>CM048818.1:29708311-30115164 GCA_026586065.1 Dioscorea zingiberensis
TAGCTAATGTGTTCTCACAGATTTTTTTCTCCAATCATACAGGGTACTATCAAAACTGCCTGGATCCTTGAGCTTTTTGGGCACCTTGGGCTGAATGACTGCTGAACAATTCACATTCAACATTGCAGTTGATATTTCCAATCTATGCTTTTTAGTGAGCATCTACTTCATGAACTTGGCATACTTTGGCATTTGGGAAAATGCCTCAACTAGTGGCAAGTTAATATACAGCTATTTCAATAGATCTAGAATTTTCTTGAATTGGGAATCCTCCTTGTCCTTCTTCAACCACGCTGGATAGGGGATGAGAGGTTGGTACTCCAGGATTTGTGCCTGCTCCATCTCCTTTTCTTTCTCCTATACTCTCTCATCGGAATTGCCCCTCTCTATAGTTTGCTCAATTTCTGTAGGATACTTTTCAGCTGGTGATTTTAGCACAGGTATCTCAACTTCTTTGCTACTTCTCAAAGTGATGGATTTTAGCTGCTCACGAGGGTTGCCCTCGTTATTGCTAGGGAGGCTTCCTTGGGGTCGTTCTATTATAGCTTTTGCAATCTGCACCACTTGATTCTCAGGGCTCTGAATCGATGCTTGAACATTCCTCCATGTGGTGTTAATAGTGTCAAAATTTTACATCGGTAGTCAGTATGAACCTAGCCAAGATATCCTCCATAGTATACTTCCTCTCTAGCAGCTGCTATAGTTGTTGAAAACCTGGTGAGTGTTGAGGTTTCTATCCATATGAGAAGCCTTGGTGGTTTCTCCAAGGGTTGTACAGGTTGTAAGAATTGCGAAACTGATTTCCTTATGACCTCGGCGAGTTACACACATACTAAACTTGCATCATGGGTGCCACGGTTGAACTTAAAATAGGGCATTGTGAAATGTCATGCCCTCCGTCACAAACGTATCACAAAATAGGACTACATGTGCATTTGGATCACTGACGGTGAGAAGATCAATTTTCTTTGATAAAGCCTCAACCTGGGTAGCAAGAGCTACATTGGCGTTTACTTTAAGGAGTCCAGCCGATTTATGTGGCTTGCCTCTTGAAGACCAGTGGGACTCATTGTTGGCCATATCCTCAAATAATTGCTTATCTTCCTCGACATACTTGTTGCTCAAAGATCTGCCGACTATGGCATCAATGAGTTGTCTCGTCAGATGGGTCAACCCACTGTAAAGCATCTGAATTTTCATCCATAAGGAGAAACCATGATGAGGGAAATAGAGGATGAGGTCCTTAAATCTTTTATATGCTTTAAACAACGTCCCTGATTCACCTTGCTTAAAGGTTGAAATTTCCTGTCTGATCTTGGCTGCCTTGCTTGGTGAAAAGTACTGGCCCAAAAACTTATCCAGCATGTCCATCCAAGTTCTTATAGACCCTACAAGGAGTGAAGTGGGCCATTGATATGCTGCCCCTCTCAAACTGAACGATAACAATCTCAATATGATCACATCAACGGTCGCTCTATTAATCTTAAAAGTTGAACATATTTACATAAAACGCGATAGAGGAGAGTGTGGATCCTCGTCGGGTAGCCCATTGAATTGGACTAAGTTCAGAATCATTCCAATGTTGTTAGCCTTAATTTCAAAATTGTTGTTGGCCACTGTCGGTGCTTAAACACTTAACTCATCCCCCATGAATTGTGATCTCTCGTACATAGAGAGTTTTCTTTGAGCTTTAGACATTATTAGTGGTTCCTAGACCTCTATCTCGATCTTTGTAGATGTATGGGGAGACAAATTTTTTGCTTCGAAAGATACACCGGGAGATGCTTCTAGAGAGGGTTTTGGAGATGTAATTTATGTTCCTTTGAGTCTCCAGCACAATATCCTCTCGATTTCTCTATCTTCGACGACCAAACTCGAGGCATATGCTCGGGTTATGTACCAGTTCCTTGCAAAATAGAATAGAGAATAAGATTAGAAGCAAAGAACTATACTATCAATCAAAATAAACTAAAAACCTAAAACTAATGGCTAAATCAATAGACTTTTAGTGCTCCTAATATCCTTAATCCCCGGCAATGGGGCCAAAAACTTGATGCGTGTGCTCAATCGGCAAGTGTATGGGTCGTATCAAGTAATAAAGTGTAGTCAAGGAGTAGGACGTCGAACCCATAGGGACTAAGAAGTACAAGTACAGACTATCGTTCTATTATCTAGCTTAACCGAAACTTTGAGTGTCTAGAGAAATGAAAACTAAACTAATCTAAGTACTAAAACTCGCTAATGATGGGATTGACTTTCGAGAAAACTCTCTCATAAACAAGGGTATGCATGTAACAAATCCCCCTCGAGTTTTCATAAAAATATAGATTATTATGTTAATGTTAGTAGTTGAAAGATTTTGGACCAAGGGTTCCTAATATGTACTAAGTCTCTCTCTCGAGGTGGCCAATACCTAATACCCTAACTGCATTAATGTTTTGGGGAACCTTATTCTTAGGAGAGTTATGGGAACAAAACGTTTGAAAGAGTCTCTATCCTTAATACTCGATCTCTCGGCGTATTCACAACTTCTTCTATTAAGGTAGATCTACACCTAGGGCGGTGTTCGATTCTTCCCCCGGTAAATCATATTGGAAATCAAGGTATCGCAACGTAGAAAAATAATTCAACAAAGCACACTCAATAGATCTCAAAACTAAATCAACTAATTAACTATTAAAATCAAAGTCAAGAATAGCAATTAACACGAGGGTTCATCATGCCCGAATACCTAACAAATTAGTTCCCCATGGAAGGAGAACAAAAATCTAGAAAACAATTTCATGAAAATATCATGAAAAACTCCCTTCTAGTCCCCATGATGATCTGGTGATCAAGCCTCTTACGGATAGTAGATAATCTCCCTTCAAGTCTTGCCGTCAAGAATCGTCCAAGATCGTTGGTCCAGGATCCCCTTATTAACCCTAACCATCCATATTTATAGGTTTTCATCAAATCTGATAAGTTTGGAAAGATATTTGCTAGATTTGAAATAGTATTTATCCAAATATGGAAATTCAAAATTCAAATTTGGGCCTCATACGTGAGCCATACGAGCATATGGCGTGCCCGTATGCTTTTGGAAAATCACTAATTCTGGTGTCTCAACCTGTACATAGGCCATACGAGCGTATGGTTCCCCCATATTCCCATCTAGAAAAATCAGAGCTCTGCTGTTATGAACCGTATGCCTTCTATATACGCCGATATGCTCTTCTGGAATCTTTGCAATGACCTTGTCGATATCAAGGTACTTTGCCATGTTGCTCGGGCATTCGTGGTTCCTATATATTGATCTATTATCTTTGATGCTTTGGCCCTTGAAACACCTCAAAAAGGCTTCTTTCTCTTGAACCTTTTTCAATATGCTTTATTTATCTAAACTTTCACTAATTAAGTACAAGTGGGGTGAATTACCTTTAAATAGCATGCAAAGTAAATAGGAATATGATATGAAATTATACACATTTAAAAACTTATCATTGACTTCAAAAAATCTTTTCACAATGTTGACTAGGATATCCTCATGGAAATCCTACAAGCTCGAGGGTTTGGCGCCCGGTGGACAAGATGGAAAGAGAAATCCTAAAGTCTTCCAATGCGGCCTTCCTCATAAATCGGACCCCAACGGGATATGCGCAGCACAAAAGAGGTCTATGACATAGAGACCACCTCTGCTCGCTCCACTTAGTTCTAGTCACAAACATCTTTCTAACCATACTATCAAAAGCAGCATAGGCAAACAACTTGACGCCGCGCGGGGTAGCGATTATCCCGCGGGCTAGCCAGATCCAAGGATAGAAAGGAAAAATAGAAGAACCAGGAAAACCATAGAAATATCTCCGAAATTCAAAAAAATATCATTAATCAAAAACTAAAAACCAAAGCTAGTCCATAAGTCGCACTAAATAGCTTGAAACCCTAAATTCAAATATTTTGGATATTTCGCCAAAAAGGCAAAAGTCCAAAAATTATTCAAATTTTAAATGTAAGACAAAACAAATAATTAAAATTTGAAATTCAAAATCTAAAATAATCAACCAAAATCTTAGACCAAATCAGAATCAAATCAAATCCTAATTTGACAAAAGATTTATTACTAAAAATAGCTAAAAATATCCAAACCACGATCTAGAGGGAAAACAACAAAATTTGAAATTGATACCCACCAAGAAGATCTTGGTAACCACGTGGTGTGCGCCAAAACGAGCTTTCCGGATTGGGTTCAAATGCGTGATTCCGACACCCGTAGCCAAAGTTATGGTCAAACTACTTGAACATGTCATTGGGCTCAAATCCTCCTACATCAATCACCCCGAGTTGGAAAGAACTCACCCACGATTTCACAATAGAGTCTTCAGAATCTATGAAACAAGGACTCACCTGATCCAATCTTCCACTCCTTGAACTCTTCTAAAAATGACTAATGAACTTGGTGTCACGATCTAAAGTGATGGATTAACATCATGCAAAAGTGCAATCTCGCTGAAGTAGAGACGTGTGATCCAGGTACCAGTCCTTCTTTGGCACAATCCTATTGATGTAGAGATGGATTGATGAACCATCTTTTTTGGGCACTAATAGGACTTAGACTGAACATGAGCTCATCCTCTCTCGAATGTAGCCACTCTTCAATAACTCTTCCACGTGTCGCTGTAACTCTTCAGCTTCCGTGAGACTGAGGTGATACGCCTGTCGATTAGGCAAACTTGACCCAGGAACAAGGTTAATCTGATACTGAATATCCCTGATAGGTGGTAGCCCGGGAGGAAGATCTTTTGGCATCAATTCAATGATCGATGCTAGCATTTGTTGCATCTCTGCTTGTAAATCCGAATATATGGTGTTACGGATATATTTGGTAAGACGCGTGTCATCGACCTAAATGGCCACCTGTCACATGCAGGACTATGTCCCTTTGGCCACGTGGCAATATCACCAAATATCCTAGCACAATTCCGTTCGGCAAATAAAATGAGGGTTCAATCCTACAAACAAGTCCGTCAGAATTATAGCAACCTTCTTATCCACAAAGCGTGAGAGTCTCATAAGGTGCTTATAGCCACCTAGGTAAGAAAATATCTAACGCCTCTACAGTAAGTAGATCTTATCCACTTGCCTCTACAGTGGGCAGATATTTTCTACTTACCTACGTAGCACCTACACAGTAGGCAGATATTTTCTTACCGCCTCAAGAGATATTTTCTTACCGCCTTACTTACCGCCTTTCCTAAACCGCCTTTAAGTTGCTATAAAAGAAGAGCAATGATAGAAATAAAAGGACCGGAAAAACATTACCCAAAAGAACTAACTTATGTCTAAGACTTCCTCTTCACAAGTTTTCTGACTTAAGCATCGGAGTTAAATCCGGGCAGAAAGGCCCAATTTCGATCCTTCCCTTCTCCTTTTTACAGATTCACCCCAAAGCAAAGAGATGATAATTCCGGGCGGCATTCCAGAGCGTCTCCTGTTCAGAACCTGAAGTAAGCGTCCACATCAACTATAAATTTCAATCGTTTGTCGAAGGCTGAGACCAGATCACGAGGCACCAGTAGCTAAAGTGTGAGGTGGATCAGTTTTTGGCATCAACATATGGCTACTACAATATTCCCGCAAGGTAGTAGAGCACGGAACACATCTCCTTGCTCAATCATATCTAAAAACCTGGACATAGAAAGTAGGTTAGTAGTTTTGATTACATGGGTAGGAGCGGATTTTTCCCACCTGAATGCTAACATATCGCTAGTCTCAACATCGTCATAGATGGGCTCGCCAATCTCCTGCTTGTAATCATCATAGATAGGCCCGCTAATTTCCTTCTCATAGTCATCATAAATGGGCGAGATCACCTCCATCTATTCGTCGTAGTTGGGTGAGATCTCCTCATCGTAATCATCATAGATGGGAGAGATCTCCTCATCATTATTGTCGTAGATGGGTTGGCTAAAACCCTTCTGATAACTACGATCATGGTCCTCTTTGGAAAAAGCCCACGATAACCACAATTGAAATCGATAGCCGCTAGACGCCTTGATAACTTTGTGACTTGACTCTATAAATCCTTAATCATCAAACGCCTGGTTAACTCTGCGACTTGCCTCCGTAGATCTGTGTTTATCGCCTCCAAGGCGCTCAGGTCACGGTACTAGACTTCCTCAACAAGAACCTATCCACCACGGTGACCACGGCCACCAAGACCACAAGCCATTGATGCCGATGCCATAGGAAGAGGATGCTCTCTGATACCAACTGACGCTGTGCGGCGTAGCGATTACTCCGCGAGCTAGCCAGATCCAAGGATCGCAAAGAAGAACAGACGAAAAACCAACAAAACTAGACCTCTGAAATTCAACAAAATATCATTAATCAAAAACTAAAAACCAAAGCCAGTCCACAAGCCGGACTAAATAGCTTGAAACCTTAGAATTCAACTATTTTGTAAATTTCGGCAAAAAGGCAAAAGTCCAAAAATTATTCAAATTTGAAATTTAAAACTAACCAAATAATTAAAATTTGAAATTAAAAATCTAAAATAATCAACCAAAATCTAGACCAAATCAGAATAAACTCATATCCTAATTCGGCAGACGATTAATTACTAAAAATAGCTAAAAATATCTACACACTTGAGAGTTGATGGAAAGACCAAAAGAAAAAGATGTTATTGGTGTGAAATGGGTGTTCAAAAGAAAGCTTAACCCGAATGGCTCATTTCAAAGGAGAAAGGCAAGATTGGTTGCAAATGGTTATTCTCAACATCCCGGAATTGATTTTCAGAAACTTATGCTTTGGTGGCAAGAATTGAGCAATTAGAGCTATCATTATCTTGGGGGCTCAAAAGGGATGGAATTTGCAATAAAACATGAGGTATTTGTGGAGCAACCTCAAGTTTTCAGTGTTCAAGGTGAAGACGAAGAAGTATACAAGTTAAGGAATGCATTGTATGGCCTAAAGCAAGCCCTAAGGGCGTGATATAGTGAAATTGATGCATAGTTTAAAGCAAATTATTTTCAAATAAGCAAGAGTGAGCCTATTGTAATAATACACCTGGGGGCTATATGTACATATTTCAGATTATTGGGACTTGGTTATAATTTCTTTTTAGGTTAGGGGTTGAACTGTAATTTCACAAACAACTTAAGAGCCTTCAAGCACTCTTCTCTCTCACGGTTGTTTGGGTTCCGAGCTTCAAGCCGTCAAGGTAAGCCACAATCTCTCATTCTAAGTAGCGATATTTCAGCCGTTAGCTGCTATTGATGATGTTGATGATGATAGTCTCTTGATATATGTGGAAAAATGTTCGTTGTTATTGTACTTCGATCTGCTTTTTGAGTTATATCTTGATCTTTTCATCCATTGTGTTATGTGTTATTTCCTTGGTTTTATTTGGGGAAAAGCTCATGCTTTGTACAATAATATGAGGGTTGTGTGTATTTCTTGTGCTTTTGCGTTTGGGGCATTATAGATTTGGAATTAGAAACAATGTGTTCGATTTATTGTTAGATTTAACCTTCTAGTTAGCTTCGTTTCAATTATACCATGTTTTGAGAAGTAAGCATCGTTTAAATTATTCAGATTCATGGTCAAATGATTGATTCTCATGATAGATTGAAAGGATTTTCTTTCAAGTGTTTTTCTTCTAATGGCTACATTTGTGATCTACGAATATGGTCAAGTTTGTAACATGGGTGATGCTTTTTAGTAGAGTACATTTCCTCTGGAGTAGTGTGACCCACGATTGGCAACATCTCAAAGTTCTAAATCTCACTTTAATGTTGAATCAGGGTTTTGAGGAGTTACTTATTGCATTGTCTTGTAGTCTAGTTGGTCTCTTGTGCCCAAAGTTCTCCTTGATATAGATGCGTTTCATCACTCACATGGGCCTTAAATTGTTATTTTGCATGTTATTCCTTATTGACAAACTAATCATTAAGTTCCAATGGTTGAGAAATTTTAGCTTATTTTGAAGATTTCCAGAGTTATAGATTATGATCTGCTTTCTCATGGTAGATCTATGAGTCCTGTTACATTTTTGAATATAGGAGAGATTTAATAACATTTTTGGAGAACAATAAAACAAAAAGGTGAGAAGTCTGAATTTGATAGGTAGATAGATTCAGATAAAGAAACTTTCAGTCTACTTACTTTTAAATTCATATGTATTTTGATTGCATCCTAGAATATTTTGATCATAGTCAATATATAATTCCCCCTTGTGGACAGAAGTGTAAATCTGGTACATGTTGTTCTGATTAGTTTATAAACCGCATTAGATTTTACTTCATTAATTCACTTTTATCGAGCTTAATGAATAATTTGCTTTTATCCATTTCTTCTTGCATTGATTGTTTCCTATTAGAGTTGTTTGAGTTTAAACAATAAATTATAGGAAAATCATGTCCTAGTTTGATAGATAACCCTATTACCATTTATGTAATGGTTGGTCTAAGTACTCTATGTTAAGATTTGGGGAGATGTAGATAAACCTAATAAGGGGTACAATAGTTGTAGAATTAAAGTATCTTAAACAATCATCTCAAATCCATTCAAAATACATTCATTCAATCCCTAGGGTTCTAAACATGATGATGATGGATCAAATCGACAAATCAAAGCATTAGAGATCTTACCTAGGGAGAGTGAGTGCCCAAATCAAGAGTATAGGCTGCGTTGACGAAGAGAAGACTCGAATCGACGTAGAGGAGAGTGGGGTCGGCTAGGCTTTGAAAAAGAAATAGAGAAATCACCCTCTATACTGCCCAAATCGTGCCATATACAGGCCCGTATATGGGCTATATATCAGCCCGTACACTCTACTGGCCGGGTTATACAGCCCTGTATACTGGCAATATAACAACCAGTATACCCTACTAGAGGGGTCATAAGGCCGTACGACACCCCCTATGGGCCTGGGTTTGGTTTATGCAGCCAATCCAGGACACCATTCAAACCCTCCTCGCTACCTAATGCCAATTATGAATATAGGGCAATGAATGGATCGACAACCAACAAGATGGTATAATATACTATGAAAACGGACATGAAACAACTCATTCATTTATTCCAAACACATACAATCTAACTAATCAAAAGAAATTGTAGCTAGAGAAAATTTCTAGGACTTGGGTTGCCTCCCAAGAAGTGCTTGTTTAACGTCACTAACTTCACGTACCTTCACCTTACCTCATGGGGGTTCAAATATCTTTAAGCTTTGATTGGCACCTCCCTTAAAGCATTGTCCGAATAAAAACATCCCCAAGTTAGCATAAATTGATCCATTGTTATTCTCCATACCTAGGCTTCCTTTGGAGGTATTCTGAGCCGATGGTTTTCTGCTTACCAAATTCTCTTGCACCTTCGTCCAGCATATTGTAAGTGGAAAGGATTTTTGCTTCTTTTTCTTAACCTTCACTGTTTCTAGCCTTGATGGAATGGAACTCTCTTGCACTTCCTCCGAGTGTCCCTCTTGTTCCCCCAAATAGGGGTATAGTTGATCCACTATTAGTAAGTCTTCTATATACTCGGAAGTAATTTCATCCACCTCGTTAATACAAGATGAGGTGTCATCTTGGGCCATTGAGTGCCGCATTGCATCGGGCAATTGAAATACGACCTCTTGATCTCCCACCCTCAAAGCAAGCTTACCTTGTGCATGATCTTTCAAGGCTTGAGAGGTGGCGAGGAAAGGTCGCCCAAGAATGATAGGCACGTCGACCTCATCATCAACATCTAAAAGCACAAAATCAGCCGGGAAAACAAATTGGTTGATCTGAACAAGCACATCTTCGGTTATTCCTTTCAGCCTTCTGACAGATCGGTCGGCCAACTGTAGTGTCATCCCTGTAGGCTTAGGCTCTTCGAGGCCGAGCTTCATGTACAATTTATAAGGAATCCCATTGATACTTGCCCCAAAATCCGCCGATGCCTACTTCTTTGTGACCCCTTCTCCAAGGATGCAAGGGACCACAAAGCTACCTGGATCCTTCAACTTCTTCGACATAGCTTGTTGGATAACAGCCAACATTGAGCATTGAGCGTTACCACACCCACATCTTCGAATTTCTTCTTGTTGGAGAGGAGATACTTTATAAATTTTGCATATTTAGGCATTTGGGCTAGAACCTCTACCAATAGCATATTGATGTGTAGTTGTTTCAACATACCATTGAGCTTCATCAATTGGGCATCCTCCTTGTCTTTGTTTAACCTTGTCGGGTAAGTAACTTGAGATAAGTATGGAGGTACTGGTGATGTCTCCAAGGGTGTCTCCTTTCCCTTCTCCACTTCTTCGGAGTTAACGATAGGTTCGGAATCCTTGATCTCTATGGGAGTGTTTACTTGAGCCTGTGGAACCAGGAGTTCCACCTCTTTTCCACTTCTCAAAGTGATGGCCTTATATTACTCTCCCCGAGGGTTCTCCTACGTGTTGTCTGGAAAACTACTTTGGGATCTCTCGGCTAGAGATTTTGCCATTTGCCCAATTTGATTCTCCAAGTTATGAACTGTGGCTTGTAGATTCCGAATTGTAGTGGCATTGTTTTGCATATACTTCATAATCATCTCCTCCAAGTTAAACTTCTTCTCTTTAGGCTTTGGAGGGTGTTGGAAACCGGGAGGGTATTATCCTGCTTGTGGATTTCCATAAGACAAAGCCGGATGGGTCCATTTAGGAGCATATGGTCGATATTGACCATCATGTTGCCTTGGAGCATTCCCCATATATTATACTTGCTCCATGGGAATTATTTCAGTGCTTGCTATGGAACAATTTGATGCTTCATGCCCTCCCCCATAAGTATTGCAATACATAATCGTGGCCAACCTCGAGCTATTACCGGTTGTTAATACCTCAATTTTCCTTGTCAACATTTCCAACTTTTCACCAAAAATTGGATCCGAAATTATAGCTTCGTCCACAAACCAAACCTTTTTAACTTTCTTATCTCTTGTAGAACAATGGGCATTATTACTAGCCATGTCTTCAAAAATTTGTTCGGCATCCTCCTGGTATTTGTTTCCCAATGACCTGCAGGCGGCGGCATCCGACAATTGTCTAGTCGAGTTGTTCAACCCATTGTAGAATATTCTCACCTTGGCACAGGGGTCTAGACCATGCTGTGGACAACGCCAGAGTAAATCTTTGTATCTCTCATAAGCTTCAAAAAATGTTTCGGTGGGGCCTTATTTAAAAGCAGAGATGTCCAACCTTAGTTTTGCGGCTTTGCTTGGTGGAAAGTAGCGGCCCAAAAATTTGTCTAGCATCTCAGCCCAAGTACAGATGGAACCGGCTGGTAATGAAGTAAGCCACCTATATGCACCTTCCCGCAAACTGAATAAAAAAAGTCTCAACCGAATTACATCATCGGAAGCCCTATTGATCTTGAACATGTTGCAAATCTGGATAAACTTTGCTAGATGTGCATAAGGATCTTCATCGGGTCTCCCATCAAATTGAGTTATGTTCTGAATCATGCTCATTGTGCTTGGCTTGATCTCAAAATTGTTCATGTTGACATTGGGAGGGTGAACACTGAACTCCTCCAAGTGTAATGAGATCTCTCATATTCGGCCAACGCTTGCCTTCTCTCGGCCATAATTGGTACTTCCCTTGCTTCACCAATAACTTTGGTAGGAGTAAAATTTTTCGACTCTGAAGAGGATCCCGGAAGTGCTCCTTCAATTTCTCTCAATCTCCGGTGCAAGGTTCTTTCAATCTCACTGTCAACTTCAAGCAATCCTTTAGAGTTCTTGCAGGTCATGCAATCGATACCTAGCAAGATGTTCAGAAAGTGAAGATTAGTATCCAAATTTCAATGGAGTGAAAAGCAAAACAAAGGAAGAAAGTAAAGAAATAAAAATAAAAATAACTAAAGTAGTAAATTCCTAGCTTTCCTAGTAATCCAATTCTCCCAGGCAACGGCGCCAAAAACTTGATGCGATGCAACCGCAAGTGTACAAGTCGTAACAAGTAATAGAGTGGACTTGAAAGTCGGGTTATCGATCCTCAGGGAGATGGAAGTACTAGTACCCACTACTCATCTACTATCTAGTCTATCCAAAGGTGGTTGATTATGCTAATTCTAAACTAATCAATTGAAAACACAAACAAGGGAATCGAGTTGCTCTTAAGGTTAAACAATCATAAAAGGGGGATGCTTAGACAATTAAATCCCCCTTGAACTTCTAAAAGATGAATGCTACTCTCTATCTCGACATTTGGTTGATCCTTGGCCAAGGGTTCCTATGGTGCTTTCACTTCCTCTCTCGAGACAAGTTACTAATCCTAGTGCCCTTACCGATGATGTTCTAGGAAACCTAATTCTTGGAGGGATTATGGGAATAATACATCTAAAGGACTCACTCTTCTTAGTACCCTGGTTCCCGGTATACTTACAATCCCCTCTATTGGAGATGGTCTATACACGGGGAGGCGTTCGCTTCTTCCCCCATATGGACTATGAAAATCCCTCCGGGCTCTCGTAACGTAGAGGGATTAACTTACATTAAAACATCCAATAGACTCAATGAGATTCAACCAAACAATCAAAGATAGAGAGATAACATTAATTAAAACATTCCTCATCCAAGCATCTACAAGATTAGCCCTCCATAAAAGGGGGGCAACAATACAAGACAAAGATGAAGACAAACAAGGAGATCAAAATGAATAACACTAATGAATGCACCATTGATGGCTTCCTTGATCCTCTTCCAATGATTTCCCCTCTTCTTGCTCCAATAGCTTCAAGATGAGAATCTCCAAGCTTTCCCCAAGATTGGACTCTCTCCCCAAGCTGCTTCCTCCATTCCTAAACCTTCATTAGTCGGCTTTTATACCTCTAGGGTTTTAGGGGTAAGATTTACCAAATTGCCTCTTCTAGGTCTGCAGATTCGCTGAATTTTACGATATATGGACCCATATAACGGCGTATATCAGCCGGTATATGGGCCAGCCACCTCCATACGGTCTATTATATGGGCCGTATACTGGTCCATATTCCCTTGAGGTGTCAGTATACGACCATATGTCAGCCAGTATAAATGCCCGTATATGCCCTTCTAGGTGCTCTGAGGTCCCGGTTTCTCTCAAAATGCTTTCTTTCTTCCGGTGTCCTGGTATTTTGCCCTGTTTATTAGAATGGATACATTTTAAATATCGGTGGGCAAAAAGTCTTCAAAATTACATGCCAAGCATATAGGAATATGATATAAAATTATGCTTAAATGAACACTTATCAAGGGTATAAGCAACGAAAACCCAAATGTCCAACAAGTAATAAATATGACTTCGGGACCTGTATAGCTGCTAGAGGAATAATGAAATGCTACTATTATCGTCAAATGGGGCATTTCAAGAATGAATGCACATTACTAGCTCAGGGGAGTGGCACAACTCCTTAGTTTAGTATAGTAGGCCAGGGTGCCCAGCAGGCGTAGGGATTTTCTGTAGTGGGCAGCACTGGAGGCAGCTAAGCCGGATATTCCTGAGGGAGATCCAGAGGAGGAGGCCGTAGGGTCCAATCCCAGATGAGAGCCCAAGCATTCGCTATGACACAATAGGAGGCTATGAACACTCCCAATGTAATTGCAGGTATGATACAAATTTATGGTATTGATGCCTGCTGATGCACACAAAAATATACGCAACACTTCTCCTCCAAGTATACGTGGTTGATCAAGTAGTAAAGTACTCAAAGGTAGGATAGTCGAATCCACAGGGAATGACCACTAGAACTAGTTGTCCTCTATTACCTAGCCTAACTATAAGATAAATTATATGATCAAACTAGTTGAACATCCTAACTAAAAACTAATGTGAACAATTGTGGGATTGAGGGTAATCAGAGATGAAAGTCGGCACCTCAGACCACAATCTCCCTAGGATTCCCTTGCTAATAATCGATTCCC
Organism: Dioscorea zingiberensis; assembly: GCA_026586065.1. Classification (NCBI taxonomy): domain Eukaryota; kingdom Viridiplantae; phylum Streptophyta; class Magnoliopsida; order Dioscoreales; family Dioscoreaceae; genus Dioscorea; species Dioscorea zingiberensis. The sequence goes on from CM048818.1 coordinate 29,722,220, forward strand.
TATTACTGGCTAATTACCGATAACTCCCAGAGGATGTAATAACGCGCTTCTCAGCACAACACCCGATCTCTCGTAATACTCATGGACACCCTAGCACCGTTGTCTGACGAGAAACTATCTAGAAGAATCCCAAGGCTAATGCGATATTCTAGCCGTCCCAAATCACCGTACAAACACTCTTGGTGCTGGATGCTCTATCCTACTAAGGTGCTTGCGCAAAGAAAATTCACACAAAGAAATCTAGACAGATGACAACTCTGGGCTAATACAGTAACAAGCCCACAACCATCTAGCATAAACACTAATGTACTAATGCTATCCCCTGAGGAGACGGATAGTTGGGCTCATGCCCCGAACAACCATAAAGAATTGCAAGCACAGACAATCAAGATGCGACACAGGAATTATTAATAAGCAAAAACCAAATAAAATAGGAAATCAATAACAAGTTCATCCTAGGGTTCACGTATCTGAGGCACCATAGATGGTTTAGCCTCTCATGCTATGTTCTACCATAACTAAGATACAAGAGGAGGTTATACAATTAGACATAGAAATCTTCTCTAGCCGTCGCTACGAGAATCTCCCCTAGATTACTCCGCTAAAAGTTTCTCATTAGGGTTATGTGGACAACCTTTTATAGTTTTCCAAATCTGCAAAGCACGGCCATTTTTATCTGAAGCAAGGCCGTGTTGATTTTGAACATGCCTATGTTCTCATTTAGCGACGTGGTTAATGGGTTTTCAATCAACAGAGAGTTACACGGGGTTGAACACCCTCGTGCTTCATCAGCATGCCCATGTTAAGTAAGAGCATGGTTGTGCTCTTCTCTACATGTGCAAATTTCACCCTTTTTGTTCTGAAATGTCTGATTCCTATTCTTTTTACTCCCGGGTACCTATTTACCTGTCCAATCACATAGAAATACCAAAAGAAGCACAAAAATGGAGAACTTATGCTAGAAAACAGTATAAGTGCATGTGAATATAAGGGAAATTTATGTATAATCATGCACTTATCACCTACATTCTTATTGATCCCGGTTCTACGCATTCGTACATTACTACTTCTATTGCATTCCTAAAGAATATGTATACTACTAGATTAGTAGAACCTATGATTATGGCATCCCCATAGGTAGTTCTATCATTGTAAAAGTAGTTTATGATGGGTGTGATTTAATGATAGACGACTAGGAGCTCACGGCCGATCTAATCCCTCTGAGGATCATGGACTTCGACACGATCCTAAAGATGGACTGGCTGTCTGTCCATTATGCTATCGTTGACTACTACATGAAAATGGTGAGTTTCCAGGGACTAGGCAGGGCAGAGATTCTCTTCTACGGGAGGCAAGCCTAGACAGAGGAAGCCTGCTTGGCGAGTATGGTGCTGCTAGAACCTCCCAGGAAGATATAAAGGGAATACCAGTACCTTGCGAATTTCCAGATGTATTCCCTGAGGAGTTACCTGGGTTGCCCCGACCTTGTGGAGTAGAATTCACTATCGAGTTATTTCCAAGCTCGACTCCGATTTGTAGAGCACCAATTTTGGATGGCTCTAGTAGAATTGAACAAACTGAATGTCCAACTGCAAGAGTTACTGAAGAAAGCGTATATCAGACCAAGTGGCTCAACCTAGGGTGCACCTGTATTGTTTATGAAGAAGAAGGACTATACTATAAGGATGTGCATCGACTATAGGCAATATAATGGGGTCACTATCAGAAATCAATACCCACTACCCCGCAGCGACGATCTGTTCGATCAACTACAAGGAGTATGCTTCTTCACGAAGATCGACTTGAGGTAGGGGTACCATCAGGTGTAAATGAAGGAGAAGGAAGTGCAAAAGACATCATTCTGGACCCGATATGGGCATTTTGAATTTCTAGTAATGCCTTTTCGGTTTATGAATGTACCAGCAACTTTCGTGGAGATGATGAATAGGGTGCTTGCACCCTATCTAGACCAATTTGTTGTGGTCTTCATCAACGACATTCTAGTATATTCCCATAGTGTTGAGGCACATGTAAATCACCTCAAAATGGTACTGTAAACCTTGAGGAAGCAGCAGCTTTACGCCAAACTCAGCAAATATGAGTTTTGGTTGGAGGAACTAAACTTCTTGGGACATGTAATCTTAGTGGCAGGAATCTACGTTGATCCCCAGAAGATAGAGTCGGTAGTGAACTGGCGAGCCCAAACCACGGTAACGAAAATTAGGAGTTTCCTGGGATTGGTCCATTACTACAGGCAATTTGTAGAAGGATTTTCCACGATCTCCCAACCAATGACGAAGCTTCTAAGGAAAAATGCAAGAGTTGACTAAACCGAAGAATGTGAACAAAGTTTCCAAGAGTAGAAAGACCGTCTAGTGTCTGCTCTTGTTCGCACCTTGCCAACACGTGGAGGCAGTTACAAGATTTATAGTGATGCTTCATATCGAGGATTGGGTTGAGTCTTGATGCAATAAGGTAGGATGATTGCCTATGCATCTAGATAGCTTAAGACCCATGAGACGAACTATCCTACACATGATCTGGAGTTAGTAGTAATGGTCTTTGCTCTAAAGATCTGGCTATATTATCTTTATGGTGAGACCTGTAAAATCTTCACCGATCACAAGAGCCTGAAGTACCTGATGAGTCAAAAGGAACTGAACATGAGGTAGAGGAGATAGATGGAGTTGTTGAAGGACTATGACTGCAACTTCGAGTATTACCCCAAAATGGTGAATATGGTAGCAGACGCCTTGAGCAGGAAGACTATGGCATGGTTGGGGACTACCAACTTTGCCCAGATATATGATCTGAGATCCACTGCAGTCCGATTTTTAGTGGATGATTTGGGGGTGCTACTAGCGAGTTTCCACCTATGGCCGACATTGATTTCTCAAATCAAAGAAGTACGATGATAAGACTTTAGGTTGATTAAATTAGCATAATGACTACAAAATATAGAAGCTGGTGAATTCTCCCTATCGTTGGATGGAGCACTAATGTTGGGTACCAGGATCTATGTACCAAATAAGGAGAGCCTCAAGCAGCAGATCATGGAGGAAGCTCATTGCTCAGCTTATGCTATGCATCCAGGAAGCACTAAGATGTATAGGACCATAAAGGAAAATTATATCTGGTGGAAGATGCAGAAGGAAATTGCAAAGTACGTGGCTAAGAGCTAGATCTGTCAGCAGATCAAGGCAGAGCACAAAAAGCCACAAGGTTTACTCGTGCCTTTAGAAATTCCGGAATGGAAGTGGGAACAAATTGCGATGGACTTTGTTACTAGTTTACCTCGAACAAGCTAGGGCAAGGATGCAGTATGGGTCATTATCGATAAATTGACCAACTCAACTCACTTCATTCAAATCAAAACAATATATTCTCGGGATTGGTTAGAACGGCTATACATGGACCAGATTGTAAGATTGCATGGAGTATCGCATCCATTGTGTTCGATAATGACCCGAGAATTACATCACATTTCTAGCAAAGCTTGAAGTAGGCTTTGGGAATAAGGTTGAACTTCAGTACAACATTCCACCCACAAACAGATGGACAACCTGAAAGAATGGAACAAATACTCGAAGACCTTCCAGCCTGTATGATAAAGCTATCCGGAATTAGGGATGAACATCTGGGGTTGTTGGAGTTTGCTTATAACAACAACTACGAGAGTAGTATTTGAATGTGATAAGTGTTCAATTGAGCATATTTCCCATCATTTTCTCATATGTTTTAATGCCATTTTAGAATAATTTTAGCCCATTTGTACTTAATCAGTGTTAATTATTATCTACAGGGTAGTGGAGAACCTCAAGAATAAAAAAGAAGAAATTCTACATCATTTGAGGGAAAAAAAAGGAAGCAATTAAAGAAAACTGCAACAGTCCTGAAAGAGCAGCAAAGATCAGAAATTTATTACAAAATCTACAGGACTCTAAATCAAATCCACTGTTCAGATTAAAGAGAAACAAGTTAGGAACACTCAGTTAAAATTTTAAGTCAATCCGACAAGAATTGGGCATCCGATCGAGTGCTTGATGAAGACTGCGCGGTGTAGAAATCCAGCTATACGGGCTGTTATACAGCCCGTACACGGGCCCGTATAGAGGGACCTGAAAGCCATAGGGGTTGTTATACTACCCGTACACGGGCCCGTTTTGACCTATTTTTGAGCCCGATCTGCACCCAATTTTCACATGATTTCACCCCACACGAACCCTTAACATGTGAGATACTTTACAAAAGCCTTACCCCTATAAATACCAACTTTCTAGGGTTAAGGAGGCTATCTCTTGGCTTTTTGCCACCTCTTTGGCCACTTGGAGATCTAGGGTTTGGTCTTGATCAAAATTGAAGATCTTTGGAAGACCTCGATTTGCTAGGGCTTGAAGGAAGAACATCTTGGAAGGCATCAATTATCCGAAGGAGGGGAGATCCGTTGGAGATTCCCCACCGGAGCATGGAAACTAAAGGGGAGTTTTTATTATTTATTTTCATGTCTTTACTTTGTTATTGCTTGGATTTATGTTCCTCTTCTATGGGGAACTAACTTGTTAAGTACTTGGGTATGATGAACCCTTGGATTATGCATTAATTTGATGTTGATGTTTATGTTTTGATTGATTGGATGTATGCTTGAATGTCTATTGGATGTTTTGTATTGATTGTGATCTTTCTACGTTGCGGGATGCCCGAAGAGATTACTTGGGTGCGATACAAGGGCTAGAGCTAGCGCCTCCTTGTATTAGGAACATGCTCCATTAGAGAGGGTTGTGAGTACGCCGAGGGATTCGGGTGCTAGAAGGAGAGTGACTCTTTAATATAACTCAATCCCACAATCCTTCCTAGATATAGGTTCCCTTGAGCTTAAGACAATTCTAGGAGACTAGTCATCCAATCACCTTGGGAAAAGGGTTGGATATAATTTAAGAACCATTGGCACAAACATCATCAATCATCAACATAGTCATCTTCATTTATCCTTTAGAATATAATCCAAGGGGGACTCATTGCCCGAGTACCCTCCTTCCATGATTGATTGCCCCAAGATTTCACCAAATCTTTAGTAAAAGCCGACCCTTACCTTTTCTTAGTTTAGTTATTTAGAATAGGACAAAACCGAATACTTGTTTAGACTAGCTAATAGATGGATAGTTTGTACTAATATCTCTCGTTCCTTGTGGGTTCGACATCCGACTTTTCATAGTCCACTTTACTACTTGATCATGACCCGTGCACTTGCAGATTTATCTCATCAAGTTTTTGGCTCCGTTGCCAGGGACCAAGATTACTAGGAATACTAGAAGTTTATTACTTTAGTCATTAGTTTTAGGATTTTACTTCTCTTTGATTTATATATATATATATATATATATATATATATATATATATATATATATATGACTTGTTCTTTTGTGATCTCTTCTGTGCAAGGTACAATGTTTCGTACAAGGTTAGATTTAGAAGCTGCAATTGATGTACTTACAGAAAGGATCGACAAGCTCATATACAACCCACCAATTCAAAGAAAACCATGTAGCAATCCTTACCAACCATATTGGGGAGGACCTCCATGTTATTCAAACTATCAATATGAGCCACAATGGGAGTATCCTCCACTGGGATTTATTCCATGTTCTCCACCTCAATAGCAGTGGCGCAATTATCCTCCAAGTTTTTAGTATGAGAAACCAGAACAAAGAAGATTTAATATCGAGGAGGTGTTGGAGGAATTTATGTTGCAAACTAACACCCAATTAGAAGCCCTTAAAGCCTCTCTTCACAATCTTAAGATCCAAGTGGGAGAACTTTTTAAACAAATTGTGACATCTGATGAACAAAGTATTGATGAACAAGTAGTAGAAGTCCCACTTGGAAATTCCATTGAATAAGAAGAGAGCAAAGAGGAAAAAAGGGTGTAAGCATGTATTGGTGTAGAGAAGGATGGAGAGATAGAAAAGACAAGGCCGAAAACACTTGAAGAAATCCTCTACCTCGAAGCCGACCTACACATAAAGCACAGAGGAGACATATCCGGGATAACAATAGAAGCGAGGAGGATGATTCAATCCAAGGATCCGCCCAAGTCAAAATTGAACAATTCTCCGCCCAAATTATTCCCATGGAGGCCTAAAGGTAACTGTACTGAAACCTCCATTACAACACAACCATGGCAGGTATGTTTTTGCTTTCCGGGAATAGCTATGCAAGGTGCAGTCGGGAGGAATACACCCTTTTCAAGCCTCCATGAGGTAAGAACAAGGTACGTCAAGCTAGTGACGTAAAACAAGCGCTTCTTGGGAGGCAACCCAAGGTTCTTAGGAAAAATTTCTTATTTTCGCATCTTAGTTGGTTTTAGTTTATTTTAGTGTGTTCAATAAAATGATGGTGCTCTTGAGCTCTCTTGGCTCCTTCAAGTCTTGCAGGATTTAGAGGATGGACATATTGGCCGTCAAGAATATCCACCCTGATGTCAATTCAAACTTGGAATCATCATCAATGAATCGGGAAAGTTTCAGTTTGCCATTCTCCTTATTTTATTGCATATTGTATACTTTTCATGCTTCATTGTGTACATTGAGGATAATGGACAATTCTAAGTGTGGAGATGGGTAGCTACCTATCCTTTTATAGAGTTATTGCAAATTTCTAAGTGTGGAGATAGGTAGCTAATTTATTGACTTTTTGAAATTCATTGCAAATCCTTCATTACATGAGCATGTTTGACATATGCCTATAATGATATTGTTAGAAAATTTATTGATTCACTTTATTCATAGTACACCATCTTAGTACCCAAATTTTTTTTTGAATTCTCCTATGACATACCATGGACATCTAGAGAAAATCTTTGTGAAATTCAAAATCTCTAGTGACAATAGGTAACCCATTGCCGTGTTTTGTTGACTTTAATTGCTAAGCATTACTCTAAATGGCTCCAAGAGGCTTTGTGGCACTAGTTGAGCTTCTAACCCTTCATAACTTAATTAACACAGTGGACAAGTAAGAAAAGAATAAAATAGCATGTACATAATAGTTTAGTTATTAGAGCAATAAAGACATGCTCCGCTACTTATTGAGATGAAGTAGTTTGGGGTCCCGGCCCTTAATCAGGGTGTTCCTCAATTCGAAAAGTCACTTCTAAGTATGAACACATCTAGGTAGAGTTGTAACCCTCTAAGTACCCGGGTGTTCTGATGCCTAAACAGCATGTGCATCCTAAAGAAAAGAGGACCTACACTCTACACTGATCTTTATCATGGGATAGTCGGATCCATTAGAGATGACCTACCCAAATAAATGGAAAAAAATGTGTATATATAATTTAAAGCTTCTCGAACTTGTCCACCATTTTGCTCAATAAAGTGTTGGTTGTCATAAAACTTAGGGACTCAAGGATCTTCTAAAGTCCATTGAGGGTATGCTTGTCTTGTAAAGACTTTAGAACATGGCATGTGGAGTGAAGATGTTCACCTAGAGCCGCAATGAAACAAGACACAAGATTAATCTAGGTCCCGATGTGGAAATAGGAGAATGCAAATTTTGATGGTGAACTTAGGATGGAGTAGAATCATTAATATTATGGTCGGAGGTTGAACACTTATCATTTCTTTTATTTAAATTGTTTTTTTCGCTTGAGGACAAGCAAATGCTTAAGTGTGGAGATATTTGATAAGTGTTCAATTGAGCATATTTCCCATCATTTTCTTATATGTTTTAATGCCATTTTGAAATAATTTTAGCCCATTGGTACTTAATTAGTGTTTATTCTTATCTACAGGGCAGTTGAGAGCCTCATGATTAAAAATGAAGAAATTCTACATCATTTGAGGCGAAAAAGGAAGCAATTAGAGAAAACTGCAACAGTCCTGAAAGAGAAGCAAAAATCAGAAACTTATTACAAGATCTACAGGACTTTAAATCAAATCTCCACATTTCAGATTAAAGAGAAACAAGTTAGGAACACTCTGTTAAAATTTCAAGTCAATCCAATAAGAATTGGGCATCCGATCGAGTACTTGATGAAGACTGCGCGGTGTAGAAATCCAACTATACGGGTTGTTATACAGCCCGTACACGGGCCCGTATAGAGCGACCTGAAAGCCATACAGGCTGTTATATGGCCTGTATAACCCAGCCAGCAACCTATACGGGCTGTTATATTGCCCGTACACAGGCCCGTATGGACCTATTTCTGAGCCCGATCTACACCTAATTTTAAATTTCTTTGAGTTTCATTCTTGCAAACGTACTCCCCAGGCGGGAAACTTAACGCGTTAGCTACAGCACTGAACGGGTCGATACACAGGGCGCCTATTATCCATCGTTTACGGCTAGAACTACTGGGTATCTAATCCCATTTGCTCCCCTAGCTTTTATCTCTCAGTGTCAGTGTCGGCCCAACAGAGTGCTTTCACCCCACACGAACCTTTAACATGTGAGATACTTTACAAAAGCCTTACCCCTATAAATACCAACTTTCTAGTGTTAAGGAGGCTATCTCTTGGATTTTGGCCACCTCTTTGGCCACTTGGAGATCTAGGGTTTGGTCTTGATCAAAATTGAAGATCTTTGGAAGACCTCGATTTGCTAGGGCTTGAAGGAAGAACATCTTGGAAGGCATCAATTATCCGAAGGAGGGGAGATCCGTTGGAGATTCCCCACCGGAGCATCGTGGAAACTAAAGGGGAGTTTTTATTATTTATTTTCATGTCTTTACTTTGTTATTGCTTGGATTTATGTTCCTCTTCTATGGGGAACTAACTTGTTAAGTACTTGGGTATGATGAACCCTTGGATTATGCATTAATTTGATGTTGATGTTTATGTTTTGATTGATTGGATGTATGCTTGAATGTCTATTGGATGTTTTGTATTGATTGTGATCTTTCTACGTTGCGGGATGCCCGGAGAGATTACTTGGGTGCGATACAAGGGCTAGAGCTAGCGTCTCCTTGTATTAGGAACATGCTCCATTAGAGAGGGTTGTGAGTACGCTGAGGGATTCGGGTGCTAGAAGGAGAGTGACTCTTTAATATAACTCAATCCCACAATCCTTCCTAGATATAGGTTACCTTAAGCTTAAGACAATTCTAGGAGACTAGTCATCCAATCACCTTGGGAAAAGGGTTGGATATAATTTAAGAACCATTGGCACAAACATCATCAATCATCAACATAGTCATCTTCATTTATCCTTTAGAATATAATCCAAGGGGGACTCATTGCCCGAGTACCCTCCTTCCATGATTAATTGCCCCAAGATTTCACCAAATCTTTAGTAAAAGCTGACCATTAACTTTTCTTAGTTTAGTTTTTTAGATTAGGACAATACCCAATATATGTTTAGACTAGATAATAGATCGATAGTTTTTACTAGTATCTCTTGGTCCTTGTGGGTTCGACATCCGACTTTTCATAGTCCACTTTACTACATGATCATGACCCATGCACTTGCGGATTTATCTCATCAGAATGCCACCATACGAGGCACTTTATGGAAGGAGATGTAGAACTCCTTTATACTTGGACGAGGAAGGTGAAAGAAAGATACTTGGCCCAGAGATAGTCCAGAATACCTCGGAGAAAGCCAAGCTCATCAAGCAGTGACTGAGAGCAGAAGAAGATAGGCAACGAGGTTATACCAATAACCATCACCGTGACTTGGAGTTCATGGTCGGAGACTATGTATTTCTGAAGGTGTCCCCATGGAAAGGAGTGCTGAGATTCCACAAGCACGGGAAGCTGAGTCTAAGGCATATCAGGCTTTATGAGATTACGGACAGAGTAGGTCCTGTGACATATAAACTTGCTCTACCAGAGGAGCTGTCGAGAATCCATAATTTGTTTCACGTATCTGTATTGCGGAAGTACATATTGAATCCAACCCACGTCTTGGTGGGATCGTCTATAGAGCTGGAGCAAGATTTGACATATGTGGAAGGACCAATACGAATCCTAGATAAGAAGGAGCAAGTATTGAGGAGTAAGATAATACCTTTGGTGAAGGTACTGTTGAGTAATCACCAAGTGGTGGAGCATACTTGGGAGAGAGAAGACCAAATGAGAACACAGTATTATCATCTGTTTTAGTTGTTGACATGTTGGAATTTAGGGAACAAAATTTCTTAAGAATGGGAGAATTGTAACGGCCCGATTTATTTTCTTTTCCTGGATAATAAATATTTTATTTCCAAATAAATTATTGAGGTCATTAGGGACTAAACAAAAGATTAATTAATTAAATCTCAAGATAAGGATATATAGATATATCCAAAATTAAATATTATATTGGACCTAAGTGAAGGCCTTAATGGGCCAGATAACATTACCTTGTAATAGTACGAGGTTGGGTGATAAATTAAACCCGATTAATTATAAGGGAAATTACTTCAGCATTAATTAATTAAGGTTAAAAAAAGACAAATGATTGGGAAATACTATTCTAGATTCGGATTTATCGAATCGAGTCCTGTCAAAAGCCAGAAATTTTGGATCTAGTTTGGTCAAATAAAATCCAACACATGTGATACTACAATAACTATTAATTTTGCTAAGTTTTAATTTAATAATAATTTTAAATGATAAAAGGGATACCCAAAATGGAAAATCTATTTCCATCTCCTTCTTCCTTTCCCCTTTCTCATCTCTCCCTCTTTCTCTCTCTCGCGATCAGCCACCCTTCTCTGCGCCTCCCTCCCGACGAACTCTAGTGACCTAATCACTGGCATGGACTAAGGACCAGCGCCTTCCTCCTCCTGCTCACGAGCGCAACCTGTAACATCCCGAATTTTTCTGAATAAATATTCAATTAATTTTTGAAATTTTAATGTGGTTAATTAGCACAAAAAATAGATTAATTATTTTAACCTCAAATTAAAAAAAATTGGGTATTAATAGACCCGAAATCCAGCCTTGCAACTATAGAGCAAAGAGAAGGCCTTATTGGGCTAGGCCACTTTTACATAGAATAGTTGGAGATGGATAGTCAGCAGAGTTAGATTAATTAAATGAGAAACTATTTAAATGTTAATTAATTCAGATTAATTAAGTGAAAGATACCGGACAAAGTTAGAGTCCCAATAAAAATCTGGCCAAGTTAAAAGCCGAGAGAAATGGATCTGGGTCGGGAGAGGAAACAACCTGTGTTGCTATAGTAAGCTCGTATCACTGGGGTCGTCTAACATGTGATTCTCGAATTTGGGTCGAGGATAGAGATGAACCAGACAATAATTATTAGTCGCCCTCGTGACGACACGGTAACAAGATAAAATCAAATAAAGTTGTATGGTCTTTAGTAGGAGATATTTTAGAAGATATTATAAATTAATCGGATTATTTTTGAAGTTATAAGTTAAAGTATTAGATATAATTATTATGAAAATAATATTTATAATAATATTCTTATTATAAAGAACTTAAGGAAGAGAGCTCAATCTCAACCTTCAGACCAACACCTTTTTCTCCTTCCTTCTCTACCGGCGAACACCACCCCATACTGAGCACCGCCGTCGGCCAACTGTGCTGGCCGACCTTTAAGCTACACCCAGACCAGAGCCGTGCCCCGACACCCCCTCGTCACTTGCCTCCGCAGCCTCGGCATGCCCTCGCCAAGATACCAAGGCCGCCTTTACGTACCACCGACCACCCTGAACGACAAAGAAGAACCCACCAGTGCTCCCACGAAGCCGCCGGCCAGCCAGTACCACCCCCGCCAGCCGCCACGCCAACACTACAACCTAGATCTGCCCTTGAGCGCACCGATGCCGTCGACCTGCAACCTTGAACTTAGCCTCCTTTACCCTCGCGACTGTGAGATTCTTGGGGAAAACCCTACTCTAGATTGTTCATAGATGGTTGTAATTGGGGAAAACCCTAGAGTAATTTCATGATTTAGGGTTCATAATTGAAGGACTGAGGTATACGATAAGGGCTGAAATTGGTTGGGAAATTAGGGGGGAATTGATAGAATTAATGTTTGTGAATGTTATTTAAGCATATATTATGATGTTATAAAGATTATGAGTAAATGTTTGTATAATTTCGGGAGCCTATAAATAGGAGAGATGCTGCTCAATTTTTCATGGAAATTTATAAGAATTAAGAATTATTAATCTCTAGTTTCATGCTTCCATGCTTAATGTGCTAAGTTATCAAGTTAAGAAGGTCATAATTAAGTATAAGTTAAGAATAGTTGGAAGTATGGAGAAATACGAGCATGTGATAGTTCTTCGTATTCTTAACGTATTCTTAGCAATAAAATTAAAGCTATGAATGTAATCATAGTATTTATGTATTTTAGAAGCATGTATTAGATTTTGAGTAAGAATAATGTTTAGAGAGTTTAATAAGTTTACCGTATTCTATTGAGTTTAAATTAGAGTATGAGCTAAGAATACGGTCTCCATATTCATAATTTTCATATTTCGATTATCAGGAAAAGGAAAAGGAAAAGGCAACGGCAAGTTAGTTGTTGCCGAAGGACCGAGCCATTCTTATGCTCGAACTAGACTCAGGTGAGGGAACTAGTTGTACAGTACGAGTTTTTATCGTAGTTTCATTTTACTGCAGTTTTGATTTCAGTTGAAAAGCATAAATTAGAACTTTCATGAAACTTCCCAGACTTTTGGAAAAGCATTCATGCACAATAATCAGTAACTGAATAGAGAAAGAGATACAGAAACTAATAGACTACACCTTATAGAAATACTTGCTTGTACCAGTGGTGGCTCGTAGAGAGCTAGAGAGTACGACATTAGGTTAGAGAAGGGGTAATTTAAACTTTGAATTTTATTACCGAACTATCTATTTTAAAACTTTCCATTTTTATAAAATTAAAACCCCATTTCCATACTCTTGGAGTGCCTAGTGTACATATATAAGTTAACCCTGTGTAGCGTGGATAGATCTACCTGTTGGTCGCAGGTCCTGCAGTATTGAAGTAGATGTGTAGTTAATAATGATCGTATTGTGATGATCAGATGGCTCCATATTACCCACCTCCTGGTAGCGATTAGAGATCCACCGTAGAGGCGATTGGTACAAATTAGCAAGGGTAATTTCAGAAATCATTCACAGTACAGAGAAACAGATTATGAGATATGCATATATGAGATTTCTATGAATTTGACATGATTAAAATAGATTGAAGATAATGTATTGACCAGCATTTTATTTGCTCTACATTACTTTTAGATTTCAATATTTAATTTCAGTTATTTGTATATGCATATCTTATGCTTCAGTTTTTGTAGTTTTATTTTATTATACAGGTACCTTTCATACCCCACAATACTGTTTCCAAATCACTGAGCTCCAGTAGTTCAGCCTCTTTTTCTTGATATTTTTATGTAGGCGATAGATAGGAGACCAGATAGAGGGTTTTTGTCTAATCGCGAGAGTATATGGAGATTTCCTGTAGTTGGCTCTGACTCCCTGTGTTTTAGTCTTGATCATGTATTATTGTGTTGTATTTGAGACAATTAAGTCTAAGTTAGTATTTTATTTCGGTATTGTATTAAACAATATTTGAGTTTGGAGTTTATGATATGAGTTGTTTGCCTTCATAGCTTCCACAATTACTTGATTATTTTTTATTACCAATTTTATAGCCTTAGGTTTAGGGTTCATTCCTTGGACCTGGCTAATGTGACACATGTCCTCTGATTAGGAGATGGGTGTTACATGATCGGCGCGAGCTGTAACGATTTAGTCCTACAACGACTAATTAAAGAAGTAGTATACATATATGTGGTGGGCACCCTCCTCTTAACTTTTAGCTTTTAAGAGTGAGTTCTACCCGACACATGTGTGTTACAAATGGTGCTTTCATTGAGAGAGCCGATGTGGGGCCTCACACTACAACAAAATAAGCATTTATGGGAGGTTTTAAAGGGAAACAGCCGCGAAATGCTTCTGATGGCGGTTTATAAACCGCCACAAATACAGGTGTCGCGATGCATTTTACGGCGGTTTTATATAACCGCCGGAATAACGGCCGCTAAATGTATATACATTTAGCGGCGGATCTTAATGTACTTCACGGCGGTTTTTAACCGTCGCAAAATGCTCAAGAGTATGCTATCTGTTTAATTATTTTAAAATAATTTCTTTTTTGATTTTTTTTTTTTTTTAAATTCCTTGCGGCGGTTATAAAACCCCCGCAAGATACTGGATAATGATTGGTTTTTTAATTATTTAATTATTCCCCGAGATACTGGATAATGATTTTTTTAATTATTTAATTATTTGTTATTTTATTTTAAACATAAAACATTCATATAAATCATCTCAGCTGAAATTTCAAAATGCAGAAACTAATTTTCTTTTAGAAAATTCACAGAGAAAGAATTCGATAATAAACATTACAATAGTTCCATAGAAGAACAGTAATTGCATACATAGAACAGTAATTGCATACATTAGAGCTAAAAAAAAAAATACAAAGATGGAACAATGAATCAATCAACATTGACACTTCTTGATAGCAAGACTTTCTCCCAATAGGAACTCTAACCACCAAAGCCGTAAAGAGTGCGGCCTTAGCGTTTCAAAGCGTAGACAAAGTCCCTGGCAGTGACCGTCTTCCTCCTCGCGTGCTCCATGTAAGTCATGGCGTCGAGGATCACGTTCTCGAGGAAAACCTCAGCACCCTAAGTGTCTCCTCATAGATTAGACCGTTGATGCGCTTCATTCCGCCATGGCGAGCGAGGTGGCGAATCGCCAGCTTGGTGATGTCTTGGATGTTGTCACGAAGAACCTTGCGGTGGTGCTTTGCCTTTCCCACCCTTGCCTCCTCCCGATATTGTTGATCTCCCAGTTATGATTGGTAACATGAAGATAAGAACCCTAGCACTAAGAAGAAAGAGGAATTAGGGCTTTGATTTCGACTATAGGATTTGAAGGTATTTATAGGTGGATCCGAGTGAGTTTCATAAGATGCTCCTTGTCGTTCATCTTTACAAAGTGAACGGCTCATATGTAGTGCTTGCAATCACTTGGATTGATGACGTGGAAGGAGATACGGACATGTGCCATTAGTGAGATATTTTCCTAAATTAAAGTTTGAAAGAAAATATTTTAATATTTTCTTTTTAATTTTTTTAAAAATTATTATTGATTTTAAGTATTATTTTTTATGAACGGAAAAATTAGTTATCTATATTAATAAACAATCTAATTTTTATTTTTAGGTTAGAATTTTAGAATTTTCACAGAATTTTAGATTTATCTATATTATTTTTAATTTTAAAAAATATCTATCTATCTAATATTTATGGGAGTCGTTAAAGATAATTTTTATTTAAAAAATAAAAAAAAACTAGATTTGAATTTTGAAAGTTTATCAAAATTTTAATTTTTTTAATTTTAAAAAGTCTATTTATATTATGGGAGTATTTTAAATTTAAAAAAAAGACAAATTTTCTATTAGTCCCTAGCACTATTTGACAATATTCTTTACCCAAAACACACACTCAAAATATTATTACACTACACCCCTATCAACCCCCAAGGACCTATATGCAATTTGGGCACTATTTGACGGATGAATAGTTAATTATTATTAAAAATTATCTATCTATTTATGGAAATATATTGGTTACATATAATTTTGAAATTTAATTTTTTTAAAATATTTTAATTTTAAAAAAGTAACTAAATATTTATGGGAATCTAATGGTCACATGTAATCTTTTAAATTCAAAAAAGATTTTAATTTTAAAAAGAATTTATGAAGTTTTTTATTTTATGGGACTCTATTTTTAATTTTAAAAAGTATCTATTTATAATACATATAATTTTGAAATTCAAAGAAGATTTTAAAAAGATTTTAATTTTTAAATAAAAAAATCAAAAAATATTTTGAAATTTTCTTATAAATTTTGATGTTTTAATTTTAAATAGTTTATCTATATTATTTAACATGAAATCCTACATTTTATTTTGTCTCTTTGGACCGATGAGAAAGGGGCTTAGTTGGAAGAGCTCAAAGAAAATTGAAACTAATTTTAATTTTAATTATATTTATTTTTTTTGAAAAATGACTAATTTTAATTTTTCAAAAATCTAAAAAAATAGAAAATTTTGTTGGGATTTTGGAATTTTCTCCAAAATTTGTTTTTTTTCAATTTTAAAAAATCAATCTATATTAGTAAGTGGGAGTATAAAAATATATATATCTATCTATAATATTTTTAATTTAACAAATTTATATAACTATATTAATAAGCGGGAGCGGGTATCGATGATTTTAATTTTAAAAAAATCAAGAAAAACTAGATTGGCATTTTAAAAAATATATCTTCTATATCAGGAGTAATTTTAATTTTAAAAAATATATATCTATAATTTTAGATTTTTTTAATTTTAAAAATCTATCTACTTCACTAAACGAGAGTAGCACATGTCACAATGGTAGATGTTAAGTCCGATCCCAAAAGAAATAAAATAGGTATTTGATAGGTTTGATTGATTTCGAAATTTAGGTGTTACTGAATTTTATCTAAAATTGATTTCTTGATATTAATTTCTGGATTGTTAGACATTATAAATTAAATTTTAATATACAGTAGCTAAACCATGCTCAGGATTTATTTGGATTATCTTTTTACCTATATGATATTTTCTAAAAGCTTAAAATATATGTCAAAGTTATGAAATATATTTATTAAATTTTATATTTTAAATTATCTTTAAACGAATATTGATATGGTTTGAGGGTTTAAATAGAAGAAATTTAAATTTTAGGTGAAATTTAAATTTTCTTATCCTCACTTAAATCTAAAAGAATTATTTCCATCATATTTAAACGTTTTCAGTTTTTTTTTTAAAAAACATCAAATCTTTTAGTTTTGTAAGATATATACTTTACAATTTATAATTTATACAAATTTTAATTATTTTATCTATATAAATTTATAATCTATATGTTTTCAAAGTTTTTTTTTAAAATTTTAAAATAAAAAAATGAACAAATAATAATATTTTAAATAGTTAACTAATTTTGGATCTTTAAGTCTTTTTAATTTTATAACAAATTAGCAAAATAATAAAAATTAACAAATTTTACACATTAAAAAACACCAATTTTTTTTTCTTTTTTAAGATTTATACTTTATACTTTATAATCTATACAAATTTTAATTATTGTATCTATGCAAATTTATAATCTATAAGTTTTCAAAGAAATTAAAATAACAAATTAAAAAATAATAATATTATAAATATTTAACTAATTTTGGATCTTTAAGTTGTTTTAATTTTATAATAAATTAACAAATAATAACAAATTAACAAATTAAAACAAAGCATTTCGATTAAATGCGTGCTATAGGCGGTGTTTTTCTGAAAACCAGCGCTAAATTCAACAAATGGCGGCAGTTTCGATATATAACCTCGACAAAATGTATAACTTAGAGGAGGTTATAAAAACCGCCGCAACTACCATGCATTTAGTGGCGGCTTTTAAGTAACCGCCGCTAATGATGAATTTAACGGCGGTTTTCAAAAAACTGCCGCTTTTTCAAAAAACTCCCGCTAAATGCACGCCGCAAAATGCCTCTTTTCTTGTAGTGTCACTCGCCCAGGTGGGCCGTGGTCGGTGTTGGAATCTGCGGTCAGGCACCTGAGCGCCACCGTGGAGCGGGTTCGCAGAGCAAGGTAAGTCCCAAAGTCGTTCTCGAATAGGGGTGCCGGGAGGGGAAGAGCCCCAGAGTCGGACCTGAGGGTGCCGAGCAGGACAGACCCTAGAGTCCGGTTCCCAAAGTCTATTTGCCAGTGTCCAAGCTAACAAGGGCTTCAGCTCTTGATGGTTGGGGTACTGTAACGATTTAGTCCCACATCAACTAATTAAAGAAGAAGTAGTATGCATATATGTAATGGCAACCCTCCTCTTATTAACGGCTAGCTTTTAAGAGTGAGTTCTACCCAACACATGTGTGTTACACAAGCCCCCGTCCCTGCTAGCAAACCAATGGCCTCCCTCTGCCTCGATACAATCCAGCGCCTCCTCCCTACCCCGGCGAGCAGCAACCCTGATCCGGCGCCTTCTCTTCTCCTGCCTTCTCCGACTAGCTTCGACCGCCCAACCCTAGCCAAGCGCCGACAGCCACCTTCTCCTCCACTCTCTCTGTCCCTACAAGGCATCGTCAAGCGCCGATGGCACCCGTCATTCCTCCGCCGCTCCCTCTTGCTCTCCTCCTATGTCGAGTGACTAGATTCGGCAAGCTATGAACCGGGAGCCAGTGGAACTCCGGACAGTAGCACCGGGCGACGCCGTTGGTCACTGACGAACAATTGAGCTCTTTGAAAAGTCAAGTAGTGTTAATTAAGGGAATTAGAGTTATTCTTCAAGAATTGTATATGAAATGTGAATGATTTTAGTTGGGCCTTTGTTGCTTGTGAAATTATTAGGAGAACAAATGAGAATGTTAATTGTAGAGTTATAGAGATGATTCATGGAGGGAATGCCATGTATAGATGCATGTTTGTATTAAAGTTTTAAGCCTTAGAAATAGAGGAGATTCTATCTAAATTTTATCTAAGTATGCACACATGATTTGCTCGATAAAATGCCTTAAAGAAATGTTATGCAAATACATGTCTATTAGAGTTTATAGGTACATGTAATTCCTACTTCTGAGCAATTAATTTGAGGTAGATAGGTTTGGAAAGGTGCTGCCAGAAAGTAATTAAGAATTTAAGTATGTATGTTCTAGTTGTATATTAAGTACAACTTTTCCTTGGCCATCCTTTCTGTGAGGTTGAATACTATATGTTTACAATAAGTATGATGAATCTTAACTTCCCTAATATTTATTTATTTATTTATTTATTATTCCAAACATTAGGGAAAGGAAAAGGCCGCACAGGAGCGGCCGAAGGACCAAATCTAGTTAGCGAAGGACATCAATGTGAGTGGACATTATTGTATATCATGTTTTATGCATGTGCTTTATCGGGATTTGATTTACTTATGATTTGTATGAGTTTTCAACCCGATTTGTGAATGCCGTGGGTTTTGATTACTATTTTATGCTAGTAGAACTTCATGTGTTATAGTAGTAGAGTTTCATGTGATATACTTGCTATGTTATTGGAAATAACATTCATAAAAAGAGAAATTAAAGATTTAGAGAAGAAATGTATATCGTAAGTTGTACCCTACCTTGATCCTAACAATCTGACCTAGTGGGAACTCATAGATAGAGTCAGTGAGGTCTTCGGATCGTACAAAATATCGAGTTTGGAAGGGAGTTTTCAAAACCCTATTTTCCTTATTACTAAATGTTTTTCTAAAAGTTGTTTTCAAATATATAACCTTTCCCGACCATTGGGGTGCTCGGTATCGTGTCCCCCCATATATTCTAAAGGCCGAACGGATGACCATACTTGTTTACATATATTCCCATTGGCAAAAATCGATCACAGATGATACCATTGTGGCTATAGTTATGTTGATAAGACCATAAGATTTCTAGGTTATTCATTTGTAGTTAAGCTGGGTACCTGCTCGATGCAATATGAGGCCTACACTTTATATGATTCTGATGTGATACTGTGTATGTTATGTTTATATGATATGTTTTTAAGGTTTTCTAATTTGCTTGGCATGCTAAACCTGATTAAAGATAATACATAGACATACATATTTTGGATTTCCTTATATTTGTACTATTATGTTGATAACACGAATTTCTGAGATGGCACATGTATGTATAATACCTGGCAATAGCGTCTGACTCTTTGAGCTCGTGTAGCTCATGTCTCTCTCTCTCCTTATTGTTTTTATGTTGTAGGAACTAAATAGTGATCCGGACGAGGATTGAGGTCTAGTTGTGACTCTGGCTTACCGTCATTAGTTTTTGTTGAATTTAAATAATATGCCTGTAATTGCGAGACTATTCTGATTCAGACACAGATGTATATTCTGTTGTTTGTTGTATTATGATACTTATACCTTGATGGTTGAAGTTTGTTTTAAATTATTATCGATGGTCTTGCTTATCATGTCTTGATTTTTAACAGCCTTAGGTTCAGGTTGTGTACCTGACATGGCTGGTGTGGTATCTATCTCAGTAGAGAGATGGGTGTTACATCAACACTAATGATTATATTATAACAAGTACACCGAAAGCAAATATAAGGGGTTTATACAACCCTATAGAGCACAAGGGAGTCATATAACCCTACAACTAGTCCTGAATACATAATCCTCACATATAGAATAGATATGAGGTTCACAGACCTCAAATCAAATCCCAAAACGTTAGGCTGTGGACCTTTATAAAGATATTAATGGCATAAAGCTGTTATAGAGTTTCCAAGTACATAAGAAGAGAGTATCAAAGCTAAATAACAAAAGTAATCACAGATTAAGTCGTGCATCGAATAACTATAGAAATTGAATCAATAGAACAGGCTGAAACTCGCATAATAAACAAGTAAAACATGAAAGCTACATCTCCCTTGGTCTAATATATATAATAGGACAAGATAAGTAATTGTGTGCTCTGCAAGTATACGGGTCATGTCAAGTAACAAAGTAGACTCAAAAGAGTCGAATATCGAACCCACAGAGACGAAAAAGTACTAGTACTAACTATCTATCTATTATCTACTCTAATTGAAATTGGGTGGTGTTGGGGGAAAAACCTGATCTGACACGCGGCGCAAATCGGGGTAAAACCCATCCACGGGAAGACACGTGGAGATTCCCCCGTTATATCCCTGCAGGCAGATATACTCCTGGGTAAGCAGTAGGAGCCTTGCCTGGCATGGGGCGCACCCCGACAAGACTTTTGGTCGAAGGATTGGGCCTGACCTACCACAGGTGACAGTTTTGAAGGTAACATCAGAGGAGGCCCGCCCCAAGGGCGCCACAGACAAGGTAAAAGGGGGACCACATCGAGGAATCAGGGGAGGGGGTCACTTCTTTTCTTCCTATCCTCTCGCTTCACTTCCAGATACCTCCTCCACCCAACTAACTTGAGCGTCGGAGGCTATGGGGGAAAGAGGCCCCGGACTTATTTGTTTTGCAAGAACGAGGGAGTTCCTGCCGACGACCATCTTGCCATCACTGCCCTTTTCAAGAGTCTGAAGCCATCATAGATATATTCTCAACATTCTTTCTTCTCGGTTGAACTCTAGGTAGGAAGCTTATCATGAGGCATTTCCCGTTTAGAGCATCAATAGTTTGGCGTCGTCTATGGGGATCCGAGATAAAAGCCTTGTAGCGCCATTAATGGTAGGAGACTCGAGGAGTGCCTCAAGAGGAGGCCGCAATTGGAAAAGGTCACGGATTGAGTCGCCTATCGCTTTCTCTAGTGACTCACCCACACCCAAGATGACGTCATGGTAGTCACCATCAATATAGCCACCTACGAAGTCAGACGAGTCATGACTGACAATAGAAGCTCAACGAACGCAATCTTCTAGTTGGCCTACCAAAGGATGGACCTTGCACCCGAAGTGTTGCGCCCCATGAATGTCCCATTGATTTGGTTTTTTGGTGATACCATACAACAGGAGTTCACGGTGACCATCCGACTCACCATTGGAACCTACCGCGACAAGTTTCGGTGACCTCTAACTTTTTGGTGATAATATGCCCCTCTATTTACAACGCCATCCTGGGGAGGCCGGCCCTGAAAACCATATAACCAGTGGTCTCCACATACCACCTCATAGTGAAGTTCCCTACCAAGATGGGCTACGGGGAACCTACCGCGACAAGTTTCGGTGACCTCTAACTTTTTGGTGATAATATGCCCCTCTATTTACAACGCCATCCTGGGGAGGCCGGCCCTGAAAACCATATAACCAGTGGTCTCCACATACCACCTCATAGTGAAGTTCCCTACCAAGATGGGCTACGGGGAACACCATAGAGACCAAAGAGTGGCATGACAATGCTACGAGACGCTTACACAAGAGGAGACGTGTGAACTCCTGGACCTGGAGAACCTGAAGGACGATGACCCCAAGACAACTCTAACAGCCACCCCGGTCGAGGAACTCATCACCATCCCCTTGTTCGAAGACAGACACGAACGGACTGTGCATTTCGGGAAAGAACTGTAAGGAGAACTAAGAGGGCATCTTGACTTTCTTGAGAAGTAAGACAGATGTCTTTGCCTGAGGGTCGGAGGATATCTCGGGGGTAGACAGAAGTGTGATACAACACCAACTGAATGTTGATCCATCCCACAAGCCGGTGATCTAGAAGCGAGGCATTTTACTATGAGAGGCAGGCTACCATTAAGGAAGAAGTCAAGAAGCTCCTGGAGGCTGACATTATCAGGGAGGTACATTACCCCAAGTAGTTACCCAATATTGTCCTAGTAAAAATGGCCAACAGAAAGTGGATGATATGCGTTGACTTCACAGACCTCAACAAGACTTGTCCTACAGATAGCTTCCTTCTCCTGATGTTAAACAAGTTGGTGGATTCTACCGCTGGTCATGACATACTCAATTTTCTTGATGCGTTTCTGGCTATAACCAGATAAGGATAGCCAAGTTAAACGAGGGAATGACGTCCTTGTGGTATCAAAAATACGCGCCTGATATCGTGTGACACCAAACGATATATCGAAGCACAAATATCATATTTTATTTATTTGTGGGTTCTTTTATACCTAATAGAGGCAAGCCTCTATTATTAATTACCCCAGACAGTGTCTTGGGAACCTCCGATTAAGGGCAAAAGTACAAGTAGAGATAATGAGAAAGAATAATCTTATTCATTGCAATATAAAATGACTTGTTACATATCAGCATATATATATATATATACATATATATATATATATATATATATATATATATATATACATATATATATATATACATATATATATATATATATATATATATATATACATAAATATATATATACATATATATATATATATATATATATATATATATATTTGCTTGTTTATTTATGACACCGCCTTCCGCCTCAGAATCTGTGGCCCGCCATTTGGAACAATCCGCCGACCGCCTTGCGCTATTATATCATTGCCTTGAGATTTTGGAAGGCTTTGTAACTAGAGTCCGTATCGACTGGGCCGCCAATTAGTCTTCATTTCCATCAAGAGCTGCTCCCAACTGGGCTGCCGATAGGAGTCATATCATACATGGTTGGAAAGATCGGGAAGTCTATTTTTCGATGCAGCGAATTTCGTCTCGATCGGAGTTTTCTAGCAAAAGTTATCAATTTCTGAACGAGGAGTGGTCGAGTTGGCCAGGCTGCAAGGATTAGTCTTTTTTTCCACCAAAATATGCATTGACCGAGCTGCCAAAAGGGTCTGTGTTGTATATGACTGTTGAATATCTGAATATCTAGTTTCCAGCGCCATAGATTTCACCTCCATTGGAGTTTTCTGGAAGGAGTTATCAATTTTTGAAAATGGGTGATCAGATTGGCAGAATTTGCTAGTGACAGAATTGCTGGAATTGACCCTTTTATTTATCAAAATCTATGCCGATTGGTCCACTGAAAGGACCTGCACCATATATGGTCGGAAAGATCTTGATATCTAGTTCTAATGCCGAAACTTCTCCTCAATTGGAGTTCTCGGGCAGAAGTTATTAATTTTTGAAAATGGGTCTTTATAACAGCTATTTCTGCAGCAATCTTATCAATTTTCAGTATTTTCGCTGACCACTTACTGCGGTGATTTTAACAGCCCCTTTTGAGAAGTCCTTGGCATGCATCTCAATGCTTCTTGAGTATCCATCATTAAATCGTACAAGTTGTGTGCGCTTTGCATTTGGAATATCCTTTTGAAAAATTATTCTTCGTTTCGTCCTTGTTCTTTGTTTCTCTTCTTTCATGGAATCGTTGTAGGTTGTCAATTTAATTCTTCATACTTAGGTTCAATAGCAATTAGCAACTCTTTGCCATTATCTTCTTCTTCTCTTTTTGCAAAAAAAATTGACACACTTCTTCTTCCTCTTCTTCATACTTAGTTTCCTCTGTATTTTGGGGCTTTAGCTTTTATACAAGCATTCACACATTCATTCTTGCATTCATTCATACATTCATATATTCATTCATATGTTCATTCATATATAATCACAGCTTCTTGAATCCTTCATATTAGCAGCGGCCTTGGCTTCAATTCAGCAGCAACAGCCTTCTTTCGTGGCAGCTCATGGGCAGCAAGTAGCAATCTTGAAGGGTGACAGCAGCATTTTAGCTATTCTAGGCAGCAATCAACTTCAGCAACAAATGGCAATGACGTAACGGCAACATCAACTAGCCTTGATCAGCATCAGCTTCATCAGCAACCATTCTTTGGCATCAGCGACCAGAAAATCAGCAACACAGCAGCTAGTCTTTGGCATCAGCAACCAAAAAATCAGGAACACGGCAACCAGTCTTGGTACAGCAACCAGGGGTCTTGGAACAGCAACCAATTCGATCAGGAACCAAGTTCTTCGATCAGCAACCATTGTCTTTGATCAGCAACCAGGGCTTCTTTGAATCCGCAACCAGAAGTCAGCAACCGTGTCAGCGTCTGCAACCAAGAATCAGCAACCATGTCTTCGTCTGCAACCAAGAGTCAGCAACCATATAGCAGCAACCAATTTGGGGGGGCATCCTTTGCGGCAACTTGGTCCGGTAGAGGGCTTCAACAGGCTTCAGCAGCGGTGAGAAGCGGGCGGCAATGGCGTCGGGCGGCGATAAGTGGTTCGCGAGGCGGCATCAAGCTTCATCGAGGCGCGTGTGGCT
The DNA here is from genome assembly GCA_026586065.1 of Dioscorea zingiberensis. Lineage (NCBI taxonomy): Eukaryota > Viridiplantae > Streptophyta > Magnoliopsida > Dioscoreales > Dioscoreaceae > Dioscorea > Dioscorea zingiberensis. The sequence continues at coordinate 29,746,967 of CM048818.1, forward strand.
GCAGGGGAAGGGCGGGCGAGGAGCATAGGGGCGCTGCGAGGCGGGGAAGCGGTCGGCGTGCTCCTCCACACAGGCTGCCGCACACTGGCTGCGGCCGCTGCACAGGGGGCGGCTGCCGCTCACCTAGGTAGGGAGGCCTTGTAGCCTTACTGAAGCGGTAGCGCGCCGCCACTGGCGGCGCGCGCCCACTGGCCAGCGCCTTGCTGCACGCCTGCTAGGCGCCTTGTGGATCCTAAGTGACAAGGGGTGGTGGGCTGTCTTGTGATGAGGAGAGGCTGGAGGTGGCGCAGTGCGAGGCCTTGGCGGAGGCGGTGGCCGGGCTGGCCAGCGTGTGTGGCTCCGGGTAGAGGTGAAGATGAAGAAGAAGGGGGTGCTTAGCGGTTGTAGATCTTTTTTTTTAATTATAATATATAACCTGTATGATTTACCTTCAAAGAAAAGATCTCTTTTCTTTTCCTACTCGATTTCCAGAGCCTCCTTCTTTGTCCTCTCCTGACTTTCCCTTCTTTTTCTTTCTCCTCTATCTGTCTGATTATCCTCATTGTCCCCCCTTTTCATTAAATAAGACATTTCATTCTTATCTCCCTGTGAACCTACCTCCGTCAGATCCTAACTTATGATAAGATCAAATCCAGCGGCTTGATTAATTAATTAATTTAATTTTAATTTCTCTTTTTTTTTTAAATTCAAATATTACCTCGGGATTGGTACTTTCATGATGTCTTGGGATTCGCATTTTTTGGGATTGTTTCGGGATGTGTGCTCCCTGACGATCCTGGAATTTAAGATTGCCTCGAGATATGTATTCTCAGGCTATCTTGGAGTTTGAGATCGCCTCGAGATATGTTCTCGGGCCATCTTGGGATTTGAGATTGCCTCAAGATTTGTGTTCTCGGGCCATCTTGGGATTGGGGTCGCCTTGAGATGTGTATTCTCGGGCGAATTTGAGATTGCCTCGAGGTATATTCTCAGGGGCAATTTTGAAATTTAAGATTGTCTCGAGATTTGTTCTCAGGGACAATTTTGGAATTTTGAGTTTGTCTCGAGATGCGTGCTCGGAGGCAACTTTGGGATTTAAGGTTGCCTCGAGATGTGTTTTTCTAGGGCTATCTTAAAATGTGAGAAGATATATCTTTTTTTGTCCTCTTATCTTGAAATATTTTAATTTCAAAACAGATATTAAATTTAGAGCCATGAAATATTTTCATTTTAGCCCACTTTGAGATAATCTCATTTTTGTGTCATTATCAAATTTTGATTTGGCCAAGATTATGATAGATTAAATTTCTTAGGATTAGGATTTTAATCCTTATAGAATTAAGACATGTATTTTTTTTTATATATAAACAAATTGCCCCGTTCATACTTCTCTCACGAAATTTGTTTGAGAGAGAGAAGTAGGAATTCTTGAATTTCTTCTTTGCGATGGCCAACAATCCTCAATTCGAGCCTTTTTGGGATGTCAATCAAGATCATCATGAGATTCCAAAAGGTCAAATTTTTCAGCGTTACAATCCTATTTTTGGTCCCGGGTCCGAGCCTGCAGTCAGATATAATGGAAGGGAGCACTAAGAGTGGGTGGAGCATTCTCCGTCTCGCATGGCTACAGCCCGACTGTCTTCAAATCGTTGTAATGAAGGTAGCACAATCAATGTAATTTATCTGAAACTCGAAGGGGCGATTAGGGATTTGAGTGTGTATCAAGCCTTAGGTCATAAGATTTTTAACCATTACCCAGGGTGGAGGGCTAGAAATCCTATTAGGAGTGAATTAATAGATTTCCCTCATTATTCTGATTGGGCTAAGTATATTGTTAGCAGATATTCTGAAAAATTATCCCGGGTAGATTTGATTGGGGGGATTGTGGCCTCAATTGGTCGCTATGACCTCAATTGGTGTCCGGAGACAAATACTTTCCACTTTTTGCATGGGGAAGTGGGGATTTCATTATGGGAGATCAAAAGTCTTGGAGGGCTTTCGATTGTTGGTGATGCATATGATGAGGTAATCCCACCTAATAGTATATTATGCAATAGAGAAGATTCAGAATTTTCTGTGTTAAGGAATCTTTTTAACATCTTTCAATGGCTTGCAAAGCGGGATGCCAATAAGAACGTATTTTTCTTAGATAGGGTAGATTTCTTTAGGAAGTCAAAATCCAGTTCCCAGTATGATTCGAGTTCTGATCCTCCTCCAAAACCCGTTTCAAACACAAATTTGGCCGCTTTCATATCATTGTGGATTTGCTTCTTTATTATGCCAGATAATCATAAGGTGATTAGACCCGGGGTTTTTATGATGGCGTGTAACCTTGTGCATGAAAGACCAGTAGCTTTTGCTCCTGCAGTATTGGCACGCTTGTACTTAGGATTAAACTCCATGGTTAATCATAGGAAAGGGCCTGGACATTCTACTAGAGTCTTTCCTTCTCACTTTTTGCATGCTTGGGCTAGTTGTCATTTTCACGGCATATCTCTTCGGAGGAAGATTGATACACGTACACATACAATCCCCCGGCTTACAAGTGTGCCGAAGATGTTATATTATATGAACGCCTCAGCTTCTCCTTTTACTCCTTTGGAAGCTAGGAAATTCCTTAAGTTTGAAGCCAACTTTAAATGGCCTCCTTTTCCCTACCTTCTCCATAATGATGAGACGGTGCGGGATACTAGGCATCTCGCGGGACCCGACGTGCTGGATCTTCAAACTATGGAGTATGTGATAGGTCTTAGCTGCGGTATCCTTCCTCTTCGATGTGGTGGAGAGTTCTATGCAGAGCACTACAATCCTCACCGTTTTGGGCGCCAGTTTGGTTACGACCAACAATGTCCGACGTATATTGATGTCCCGAGAAGAGCTTCCTCTGCCCGGGTACTTGCAGGTTATTGGCGTCACTTTTCCCACCAGAGGACCTCCAGTTCGTTCTATATTAGTGAAAAGGATCGAAGCGGGGAACTCATGTTCTTTTATGCACGGAAGTGGTTTGAAAACGTGCGAGCTTTCTTCCAACAGGACATCGCATTATTAGTCCAAGAGGATTATGGTGATAGGGGGGATATTAGGAGGAACCGAGAGCAGGGTCAACCTTCTAAAAGGCCCCGATTCATCAATGAAAGTAGCTTTATCAGTCAAAAACGAGGTCTTTCTCCTGCGGATCTTCCTGTGCCAGTGAAGCGGCGACAAAGTCAAGGTATGTCAAACTCAAAGCAATGTTTTTTTTTTCGAAAGTTCAGATATAAGGACTTTTCTGGAAATTCAGATTTTTTTTTTTAAGACTTTGACTTTTATTTGACTCAAAGTTTCAATTTAATTCAAAGTTTGAATTTTCGTTTGATTCAAAACCTGAATTCTCATTTGATTCGAAGTCTGAATTTTTACTTGATTCAAAGTCTAAATTTCCATTTGATTCAAAGTCTGAATTCTCATTTGATTCAAAGTCTGAATTTCCATTTGATTCAAAATCTTTGGTCAACAGGTATACAAATTCGTGAAGCCCCATTGGCCAATGTCGGGGTTGTTCGCAACTCGCCAATTGGTAAGAGGATAATGCCCCCTTTCTTCTTCTTTTGTTTCTCTTTCCTCGATTTGACCTTTTCAATTTTTTTTTTTTTTTACACAGCTCCAAGAATTGATGATACTCCTTCATCGAATCCGGGGATGCCTCTAGAGTCTCAAGTTGGTAAGAAAATACTTCCTTCACTCATACATCTTTAACAATTTTAATCAAAAATTTTGATTTCAGGTTCAGTGAATCCACAAGATCTTAATGTTGGAGCCAAGAGAAACATTGGGGTTGAGGAAACTCTTCCTAATCCTGCGCAAGGTAATATTCCCCTCTTCCTCCCTCTCTTTTTTTTTGTATATATATACTTTTATTTATTTTCAATTTCTCATTAGGAGATATACCAGTCGCGGAGAGTGCAGCACCCCTTAACTTGCCTATAAATCAAGAGAGCGAAGATCGTACTTCATCTTTTAACAATATCCCTTCTGCAAATTTTATAAGGGATGCCCCCACTTCTATAGAGAAATTGGATATTGATGGTGACAACGCTAATATTGAAAGTGCACCTCCTTTAGTTGTGCAAGATCCAACGGAGGGAGCAGAGAGTGGTGGTTCCAATGCTGATGCCGAAATCTCAGTTTCTCTAAAGCCAAACCAAGGTCCTTCTCACTTTTTTTTTTTGACATGAATATTGACGACTCTCCCCTTTTTTTTTTTTTTTACTCAGTTGCCCAAAAAGGTGACGAACCTCCGTCTTCGGGGCAAGGTCTTTCAATGGATATTATTGAGGATACTCTTGCTCCAACTCCCGTGGAAGGTGACGGTGTCAATACTAATGTTGGACCTACAACTTCGTCCAAACAAGGACAAGGTTTTGAATCTTGAATCTTGAAATTTTTTTTTTTTTTTTTGAACTTTGAACTTTGAACTTTGAATTTTTTTTTTTTGAATTTTATATCTTGAATATCCTTTTTATAGGTTCGACGAATATACCAAGTATGGTGTTACGTCTGCGAGCCGAGGTGATTAGCAGTATCAAGTCTCTCAACTATGACAACTACCAAAGCGTCATCAATAATGTGAAGGAGTCAAATTCACTCCTTGAACCTTTCAATGTTGGGTTGACTAATCTTGAACCTTTTATAGAGAGGATAGCTCGGTGTGCGATCTATGCCAAAGAAGCCTCAGAGGATCCCAGCGTCCAAGCCTATATTCATAACCAACAAGCTCAGGCGTGTGTGCATGAGAAGGCTTTGGCCCTTGAACGTCTTAGCAAAAGCAGGGAGGGCTGGGCTAATGACATCAACATGAACAAGGAAGAGCTTCAGAGACTTGCGGAAAGGCATCAGAAACTCCAAGCAGAATTTTGCAAGATTCAAGATACAATGACGATTTTGAATGAGAAGATAGCAACTTCAACGAGTTTCTTCGAAGCTTCTCAGCCTACATTAACAGATCTTCAAGTCGAGTTGGATAAGGCGAAGGCACAGGTTATTGAGGACCAAGGAGATTATTCAGATGCTAGTCTCATGGCTATGTTTACAAAATGGCTTGATGAGTTGGAAGAAGCAAAGGAGTCATTGGTGAAGCATGCTGGGCATTGAAGGGCCTTCTTCTTCTTTTTTTTAGTTTGCTTTCTTAGCTTATTTATGCTTTAGTAGTTGACATTAAAACATTTGTTATGAACATTAGACTTGAATAAATTTTGGTTCTTTTTATCCTTTCTCCCCCTTTTTTTGTTTTTGAAAATTCAGAATAAATATGGGGACTATTCTGGATTTTTTTTTATTTCTGAAAATTCAGAATAAATATGGGGACTATTCTGGAAATTCGGTTTTTTTTTATTTCTAAAAATTCAGAATAAATATGGGGACTATTCTGGAAATTCGATTTTTTTTTTTAGGGGAAAATAAGGGGTCAATGTGTTTGCCTCAAGAAGCATTTTTAATTATGCATGACCGATCTGCCCCCAATTAGGAGTCGGACGTTCCATCGTAGACAAACACATGCCTCTTTATTTCATTGAATAAATTTGGTACAAAAGTACATAAAATTAATGTTTTGCCTCGGGAAGTACATTTAATTGTACATGACTAGTCTACCTCTATAAGGGACCAGACGTTCCGTCATAGACAAACATTTTTACATTATGCATAGTATTTCTTCAAGAAACGGCCATTGATAGGCGGCATCAGTCTTTCTCCATTGGCGTCAATGAGCTGATACGCGCCTCCTTCGTAGACGATTTCCACCACATAGGGTCGTTCCCAATTTGCTTTGAATTTGCCCCCGGCCTTTTTGTTGGTGATGATGGGTCTTCTGAGGACGAGAACCATCTCTCCTTTGGTAAAGGTCCAAAATCGAGCCATCTTGTTATAGGCTTGTGACATTTTGGCTTTGTAGACTTCAAGATTCTGTTGCACTCCCAACCTTTTCTCTTCGAGAGAGTCTAACTCATCCAAGCGAAGCCGAACATTATCTTCATTTGAAATTTCATTTTGCACTGCCATTCTCAGTGAGGGTATCTGGATTTTGAGGGGTAGGACCGCTTCAGTTCCAAATACCAAAGAGTACGGCGTGCATTGTGTTGGAGTCCTATAGGTGGTGCGGTAGGCCTATAGCATTTCCGGGAGTCTTTCATGCTAATCCTTTTTGTTCTTGGACACTGCTTTCTTCAACAATTTCGAGAGGGTCTTGTTGAATGCTTCTGCCAACCCATTCGCTCTAGCATTTTAGATGGAGGTATATCTCCAGTCTATTTTATGGTGCTGTGCAAATCTCCCGACTTTGAAGCTTCTGAAGGCGGGGCCATTATCTGAAATAATTCTTCTTGGAGTCCCAAATATGTATAATATGTTCTCCCTGAAGAATTTGATGACGTTTTCAGTCTTGACTTCTCTCAGTGGAATTGCTTATGCCCACCTGGAGAAGTAATCTGTTGCAGCCAATATGAACCGATGTCCCAAAGATGATGGAGGTTCAATGGGACCGACTATATCGGTTCCCCATATCTTGAAGGGCCATGACGAGACTGTAGGGTGCAGAGGATTCAGATGTTGATGAATAAAATCTCCATGTATCTGGCATAGATGGCATCTTCTGGCATAATTGATGCAATCTCCAACCATGGTTGGCCAGTAATATCCCAAGCGCTTGATCTTGAGTCGCATCTTGGGTCCGGATTGGTGTGCACCACATATTCCGGAATGTATATCATGCATGACTTCTTGAATTTCTTCAGGTGAGAGACATCGCAGGAGTAATTGATCATATGACCTGCGGTATAATATGTCATTTATGAGGGTGAATCTTAAGGCTCTTCGCTTTATCTGAAGACCTTTCGATTTATCCTCTGGGAGTTTATCATATTTCAAATACTCTTTAAACGGTTGTCTCCAATCTTCCTCTGGCATTTCGAGGGTGAAGACTTCCGCTTTGCCTCCAGCACTTTCCTCTTCATCATCATCAAGGATCGTACTTATGGGCCTTCTATTTCTTATGGTTATATGGATTTCTTCATAATCTGGATTTGCCAGCTCCTTCGTAACTTTTGCCAAAGAATCAGCTTCTCCGTTTTGTGATCTTAAAACCCTCCTCAACTGTACTCGGGGGATTTTCTTCATCAGATCTTTGACCTTCTTGTGATATTTAAGAAGTTCGGGTTTATATATCTTGTAGTCTCCTTCGACTTGCTTGATTATGAGTTGTGAGTCTCCAAATATATGAATGTGTTGGATTCCCATTTGGATTGCCAATTCCAAACCAGCTATGAGAGCTTCATATTCTGCCTCATTGTTTGTGCATGGTTCCGTAAGGGAGAGTGCATATCTGAGGATTCCCCCTTCCGGTGTGACGAACACAAGTCCTATCCCAGCTTTGATTTGGGGAATTGTGGACATGAGTGCCGGCTTTATAGATCACGCTCCATCAAAGTATAGTCGCCACCTTGCTTCTTCCACTGTTAATGTCTCTTCATCAGGGAGATCATAATTAAGTGGTGAATCATCAGGGAGAGGACGTGCCGCTAGGAAGTCTGCCAACGCCTGCCCTTTAATAGTCTTATGTGGAGTGTATGTTATATCAAATTCCATCAGAATCAATGCCCACTTTGCGAGTCTTCCCGTGAGCAATGGCCTCGTCATGAGATATTTGAGAAGATCGATTTTTGATATGAGTATGACTTTATGTGCTAGCAAGTAGTGTCTCAACTTCTTGACTGCAAACACTAAGGCTAGACAATGTTTTTCAATTGGGGTATATTTACTCTCAGCTCCTATCAACATTCTGCTGAAGTAATAAAGTGCATTTTCCTTGCCCTCTTCATTGTTCTGGGCCAGCATAGCTCCCAATGACCCTTCCAATGCTGCAGTATATAGAATGAACGGTTTTTCGGGGATTGGGGCCACCAACACCGGTGGACTCAGCAAGTATTGTTTGATGTCTTCAAAAGCTTTCTGACCTTCATCATCCCATTTGAATGGCGTGTTCTTCTTGACCAGCTTGGAGAAAGGCTTACACCTTCCGGAGAAATTGGAGATGAACCTTCTGATATAGGCCAAGCGTCCTTGAAATGATCGCAGCTGCTTTAGTGTCTGAGGAGGTGGCATTTCTAGGATCGCCTTTATCTTGGAAGGGTCTATTTCTATCCCTCGATGCCTTACGATAAAGCCCAAGAATTTCCCAGATAGGACTCCAAAGGCACATTTCATGGGGTTCATTTTCAACTTGTATTCTCTGAGTCGTGTAAAGACTGTCCTCAGATCTTCAAGATGTTTGTCTTTCGAATTTGTCTTGACCACAAGATCGTCCACATAGCATTCGACGATTTTATGGATCAGGTCATCAAATATCCTGGTCATAGCCCTCTGGTATGTTGCCCCCGCATTTTTCAGGCCAAACGATATTACTCTATAACAGTATATGCCCATAAGCGTCCGAAAGGCGGTATGTTTCTCATCATCTGGATGCATTTTGATTTGGTTGTATCCAGAATACCCGTCCATGAAGGAGAACATCTCGTACCCTGATGTGTTGTCGATCATGATCTCCATAACTAGAAGGGAAAAATCATCTCTTGGACATGCTTTGTTCAAGTCTCTGAAGTCCACACATATCCGTATTTGGCCATTTCTCTTCTTCACAGGGACTATACTAGCTACCCAGTTAGGGTATTTTTCCTCCCTGATGAAATTTGCTTCAATCAGCTTCTTCGTTTCTTCTATTACCCTTTATTCCAGGTCAAATTTCATTTTCCTTGGTGTCTGTTTGACTGGGGTGGCATTAGGGTCAATGGCCAGTCTGTGAACAGCTACCTCCTTATCCAACCCTGGCATTTCATTGTAGTTCCATGCAAAGCAATCAATGTACTCCTTTAAAAGGGCTTTGAAGGATGTCTTTCCTTCTTCAAACAGCTGCGTGCTTAGGAAGGTCGGCCTCGGGTCCTCATCGCTTCCCAAGTTAACTTCGACCAGCTCGTTGATTGTTGCTTGCCCCCCGTCTTCGAGCTCGAGTGACGCATTTTTCAGTTTGATTTCTTCTTTCTCCTCCTGGGACGTTGTCATGTAACATGAATGCCTGGAAGATTCGGAATAGCTTATTCCTTTCTTATTTATATGTGCAGGGTTCCATAATCGATGGAAATTTTGATATGATTTCCTCGACCATTTGATTTCGCCAGCAAATCTTTCAAACATCACCTTGAGCTTATGAGGGTAATAATTAGGGAATCTTATGGGCAGAACTTCATCATCTTCTAGCCCTTCAATATTTATGATATCATCATTTGGAATTTTGTTGCTCTTGGCTTTGTAGAAGAGGACGCCTCTCTCTCCTTCATGTCGAGCCGGCACATAAAAAGTCTTCAGGTGCTCGACAGTGTTGACGCTCAAGTCAGCCAAGGATTTGTAAAGCCCTTCAGGAATTCTTGTAATATGCAGTGCATTTTCTTGAGTAGATCCTCCAGCCTGATCCTCATCATTTCCGCTCTCGTCTTCTGATGACTCAGTGTCACTCCCAAACTGAGGTAATACTGCTTCCTTCTTCTGGAGCACAGGAACAGACTTAGATGTCTTTACCAGAGATTCTTCCTTCGGACTTGGCGGCCTGCCCCCCTCGGATGACGTTCTTCCCTTGGATAACTTGCCCCCTTCGGACGACGTGCTCCCCTTGAATAACTTGCCCCCTTTAGATGCATTAAGGTAGTACCTTGCATCTTCATAATGAATTTCATGGATGCCGAAGGGCTGGATTTCTCCGTCGATCCTGAATTCTTCCCCATTCTCCATATATTTTACACATTGGTGGAGTGTTGAGGCGACCACATGATTTTCATGGATCCATAGCCTTCCCAAGAGGGCTTTGTATGAAGCATCGGCATCAATCACATGGAACTTCACATCTGATGTCATCTTTCCAAATTTAATTGGCAGGGTGATAGATCCCAATGCCTTCTGGCTATGCTGATTGAAGCCTTGAATAATGATCCTCTCCGGGGATAGGTGGCATATTTCAAGAGCCAATGTCCGGAGAGTGTTGAGGGTCATCAGGTTCATAGAGGATCCTGGTTCAATCAGAACTCGGTTGATCTTCATCCCATCACAATACCCAGTCATATATAATGGCCTATTGTGCTCTGTAGTTCCGAGTAGCAAGTCTTTGTCGGTGAAGGATACTGAGGGCGCATGGAACGCATACAGAGCCTCCTTCATATTGATCTCAGCGAAGTAGGCCTGATACTCCTCAGGGTTTTGCAGAGCATGTATTAGAGAACTCCTAACTTCCGCTGACATCATCAATGCATCATACATGCTGAGGAGAGCGGGGACTTTCTTCAAGTGTACCAAAATGTTATAATTCGGCTTCTTTGAGGGTTTTTTCGGGGAGATATTCTCTTCTTCAATTCTCTTCCCTTTATTTCTGTCATTGGAACCAGGTGGCTGTCTCGGCTGAAGTACTTTCCCAGCTTTGAGTTGCATTTGGTGCACGTGCTGTGGTGCTTCATCTTCTTCGACTGGGAAGTTCAATTCATCTTCAGAATCATCCTGGACAGCTATGGTGTGACATTCACTTTTTCCTTCAAAATAGTCGTCTGTGAGTGTCACTTTCCCCTCCTGCCTGCGATATGACCTTCTGGAGCTAGGTGCCTCCCACCCTACGACTTGATTAAGAGACTCCTTTGTTTTGCCTTTCTTGATTCTGATAGTCTGGGAAGTGGACTCTCCCTTAGCCTTTGTTGCTTTTGTAAGGGGTGTAGACTTCACGACTTCTGGAATAACATTGTAGTTTGACGACCCTGGAGGGTATGTCTCAGATCTATTCGACTCAGCATCTTCAATGTGTAAGTGCACCAGCCTGTTAGCTGACTCCTCCGTAACCCTTTGAATGAAAGCAGGGATCTCTTCAGCAGGCATAGCTTTCCTCAAAACCTTATATTTTGGGGTCTTTGGGGTGTAATATGGTGTTTTGGGCTTTTCTGGTTGGTGTGGCTCCAAGAGTTTGGCGTTTGCCTTTTTCACTCTTTCCCTGAAAGCCATCTTCTTCTTCTGCTTTTTACTAATGTAGGGCCGGCCGTAACGGTCATATGACTCTTCTAGTTCAGAGAAACTATCATCATTTGAGTCATACAAAGGGTGTCCTCCACAAATAACCCTACAAGTTTCTACCTGCACATCTTCATCATCTTCTTTGACTAGTTCCCCTAGTAATTCTTCGACGTCCTCGGGAAAATAGTCTCTAAGAGTGATCAAAACCCTTTCTTTCTATTTATATTCGTCAAGGGAGTCGATATACTCCTCTATAATAGACTTCTTGAGATTTGATTATTCGCGCTTTTTGTTCTTCTTTTTGTTCTTCTTCTTTGTTTGTTTTGTCAGGGGTCTTTTAGGAGGTTGTTGAGAACGTTTCCAAGCGATCCCTGGAAGCTCGGCCAACCTCTTCAACATTTTCATTCACTTTTTGGTTATAAATACTTCCCACAACTCTTCTGGAACAGCAGGAGGCTTGTCGTCTGTTGCTGATGGGAGTATTACTTTATTACCCATTACTATGACTTCCTTTTGGGATGACCCTTCTGAGTTTAGGGTTGTCACATAACGGGTATGCTCGGATGATGCCTCGGACAAGACGTTTTTCGAGAGTGTGATCTTGACCTCTTGATATTGTCGCTTGACCCGGTCTTTGAAAACATAACAGTCTTCAATTGTGTGTCCCAACACTCTATGATATGGGCAGTAGTTGGCATGGTCCTTCTTGTTCTGTTCCTCTGGTCTCTTGCACTCGGGGAGTTGCAGACCTTCTTTTACAGCATCCTTGAAGATCTTCAACACCTTATCTCTCCTGAAAGAATACTTCTTATTCATCCTTTCTTTCAAAGAGGGAATAGGCTTTGATTCATTACCGGCAACGCCTAAAGTGGGTGGTTTGGCCTGTTCCGATTTGTGAGACTCCGCAACACTTTTTCCTTTGTCGACATTGAAGGTTGTAGCAGTATACTTGACACCTTCAGTCCTTTTTGGCTTTTCTCTGTCATTCCTTGGAGCTTGAAAATTGAAGAATATCTTCGGGCTTGTCCGTTCCAATTTCTTAGCTTGTGAGATCAACTCCTGGAACGTAGTAATACCGGATGTGCTAAAAAAGGGCGTCATCCAACTATCGATGTTCCCGAGCAATAAACCCACCGCTTGTGGCTGGTCAAGGGGTTGTTCACATTTGATGCTCAGATTTCTCCATCTCATAATGTAATCAACCACTTTCTCATCTTTATTCTGACGAGTGGCTGCGAGATCGGCGATTGTGATTTTGTCACTTACGCCCCCGAACCGTACCCGAAAGGCATCTTTTAATTGTTGCCATGTTTGGATTGATTCGGGTTGCAAGCTTGCATACCACTCAAATGCCACTCCTGTGAGACTTGCAGAAAATTGTCTAAGGAGGAGTGAAGGTTTTGCACTTGTATCTCCACAAGCTGTCACGAAGTGAGCCAAATGCTGATCAGGATTGCCAATTCCGTTAAATTGCTTGAATTTAGGAACATTGTACCCTTTGGGGTAGGGTACCAAGTCATAGTAACTTGGATAAGGTTTGTCTCCATCGATTCTTATGTCCTTTCCTCTGGCTTGTTTCATTTCAGCAGCTACTATATGTTGTATCTCCTCCCGAGTCATTGCAACTGACTGTTCCGGGACAGGAGAGTGTGAGGTTCCCCCTTGTTCTATTGGCCTAGGGATTTCTCTTACAGGTGCATATGAAGTTCCCTCCTGCTCTCCTGGCCTAGGAATTTCTCTCGGTTGTGGAGAGGTTCCCCCTTGTTCTACTAGTCCAGGGATTTCTCTTGGTTGTGGATTTGGACTTCTAGGCCTTTGTGCCTTTTGACTTTCCATCAAGGCAGCCATTTGTCTTTGCATCTTCACCATTGACTCCATCATGATTGTCATGTTTTCATTGAGCCACTGATATTCAGCTTCTCTATTCTCCATTTGCCGGAGTCTTTCCATCTGTTGGACTCTTCTCGTAACATCATCCCCATTGTAAATAAAGGCAGGTTCGTCCTCCACTTCCACATTCGGGGGATCCGCTTCCTTATAATTCGTCGGCATGCGAAATACCGGAAGGCTCCCTGTTCTCTGACCTTCATGTGGCATTTGGCTTGAACCTTCATCTCCAACTCCACTGTGAGAGTCTGTGGCTCTTCTACGAGATCTCGTGAACACGCCTGGTTGTTCTAGTTCGGGTGCTGGATCTCCTCGAGTTTCAGTAACCATCCGGACTGTATGTACTTCTATATCCATATCAGACATTTCTTCTTCCTTCATTTCCCTCCTCCGTTGAGATTTTGAGTGGGAAGTCTTGGTTTGGGTTCTTGCAGGAGTTAGTCGGTCAAATACCGTCCTTCGTGCATTTGAAACTAACTGCTTCTTCTTCTTATAGAACTCTTTAGGTGTCATCTTCTCTGACCGCAGCTTCTTGGACGCCGCATAAGTCTTGTACAGATTTGGCTGAAAGACTCCTTGTGATAGGATTTTGGAGGTCTACAACCTTTATTTTCCTGTGGCTGTGGACGCAGTTCTGCGGTAGTTGAGTTCTTCTTTACAAGCTTAAGCGGTTCAAACGAGTTACTGAAGGAACCCATTTGATCATTCTTGTGTCCTTGGAATGACACAAAATCTAGCTTTTGTTTTGGAATAATGGCTTTCCTTTGTGTGAGCCTTGAAAACACACTTTTCTTCTTCGGTGTGTCTTCATCAGATGAGTGGAAGATTCCACTTTCCCGACCCTTTGCTGTAATGGTGAATGCGGGTTCATCATCATCTTCCTCCAAAGAGACTACCCTTTTAGGACTGGATAGCCTGTTGAAAGCATATACTCTTGTTGGTTCTTCATTAACAGTGTCCTCTTTTGATGCAGGGACGATCACATTCGGGCGACGGCCTCTGGATGGAAGTCGCGGGACTATCAGCTTCTCCTCCAAAGGTGCATGTCTCTTCATTAATTGCACCGAATCCGAGATCGTGCCAAATCTTAGCTCAGCTCCGGCAGCTCCGGTGTTGAAGGTGCAGTTCGGCAGTTAAACCTCAGCTCCTTCTCCGAGAAATATGGTGAGCTTCGGGCTTCCTGGTGCAGTTGAACTCTTGAATGTCATTCCTTCTGCAATAAGGAGATCAACAACGTCAGTTTTCTTTTACAGGATGTAAAATATTATCTCTACTTGTACTTTTGCCTCAAAGATGGGAGGAGGAATATGTCCCCACCGAGCGTGCCAGAATTTGTGGTATCAAAAATACGCGCCTCATATCGTGTGACACCAAACGATATATCAAAGCCCAAATATCATATTTTATTTGTTTGTGGGTTCTTTTATTCCTAATAGAGTCAAGCTTCTATTATTAATTACCCCAGACAGTGTCTTGCGAACCTCCGATTAAGGGCAAAAGTACAAGTAGAGATAATTAGAAAGAATAATTTTATTCATTGCAATATAAAATGACTTGTTACATATAAGCATATATATATATATATATATATATATATATATATATATATATATATATATATATATATATATATATATTTATTTATTTATTTATTTATTTATTTATTTATTTATTTATTTATTTATTTGTTTGTTTATTTATGACACCGCCTTCCGCCTCGGAATCTGTGCCCCACCATTTGGACCAATCCGCCGGCCGCCTTGCGCTATTATATCATTGCCTTGAGATTTTGGAAGGCTTTGTAACTAGAGTCCGTATCGACTGCGCCGCCAATTAGTCTTCACTTCCATCAAGAGCTGCTCCCAACTGGGCTGCCGATAGGAGTCGTATCATACATGGTTGGAAATATCGGGAAGTCTATTTTCCGATGCCGTGAATTTCGTCTCGATCGGAGTTTTCTAGCAAAAGTTATCAATTTCTGAACGAGGAGTGGTCGAGCTGGCCAGGCTGCAAGGATTAGTCTTTTTCTCCACCAAAATATGCATTGACTGAGTTGCCAAAAGGGTCTGTATTGTATATGACTGTTGAAGATCTGAATATCTAGTTTCCAGCGCCATAGATTTCACCTCCATCGGAGTTTTCTGGAAGGAGTTATCAATTTTTGAAAATGGGTGATCAGATTGGCAGAATTTGCTAGTGACAGAATTGCTGGAATTGACCCTTTTATTTATCAAAATCTATGCCGATTGGGCCACCGAAGGGATCTGCACCATATATGTCGGAAAGATCTTGATATCTAGTTTCTAATGCCGAAACTTCTCCTCAATTGGAGTTCTCGGGCAGAAGTTATTAATTTTTGAAAATGGGTCTTTATAACAGCTATTTCTGCAGCAATCTCATCAATTTTCAGTATTTTCAGCAGCCACTTCTGCAGCAGTTTTTAACAGCCCCTTTTGAGAAGTCCTTGGCATGCATCTCAATGCTTCTTGAGTATCCATCATTAAATCGTACAAGTTGTGTGCGCTTTGTATTTGGAATGTCCTTTTGACAAAATTATTCTTCGCTTCGTCCTTGTTCTTTGTTTCTCTTCTTTCATGGAATCGTTGTAACTTGTCAATTTAATTCTTCATACTTAGGTTCAATAGCAATTAGCAACTCTTTGCTATTATCTTCTTCTTCTCTTTTTGCAAAAAAATTTGTCAAGTTTCATCTGTATTTTGGGGCTTTAGCTTTTATACAAGCATTCACACATTCATTCTTGCATTCATTCATACATTCATATATTCATTCATATGTTCATTCATATGTAATCACAGCTTCTTGAATCCTTCATATTAGCAGCGGCCTTGGCTTCAATTCAGCAGCAACAGCCTTCTTTCGTGGCAGCTCATGGGCAGCAAGTAGCAATCTTGAAGGGTGACAGCAGCATTTTAGCAATTCTGGGCAGCAATCAACTTCAGCAACAAATGGCAACGACGTAACAGCAACATCAACTAGCCTTGATCAGCATCAGCTTCATCAGCAACCATTCTTTGGCATCAGCGACCAGAAAATCAGCAACACAGCAACTAGTCTTTGGCATCAGCAACCAAAAAATCAGCAACACGGCAACCAGTCTTGGGACAGCAACCAGGGGTCTTGGAACAACAACCAATTCGATCAGCAACCAAGTTCTTCGATCAGCAACCATTGTCTTTGATCAGCAACCAGGGCTTCTTTGAATCCGCAACCAGGAGTCAGCAACCGTGTCAGCGTCTGCAACCAAGAATCAGCAACCATGTCTTCGTCTGCAACCAAGAGTCAGCAACCATATAGCAGCAACCAATTTGGAGCGGCATCCTTTGCGGCAACTTGGTCCGGTAGAGGGCTTCAACAGGCTTCAGCAACAGCGGCGTCAGGCCGGCGATGTGTGGTTGCAGGAGCGGCATCAAGCTTCGTCAGAGGGCGTGCTGCGGAGGGGCGGACAACAAGGAACAGAGGGAGAGGCGTGCGAGAGCGGAGGAACGGCATGCTCCTCCACTGGCGGCGCTGCGCTGCCGGCAAAGGCTGCGCTCACACTGGCGGCGGCTACGCGCGCTCTGCTAGGTAGGGGAGGCTGCGCACTGCGCGGGGTAGCGCTCGCCGCCTTCAGTACTTGGCCAGCGCCACTGGCCGCACGCGCCTGCACTGGCGGCGCACGCTGGGATTTGGGATGACAAGGGGTGGCTTGGGCGCCGCATGTGAGGGAGGCTGGGGCTAGCAGCAAGCAGGCGGTAGAGGCGGAAATTTGGCCGGGCGGGCGAAGCGTGGGTGGCTCCGGGCAAAGGTGAAGAAGAAGAAGAAGGGGGTGCTTGGCGGTTGTAGATCTTTTTTTTTAATTATAATATATAACCTGTATGATTTACCTTCAAAGAAAAGATCTCTTTTCTTTTCCTACTCGATTTCCAGAGCCTCCTTCTTTGTCCTCTCCTGACTTTCCCTTCCTTTTCTTTCTCCTCTATCTGTCTGATTATCCTCACTGTCCCCCCTTTTCATTAAATAAGACATTTCATTCTTATCTCCCTGTGAACCTACCTCCGTAAGATCCTAACTTATGATAAGATCAAATCCAGCGGCTTGATTAATTAATTAATTTAATTTTAATTTCTCTTTTTTTTTAAATTCTAATATTGCCTCGGGATTGGTACTTTCATGATGTCTTGGGATTCGCATTTTTTGGGATTGTTTCGGGATGTGTGTTCCCGGACGATCCTGGAATTTAAGATCGCCTCGAGATATGTATTCTCAGGCTATCTTGGAGTTTGAGATCGCCTCGAGATATGTTCTCGGGCCATCTTGGGATTTGAGATTGCCTCAAGATATGTGTTCTCGGACCATCTTGGGATTGGGGTCACCTTGAGATGTGTATTCTCGGGCGAATTTGAGATTGCCACGAGGTATATTCTCAGGGGCAATTTTGGAATTTAAGATTGTCTCGAGATTTGTTCTCAGGGGCAATTTTGGAATTTTGAGTTTGTCTCAAGATGCATGCTCGATGGCAACTTTGGGATTTAAGGTTGCCTCGAGATGTGTTTTTCTCGGGCTATCTTAAAATGTGACAAGATATATCTTTTTTTCTCTTATCTTGAAATATTTTAATTTGAAAACAGATATTAAATTTAGAGCCATGAAATATTTTCATTTTAGCCCACTTTGAGATAATCTCATTTTTGTGTCATTATCAAATCCTGATTTGGCCAAGATTATGATAGATTAAATTTCTTAGGATTAGGATTTTAATCCTTATAGAATTAAGACATGTATTTTTTTTTATATAAACAGTCCTTCATCATAAGGAAGGGGACCAATTGCTATCGGATCATGCCATTCGACCTAAGGGGGGAGGGGGGACCTTACAAAGGCTGGAAACTATAGTCTTCCAGAACCAGTTGGGAAGAAACATTGAAGCATATGTCAATGATATGCTCATCAAGAGCGAGAAGATCAGTCATCACATAGCCAACTTATACGAAAATTTTCGAGCGCTCAATGACTACGGGATGCGCCTCAACCCTAACAAGTGCGCATTCAAAGTATATTAGGGAAGTTCTTTGGCTTCATGGCAACTCAACGAGGAATCGAAGCCAACCAGGACCAAATCCAAGCAGTCCTGGAGATAACCTCCCCGAAGACCATTCGCGACATTCAAAGGCTAAATGGGATGTTGGCCGCCTTGGGCCGGTTTAGCTCGAGGTCCTAGGATAAGAGCCTCCCATTTTTCAGAGCCCTCAGAAAAGATCCAAAGGTGGAGTGGATAAAGGAATGCCAGAAAGCCTTACAACACTTGAAGGAGCATTTCAGCTGCCCTCCATTGTTGACCAAAATCCAAGAAGGAGATGAACTCCTTATGTACCTGGTGGCCTCCTCCCGTGCAGTCAGCTTGGTGCTCGTTAAGGAGAAGGATGGAGTTCAGCGACCGATTTATTACACTAGTCGGGTATTGAATGACACCAAGTCGACGTACATACCTATTGAGAAGTTGGCATACAGCTTAATCACCTTGGTCCGGAGATTAATGATGTACTCCCAAGCACAACGGATCACAGTCCTCACCAATCAACCCCTGAGGCAAATACTTCAAAGTCTAGAGACCTTAGGGAGACTGTTGAAGTGGGTGGTGGAGCTAACTGCGTTGAACGTCTCTTATAAGCCCCAGACCACGGTCAAGGCTTAGGCTCTGGCCGATCTCGTGGTCGAGATGACCTCGATGGCAAAAGACCCGGTCACTGAAGCGAAAGGATCTCCCGGTGTGGGAAAGCCGGCAAATCCGTGGGTCCTACACGTCGATGGCTCCGCTACTGGAAGTGGGTCAGGCGCCGGATTGGTGCTAAAAGCCCCAGGTGGATGGAAGACCACCACTGCTCTCAAATTCAGCTTCAAGGCCACCATCAATGAGGCAGTTAATGAAGCCCTCATTATGGGCATGAAGCTGGCCTTGGACTTGGGTCAGAGGTTTCTTGCATGCTTTCACCGACTCGCAGCTCGTAGCCGGACACCTGAATAAAGGATACAAGGTCAAGGAGGGTATAAGGAGGCAATCGAGCAGCTAGGTCCCTGCTTAAATTATTTCTAGGTCACGAAGGTTCCACAGTCTAAGAACGATGAGGCTGACGCTTTGTCAAAACTCGCCTCCTCCAAGGGGTTGACCCCAGATGCCCGTCAACTTCTAGAAACTACCGAACCATAGAATTGACGAGCCAAGACCACAAGAGGTGTCCGACGTCCACGTGGTGCCATTCTTGCTGGATCCCATCTAGAACTACCTGGAGGACGAGACACTCCTTACCGACCTGAAGGAGGCAAAGAGAGTTATGAATAGATCAGTCGGGTTCACCCTACTGAACGGCCAACTCTACAAGAGGTCCTACGCCATGTTGTTCCTAAAGTGCTAAGGCCATCGGAAACCAACTATGTACTCTGGGAGATCTATGAAGGGGCTTGCGCTAATCACCTGGAGGCCAAAGCCTTAGACCACAAAACCCTCCGGCAAGGTTATTACTGGCCAACAATGGTCGCAGACGCAGTCCCTCGTAAAGAAGTATGAGGCTTGCCAACTGCACTCGTGGGTCCAGCGACGGCCCGTACTCCACTCACTCCCATTGTGAGCCCGAGACCCTTCGCTATCTAGGGAATCGACATCCTTAGCTCGGTCCCGATGGTGATCAGGAAGTTGAAGTTCCTCATTGTCGTCATAGACAATTTCACAAAATGGGTGGAGGCCGAGCCACTAGGCAAGATCACCCAGCAGGCCTGCTAGGGTTTCCTATTGAAGACCATCATATATCGCTTTAGCATCCCTGTGGCATTCGTGTCCGATAACGAGAGGCGGTTCAACAACCAAAGGCACAAGGACTCCTGCATCCAACTCGGGATAGAAGCCAAACTCACATCGATGACTCACCCTCAGGCTAATGGGCTGGTGGAGGTTACCAACCGTACCCTCCTTTAGAGCCTCAAGACTCAGGTTGAGAGAGCCAAGTCCAACTTGGTAGATGAGCTTCTAAACTCTCTTTGGGCCTACTGGACTACTAGCAACACCCCTACCGAGGAAACCCCCTTTAGCCTAACCTTCGAGATAGAGGCGGTCATCCCAGCTAAAATCGGCGTACCAACCCTCCGGACACAAGGTTTTGACCCCGATACCAACAAGGAGAACCTGTGAGTTGAACTCGACCTCCTGGAGGAGAAAAGGAAGCGAGCCAGTATCCGAGCGGCGGCCTCCCAACAGTGTAACGATCCAATTTTCCAAAAAATATGAAAAATCCATTTAATAAGGGTAAAATAGGCATTTAAAATTATGAGGAGGATTAAAAGAATTAATTAGTTGAAAATGAGATTAATGAGTTAATTATGAGGATTCAAAATATTAAAATAATAAAAAAGAAGAGAGAGAATATGAATTTGGACTTGCATGTAATGACTTATAGGACGAGGGATGAAAGATAATATTTTGGGCACTTGTATGTAGGGTTTTAAAAATATAAGAGTTGGAATAAAATAGTTAAAGGAATTTATGGAATAGAAATTGGTAATGGGTTGAGTAGCGGGTTTGACAAACACAGGGTCAGGTGATTCTATAATGCCATGGTGCGCAAAGTTGCCTTCCAAGTAAGAGACCTGGTCCTTAGAAGGAACATGTTCCCGGAAACGAGTGTCAGATCAGGAAGCTAACCCCCAACGGGAAGGGTCCGTATGTTGTCAAGGGAATTGTCCACCTTGGCACTTACAGGTTGGCTGACCTAGATGGCCAGAAACTCAACAGGCCTTTCAACTCTGAACACCTCAAGAGATATTATCAGTATACCAGTAGTTATAACTATCTCATTCCTTGAATGAAATTGAACGCCCCATTTCCCGGAACACATCTCCTTCCTTCGTAGCTCCGTACTCTCCAACGGTTCCTTTTTAAGGTCGGGCACCCTGCGTGTCACCTACCGACCCCTTTGGCTTGGGAACTTGAACGGCATCTTTTTAGGGCCGAGCACCCCGCGTACTACCTACCGGCCCCTTTTGGGTCGGGATCTCCAACGATTCCTCTTAAGGGCCGGGCATCTCGACCGTCGCATACCGTCCTTCCCCCGGGTTAGGATCTCAAACAGTTCCTCTTCAGGGTCGAGCATCTCGAGTGTAGCACGTTGACCCTTACTAGGGCCCGAACCTCTAACAAACCCTTCCTGGGGGGCCAGGCACCCTAAGAACTATGTGTCGAAACTTCCCTAGCTTGGACTTTACGGCAGCCTCTCTCGCGCCCAAATGGGCCTAGTCGATTCCTCGGCAAGCATCCTAACCCAGAGCAAACGGAAAGACAGAGGAAGAAGGGGCTTGGGAGGAATCACCTTAAAGCCTCACCTCATAGCACACAAAAGGACAAAAAAGACTCTTTCGGAAAATAGATTTTCATTTACAAAAATATTACAAGAAACGTGCGAGGAGAAAGCAGAACAATGCGACTAAGAAGAAGGCAAACGACGAGGGAGGTATTGGAGTGCCAGCTGCAGCGTCAACAAGTCTAGAGGCACGTCTGGACGGAGGCGAGCAACCTCCTGGCAGATCTTAAAGCCCTCCTCAGCACCAATGTGGGTCGCCCCCTCTAGGCTCTTCTGATACCCCCTCGACCCCAGGTACACCTCCACTGAATTCCCAGCCTCTTCCTCGGCCATCATCGCCGCACCTTTGGACACTACAACTCTGCCCTCTTGGCCCTCAACGAGTCCATCTTGCGGGAGTGTATCTCCTTAAGTTGGCGGATCATGGAGTCCCGCTAGGCCACCTCTGTAACACCCTTATCCTTTTCAGGACCCAGGTGTCACACCAGCCAGATCTAGGGAATGAACCCTAAACCTAAGGCTGTAATCTGCTAATTAACTGAAGAATTAACAACATGCGGAAGGTAATCAAGCAAACTTATTATAACAAAATCCTCAAACGATAGATATTGTTTAATACATCACCAAATAAAATATTGTCTGAAATATAAATTCTCACAACACTCATAAATAGATAACAGGATTTCTAGACATCGAGTCAGAGCCAGCTACAGTACATCTCCTCTACTCGTGGTCAGACGACCCGCTAGAAGTTCTCCTGTCTAACGTCCTGCGAAAACAGTGTCAAGAAAAGGGGCTGAGCTACTGGAGCTCAGTGAGCGGGAACAAACTGTCGGGTGTAACTGTACCCGTAGAATAAGTAAAACTGTAAAGGAAAACTGACGTGTAAAACACGAATAGAAAATACTGAATTAAAATACTGAAAGCTGTACTGAATACTGACAAGTAAACATTGATCAATGAATTCTCTTTAAATGCAAAACTGAGTTTATGTTTCTCTGTCCATTGAATCAAATATGAAACCGACATTCCCCCTGGGTAATATGTACCTGTGCCCTCTCTCTCTCTGAGATGAGCTCTATCTCTAGAAGGCGAGGAATGCGGCATCATCTAATACACAAGACTATTCTCTGACTACACATCTACTTCAATACTGTATGGCCAGCGACCAACAAGTATATCTGTATGTACACTAAGCATCCGAAGCGATGGAAAGGGGGTTTTGATTTTTATAAATTGAAGAGTTTTTAAAACAGATAGTTCAAACTTAAAACAAAATTTAAATCACCCCTCTCCTAACTCAGTGTCGTACTCTCTGGCTCTACACGAGCCACGCTGGTCTATACATGTACATCAATAGAATGTAATCTAACTGTATACATGGCTGTTTCTCTTTTACATTCTTGAATACTAAGCATGAAAATGGGTTTATAAAACTCTAGAAACTTTCATAAAAACTCATAGTTCATGCTTTCAAAACTGAAATCTGAATCGTGTAAAAATACAGTAAACCATACGAGCTATACAGGTAGGTTCCCCTCACCTGAGTCTGGGTCGAGTTTAGATCTGACTCGGTCCTTCGGCGGCGGACTTGTCCTTGCCCTTACCTCATAGTTGAAATAAGAACTCTATAAACTCGAAGCTTGTATTCTTGATTCATACTCCAATTAAGACTAAATAGAGTATAATAAAAATACGAGATTTCTCTTCTAGCTATCTATACTTGACTTCATCATTAACTTATCTTAAAACTAACATCATGTTTTTATTAAAGCAAATACTTGCTAATTTATGCATGATAAATCTGAGTATATCGGTAAAAATTCCGACAGCATCTCCTCTATTTGTAGGGCTCCGAAATTACTACAAACATTCACACACACTAATATTCTTAATTAAACATCAACATCCATATGAATTTCTAATATCTCATAGCCCTACACATGCAAAACCTCATCCATCTCCCAACACCGAAACTATGAGTTCAATTAGAGCTTTTTCCAAGTTTAATCTCCCAATTTACTAGTTAATTGTAGGGTTGCTCTTAGAAGCTCACAATGGGAGAAGAAGAGGGGGCTGAAGTGCTCGAGCTCACTGTCGAGCTGTGGCGGTGTAGCAGGACGGCTGAAACACAACTCCGGCCAGGCGGCGGCACGTGGGAGGAACGGCGCCCGTAGGCTGCAGTAGGTGGCCGGTGAGGGCTCAGCGTCATGGCGGGACTGGCGACGTCTCGGCTAGAGGCAGTGTCGAGGCCGAGGGGCTTAACGAGCTGAGGGGCGGACCGTGGCGGCCCGGCAGCCATGACGGGCGAGCGCGGGGAGGCTGCCGATGAGCGAGGGGTAGGGGAAATCGAGAGAGGAAAGGGAGAAAGAGAGAGAGAGAGGGTTTTCTTTCTCTCTCTCTTTCTCTCTTCTGATAGATATAGGATAAGTTTTTTTTTCTTTATTAATTAAATCTTAGTATTATCCTCTCTTTTAAAAGTAATTGAATTAAATAACTTATCTTCTAAATATCCTCCACTACAGGCCGAACGACTTTTCGTCGATCCTATCTTCTTACTATGCCGTCACGAGGGCGACTAATGATGTTCTCTGGTTTGTCTCTATCTCGGACAAGATCTGGGAATCCCGGGTCAGATGACCCCAGTGACACGGGCTGACTGTAGCATCACGGGTCGTCTCTTCTCCCGACCCAGATCCGTGAATCTCAGCTTTTGACTCAGCCAGATCTACTTTATCGGGATTCTAATTCTTGTCCAATATTCCTACTTAATTAATCTCGATTAATTAATATTTAATAAATTTCTGGTTTAATAAATCTAACTCGGCCGACTATCCATCTCCAACTATTCTATACAACTCTGGCATGGCCCAATAAGGCCTCTCTCGGCCCTATAGTTGCGAGAATGGATTTCGGTCCATTTTATTCTAATTTTCTTTAACTTGAGATTAATATTAATTAACCTGATTTAAGTTAATTAACCTCATTTAAAATTTTCGAAAATATATAGCCAAAGTATCTTAACATTCAAAATAAAAAATATATATATAATCGTATCCCGAGGCAAGCTAAAGATACAGATCCTAAGGCAAGCTGAGGACACAGATCCCGAGGTGGACTAAGGACACATATTCCGAGGTAGGCCAAAGACACAAATTCCAAGATAGCCTAGGAATACACATTCAAATCCAAAGATAGCCCGAGAACACAAATCTCGAGGCAATCTTAAGTCTCAAGATAGCTTGAGAATACAAATCTTGAGGCCATCACAAATTTCAAGATATCTCGAGAACATAAATCTCGAGACAATCTCAAAAAAATACAAATCCTAAGATAGCCTAAGAACATAAATCTCGAGATAATTTCAAAAATACATATCCCAAGATAGTCATGATCTAGATTATGATCATATGATGATTAAAATTTGAATTCAAGGTTATACCTAAGTCTAGATTATGAACATTAAAATTCAAATTTTTTATGTTATCTAGTTTATGATCGCATGATGATTAAAATTCAAATTTTTGATCCTATCTATATTATGATATCATGATGATTAAAATTCAAATTCAAGGTTCTATCTAAATCTAGATTATGATCATTAAAATTCAAATTCAAATTTTTGATCTTATCTAGATTATGATCATGATTAAAATTCAAATTCAAGTTATCATCCCATTATGATTAAAATTAAAATTCAAGGTTATACCTAAATTTAGATTATGATCATTAAAATTAAAATTCAAAATTTTAATTTTATCTAGATTATGATCCATGATGATTAAAACTCAAATTCAAATTTCAACATTATCATCTAGTTGTGAGAATCTACAAATAGTGGGGAGACTTGGGGGAGAGAAAAAGAGAGGGATCCATCATAAAGCTCCCTCTCACGTTTTCCTCTTCGCCTGAAATCCTATTCTACTCCACCAGCAAATAAATCCCATACCCCACCATCATCATCGCCGGAGAAGGAGCACCGCCCCAAAGCGTGGTGGTGTTAATGCTGCTATCGCCACCGGAGATGAAATTGTGCGTTCAATCTCGTTCGAACAAGCGTACACGACGTTGTCTCTAATGATTTTGCCGAAGGATACACGTTCGGGTCCGTCCATAGGCCATAATACCGCGGAAGAAGTTGTCGAAGGAGGAGCACTGCCGCAAGGCGTGGCGGTATTGATGTTGCCATCGCTGCCGGAGAAAGAACACCACCCAAGAGTGTGGTGGTGTTGATCCTGTCGCCACTACTAACGACAGAGCCACCTGTGTGGTCTTGCTCCCGTTACCACCACCGGTGCCGCTCTCATCCCCACTGCTAATGACAGAGCAACCCTTGTGGTATTGCTCCTGTCACCGCCACTTCTGTTGATATCACCGCCTCCACTGCCGGAGAGAAAACCCTATTTCTATTCTCTGCTTCGTAAAGATCCGGAATCATAGGCAGGACAAGATTGGGAGACAAAAAAGGAGAATAAAAAAAAAGGAGGAACAATAAAAAAATAATAATAAATTAAAAAAATGGAGAAAGCTGAAACAGACCGGGGGGGGCTGAGTAAAAAATAAAAAGAGAGAATAAAAAAAGGCGAGAGAATTAAAAAAATAAAAAATAAAAATAAAAAAGAGGATAGAGAATATAAAAAAAGGGGGGATGAAACAGAGAAAGGGGCGGCCAAAGGCGAAAGAAGAGTAAAAAAAAAAACAAAAGAAAAATTAAAAATAAAAAAGAGATAGAGAAGAGGGAAAAAGAAGAAGATATTAAAAAAAACAGAGAGAGAGGGGATATAAAAAACAGAGATGGAGAGAGAGAGAGAAAAGAAACAGAAGGAGAGAGGAGGAAAAAAAATAAAAATTAAAATAAAAGCTAAAAAAGAAGAAGCAGTCAGTCCTCCCGCCGAATCGCCCAAACCCATTTTAATATATATATATATATATATATATATATATATATATATATATATAATATGTGGACAACTTGTGGTCGTGTTCTATTTGGGCATTTGAAGCATGTTTGAACGATTTCTAACTAAACGGAAGGAAAGATCATCAAAATAAGCTTGCATGTCCATTTTTATATAATTTGGTGACTATTTGGTCCTCCCATTTAACGGTTGAAATTCTGGACCGTTCAAATTTTTATAAAATAAAAACCATTAAGTGAGAGGATCAAACGGTCACCAAATTGTATGAAAATTGACATGTCAGCTTATTTTTCGATGATCTTCCCATCCGTATGGTTGGAAATTCTTCAAACATGCTCCAAGGGCCCAAATAGGAGGCGACCGCAAATGAAAAGTAAACCAGCGGGGCTAACTATATCACTCCCGTATATATATATATATATATATATATATAAAATTATAATATATAAAATAAAATAAAATTCAAACCTTAAAGTGGCACGTATCTCGATGTAGACGGAGTGCCACACATCTTAATGAGGATGATGAAATACATATCTCAATGTGGCACGCATCTCGATGTGACAATGGAATACACACCCCAATGTATCCGATGAAATACGAATCCTGAAGCTGCACAAATCTTGAAGCGGCGGTAAGCACGCATCTTGAGACGGCTAATAAATACAAATTTCAAAGCGACACATATCTCGGGGCAGCAATAAAACACTCATCCCTTGATGGTCAATATAAACATAAAAGCGGTGCAAATCTTAAGACGACGACGAAACACGCATCCGGAGAGAGCCAAAGAAGCACAAATTCCAAAGTGGTGAAACATACATCCCAAGGCGGAAGGCGGCGTCATATATAAATAAATCAATAAATGAAATGTATACACATCTATTTGATGATATTTATATGGAATAAATTATTATGTATTGTAATATATGAATTTATCAAATTTTTCATTACCTCTACTTGTACTTATGCCCATAATTGGAGGTTCCCAAGACTTTGTCGGGGGTAATTAATAATAGAGGCTTGCCTCTATTAGGAATGGAAGAACCCACAATAACTAAAATAAATAAATAAAATAAACATTTGTGATTCGATGTATCACTGACAGACTCGATGCCAAGCGGGTATTTTCAATCCCACAAAAAAATCTTTATTCATTTCTCAAAAAAGGAGATTACAAACAAAAAGTGTGTGGTGATGGACTACAAGTAGGAATATCAACGCCTCCAGACAAGGAAATAGAAAGGGTTCTATGGATCCACGAGTGATCCACGAACACTGATTTGTGGGGTTGAAGGTTTGCTCCGACCGAGCACGGTCTCACGGCCTGCTCCAGAACCGCCTCCTCCTCTCGACAAGCCTTCAACCCCACAAAGCCATGATCGAGAAGCAGAATGCCCGTCTAGGATTGCAGAATGGCTGTACAAGTAAGAAGATTGTGACGCCGGGCAGGGTAGTGATTAACTTGCGGGCGGTGATCAACAGGGGGGGATTGACAAAAGAGCAAGAAAAAGGGAGGACAAACAGAGAAGAAAAAGTCTCTGAAACTTTAAAAGGAAAATATAACTCAATAATCAATGAATAAAATTCAACCCACAAGCCGGGTTTAAATAGCTAAAAAAAACTAACCTAGATAACCTAGAAATTCTATCTTCTTATCCAAATATACCCAAATCAGCAAATTTTGGTCCAATAGAAAAAACTTATCTAATTCTAAAATAACTAAACAAAACAAATAACTCCTAAAAATCGGAGTTCAAATCGGATTCATATCCTATCCTAAATTGGCATACGAAGTATTACCAAAAATGGAAAAAAAAACACCGAGAAACGAAGAAACGACGGGGAAAATAGTGGAATTTGAGGATGAAGGAAGACCCCACGTACGCGTCAAGACGAGCTTTCCGAAGTGGGTTTGAGCGCGCGAATCCGATATCGGTAGCCAAAGTTATAGCCAAAATACCGAAACATGTCCAAAGTGCTCCCCAATTCCCGACTTGGCTCGATCACCTTCCGCCTTTACGTCGATCCGCCAAGTTATGGTATGCCAAAGATCTCATGGTGCAATTAGACAACTCGGCATCATCTGACTCGGGCTCTCCTGCATCAGATTGTCGATAAGGTAAGCAAGGAGGCCGCTCCTGGAAGAGGATGAGGAGACCACTGGCGATAGCCTTCCTCTAGAGAGGCACAAGGGAACCGGGCCTCCTCGGCGAGCCCTCCCCGGAGCAGATCTTGATCAACGAGAGGTGCATTAGAAATGGTGTGAATTTTTCTGTGGATTTTGATCCTCCTTGGACCAGTAGAGTCGTCTCGTTCCCTTGGACCAAAAGTGGGCATTCCCTCTTAAAATGCCCCAATTGTTGACAATGATAGCAGATTCCAGACCCAGTACCCATCATGCACTCTCCAAAATGGTACCGATTACAGGTAGGGTATTGTGGTTTCCTTGGTTTGTTTCCACCTGTAGAAGACCCACCACTGCTACTACTATTACTTTTCTTCTGGGCCTTGAACTTTCTCCTGACTGAGAGCTAGGGTTGCCTCTCTTGTTCAAATTATCTTGTCTCTGTTTCTGCCCGAGCAAACCTCTCTCCACCGCCATTGCAGAGTTAACAACACCTCCAAAATCCTCAAACCCATGTGGCATTACAGTGATCTTAATCTCATCACGAAGTCCTTCTTCGAACTTCCGGTATTTATTATATTCATCCTTTACCATATCAGGTGCATATCGGCTTAAAGCATTGAACTTGGTCGTATACTTAGTCACCGTCAAACCACCTTGCTTAAGATAGATGAACTCCACTCTTTTCGCATCCCGATGGGCTCAGGGTGAGTACTCCCTGTTGAAGGCCTTCTTGAAGTCCGCCCAAGTCCATACCCCGATCTCGGGGGACATTCCCGAACCGTTTCCACCAGGTCAGAGCTTCCGGTCCCAGTAATAGAGTCACCGTAATGATCTTTTCTTCCTCTGGAACCCTCATAGCCTCGAATACGTATTCGAGATATCGAATCCAAGCTTCCGCTTCTGTAGGTTCTTGTGTGTTGACGAAATGGGAAACTCCCATCTGTCGTATCCTGGTCACGTAGTCAGTGTCTCTGTTCCTCGGTTGTGGAGGTGGCTGCCGTTGCGGTGGGTAGTTCGGAAAAGCCGCAAATCTGCGCCATTTGTTGGAAAAATTGTTGCATCCCGGGAAATTGCGGCGTCCCGGGCCATGGTGTGCATGTAATGCATCGCCATATTCCTCTGGCCCAGGGGCCTCCACGGGGGGTTCCTCCTCGGGTTCCTCACGCGGTACTTGCGGTGGTCTCCCACGTCTCTTCGGCTGCATTCTGCAACATTCATAAAGAGTTAGTTCTAGAGACACAATTCCTCTCAACAATTTAACAGCCAATTCATTATGTCTATAGACCGACTCCCACCCTAAGGCTCTGACTACGTCTAGAACACTAAAGCCTAGGAGCAAACCGCTCTGATACCACTAAATGTAACACCCCTTTTTAACAAGGAATCCAGTATTACACCAGCTGGGCCGGGAGTGCACCCAACCCATAAGCTATGAAATCAAGAACCAGAATATAAGGAAATACTCTATAACAGAGTCATAATCATAATATAACATGCTCCCCATTGGGAGTCTAGACATGACTGAGATCATGTCATAATACAATACATAACATGTTTGGGCGGCAAGGACCCAAATACAGCGATAATCTAAATTACATAACAAGTTCTCAATAATACAACATAAATGGATAACAGGTAGTCAAGCCAGAGCCATCTAGACCTCGACCCTCACCCGTAGCACGGTCTACTGTGCGGGCCCCTGCCTAGGTCATGCGATGTAAAAACAACAACCGAGAGGCTGAGCTATACGAGCTCAGTGAATAGTAAACGATCCTGCCAGGTATTTACACATACCTGTCCTATATTTCCATATCTCACATTACAGTAAAACACTAGCATATATGCAGTTCAAAATCATGAAAGTTTGTATGTTATCTTAAATCGAGTTAACATGCCAAGTACTCAAAAGCAGGAAAACCCGCATAAAACACATATGCTAATCACAATCATCCTTTGCATAATATATATTCAACTATAAAGGTATACAAGACCTCCCAAAGTAATAGCATGCACCCCTAGTTTCAATGTCCCTGGAAGAAACAACCATTAGGGGTATGTCCTACCACACCTGATACTCGGGCGCAGAGCACTCGTCCTCGACGATCAGAGGTATGTCCTACCGTGCCTGTATCGTCATGCAAAATGCACCTAGCACTGATATGGGCTTCTCGGAGTCGGGATGAAATTTCATGAGAAAACAGTTGAAAGTATGAGTTTTTAGAAAAACATTTTAAAACCTCTCCATCCCTAATCCAATATCAATACTCCTAATTCTATCCTCGCTGAATCTTCCGGCATATCTAGCTAGGGTGCCACTTACATTACCAACTTCTCCTTCTACCAATTTAGGGTTTTTCTTTCATAAGAGAACATGCTAGTTCAACTTCATAATCTGTACAAGTATGAAATCCACAATGCCAATATAGCAATGGAAAACTATCGGCAAACACAATTTCGAATCAAAACTCACTTAAATCATGAGAAACTAAAAATGCAATGAATTACTTGCACAAAGCATAATGTACAGAAAGTCCACTCACACGAAGTCCTTCAAGGGTCCTAGGAGTGGCTTGGTTCTTCTTCCGCGTCCGCGGGGTTTCTTCCTCTTCCTAGCATGTATTAAAGAAACTAAATAAATGCAAGATTCGTATTCTCCATGATTTAGGTCCATAGCTATAAAATACGAAGATTTAAGAATACGGACTCCGTATTCTTAACTTAAACTCTGATTTATTCAACGGAGCATACGAAAAATATTAAACTCATAAGAACATGCTTCCCTACTCCACAAGCATTACATGCCTTCTTAGAATGCCCTTGATCATGATCGACTAGTAAACTTAGTTAATCTAGAACATGGACATTATGGAAGCCATTCTTAATTAAACAAGTTTATTAGCATGCTTTCTAGTAACACATATGTCCATTTAACTCCTTAATACGAAGGCATGAACATTATGAGTTAAGGGCATGAACTCATATGATTTTCTACAAAAATCGGGCAGCACCTCCTCTATATTTCGGGCCCCGAATTTAATACAAATATTCACATAACGAACTAGAATTAAATTCATCAACTAGACCTGCACTTCATGGCATCAATTAACATATATCAATATCTCTTCTATGATCTCACATCACATATCATCAACCCCTCATAACACAATCTAAATCCTTAACTTACACAGAGTCCATTATTCATTCAAAGTTGAGAATCTCACTGTGTGAACCCAATCACGTCGAGGGGAGGGAAGGAGAACTCCGTCGATGCTGGACAGCGAGAGGACAGAGGATGACCAGGGAAATTAGGGCACCAACCTTCACCGGACTGTCACCACGCCGGAGCCGGTCCGTGAGGGAGAAAGAAGAGAGATGGAGCTAAAGCAGGAGCTCGGAGGTGAGATGGGGTGGCGTGGCCTCGGATCTGGTGGCGGTCGGGCAGAGGGACAGTGCGGGCAGCTACGACACGTCGGGTCTCGGCGTCCGGCTGAAGGGGGGGCGGCAGCACCGTCGCAGTCCTCCGTTGCACGGCGCACCCGCTTGGGAGCCGGACAGAATGGTTGTAGCAGCCGCCGGCGCGGCAGCTGTTGATCGCGCGAGGGAGGGGGCCTAGAAGGGAGAGGGAGATGATGATCTCCTCTCTCTCTCTCTCTCTCTCTCTCTCTCTCTCTCTCTCTTTCCCTTTCTCCTTATACTGACTCAGCCCCCATTTATCAAAGTATACTATTTGACATTAAAATATTATTCTTTAAATTAAATCATGGAGTGTTCTCTGGACCGTGCAAGCACGGGGGTGAAACATAGCCCCGACTAGATCCGTATTTCACGGGTCTGCATTATTAATCTTTACTATTTTATTATTTTATTCTTTAATTCATTATTCATGTCCTTTCGGTAGTCAGGGATCCTACTGTAACCCCACGGGTCGCATTTACGTACCCGACCGAGATCCCGGTCTTCCGGCTTTTGACCCGCCAATTATACTTTACTGGGACTCGCATTTTTGTCCCGTATTCCCAACCAATTAATTGAGATTGATTATACTTACTAGTT
Source organism: Dioscorea zingiberensis (assembly GCA_026586065.1). NCBI lineage: Eukaryota > Viridiplantae > Streptophyta > Magnoliopsida > Dioscoreales > Dioscoreaceae > Dioscorea > Dioscorea zingiberensis. Next base: position 29,779,348 of record CM048818.1, read on the forward strand.
CCTACAGTAATTAATCAAGTCATTATTAATTTTCTAATCTATCTCATTATTTATTAGCAAATTAACCAAAAGATAACTCAAAATTTTCGGGGCGTTACAAACTCCTTCCAGGATTGGCCTTTACAAATCCAGCCCTGTTTTAAAAGATGAGAGAACCATAGGAAAGAAGGGACCCAAGTACCCGTGCATAGGGAGAGTCTCCGACAATCAAGTTATAACTGAGAGAGAGGGAGTTTCCAAAAGAGAGATTTTAGGTTAAAGTTTTGATTATTCCTTTACTAGTGGACTGATGATCTCCTTCTATAGCTTGTTGACTTGATTCATCATATCTTGGTATCTTTGGAGATTCATTCTCTATCGTTGAATGACCAAGTATCTAAGTCTTTGTCCTAGTGGTTTAGATTATACCACGTGTTTACTTTAAAACATTTACTTTGAACCAGCAAACAACAAATCCTCATTAATGTTATTTAAAATTTTAAACACAAGGATGATTGCACATCATTATCAAGAATGGAGACTTCATCTAACATTTGGTTGAAAAGGATTAATCAAACTTGATTAAGGATAGACAACAAGCCATAAACAAAAGTAAAATATTTAGATCTCGTTTGGATGAGAGGAATCATTCCCTTACTAAAAAAAACCGAATAATTTTAATTTAAATTATTTATAAAAGAAAAAACCCACTTCTTGAATAAAGTTGGCACCTGTTAGTAGGGATGCATATTGGGTTAAATCCATATAACCAAACTGAATTACTAAAAAACTGAATTAACTGAACTTAATTTTTAATGACAGAAAACCTTTTCTTTTTTTTAAAAAATCATGTTGTGTAGCGAACACATCAAAGGGTGTATACTACCCAGATGGCCAACCCAAAACCCACAATTTAATTGACAACGGATTTTTCATGATTTTCCTTTGTATTGTTTGATTCATGAGCAATTAATTATACATGGGTTAATTGACAAAATTAAAAATCCAGTGACTAATGAAAAACTTGTGCTACTAAGTTAAAGAATTCAGAAGGTAATTTAACTTTAAAAAAAAATCTCAATAATTTAAAAGATTAAATATAATATTTTATTGTTTATTTGTGATTTTTTTTCAAATTTAAATTTAATACATTTAAAAAAATATATATTGATTATCTTAAGGCTTACTGGACTGAAAAAACAAATCATAAATGAATAATTTCTGGGTTTGGGCAGAATTATATTTGAGGTTAGATCCAACCAGCCATCTTTAGATAATTTATTTATTAACCCGAATCGACCTCATTTCTAATTGGAGCCCTGGTTAAGTTAAAACACCTTAACCGGCACGTCGCCGCACGCCCTAATCCATCTATGATCTAACCAAACAATTCAAGGCCTCGTAGATCCTCTCCGTCTCCGGGTGCCGCCTATCTCCAGTAACGAAGGCATGCATACCACTCCCCGCCACCTCCACCCAGCTGCATCCGGGTGTCTTGCGCACGCTCCGCTCCCGCATCTCCCTCAAGCACTGCCGCCACCTCCCCTGCATCTCCTCCCAGACGTGCAGCGTTGGAGCAACACCCACCCCCCACTCCCCCCTGGCTCCCTTCCCACCACCTTCTCCGCCGCCTCCTCCGCCCTCCCCGCCTCCTCCCCGCACGCCCACAAGTACGCCCTCCACGCCGCCGCCTCCCCTCCCCTCCCTTCCGCCCGCTCCGCCACCTCCCGCGCCTCCTCCAACCTCCCCGCGCGCCCCAACATGTCCACCGCGCACACGTAGTGCTCTGCCTCCGGCTCCACCCCGAACTCCCCCCTCATCCTCTCTAGCATCTCCTTACCCTTCCCCACTAGCCCGGCATAACTACACGCTGTCAGAACTCCGACGAACGTCACCTCGTCCGGCGCCACCCCGGACTCGCACATCCGGTCGAAGAGATTTAGTGCCTCGAGCCCTAGCCCGTGCGCCGCATGCGCGGCGATTAGGATGTTCCATGATGCTGTGTCGCGGCGTGGCATTCCGTCGAACACTTTCCGCGCGTCGTCTAATGCACCGCTCTTCCCGTACATGTCCATAAGCGCGTTGTCGACGAAGATGGCCTCTCCGGCGATTCTCATCCCGCTTGCGATCATGAGCGCGTGGATCTCGCGCCCGTGGGATAGCGCGGCGACATGTGAACATGCCGGAAGGACGGTGGCGATACTGACGGCATCTGGCCAGATCCCGTTCCATCGCATCAGTGCGAAAAGCCTTAAGCTACCAGCATGGTCTCCGGAGTTCTCGCAGGCTGAGATCATTGAGTTCCATGAGAAGATGTCTCTGTCAGGCATTAACTCAAACACCTTCGCTGCATCCTCTGCTTCCTCACACTTCCCATAGAAATCTATCAACGCGTTGCACACGGAGATCCCATCATCGTATCCGACCTTCAGTACAAATCCGTGGATCATCCTGCCATGGAATAGATCCCCAGTCGCCGTAAACACAGACAACACTCCGGTAACTGTGAACCTACTCGGCTCTATCCCCTCGCGCCCCATCCGATCAAAAATCTCCAGGGCACGAGCGAAATCTCCCAACTGAGCGAATCCGGTGACCATAGCATTCCACAACACAACATCTTTATCAGGCAATTCATCGAACACCTTCTCGGCCTCATTGACAATCCCGAACTTCAGAAAAGCGTGAATGAGAGCGCTGGAGATGAAGACATCGGACTCGAGACAAGACTTGACGAGAATGGCGTGCATCGTCCTGAGCTCATCGGTGTCGCCAAGGTCGGAGCAGGAGCGGATAGCGCAGGGAAAGGAGAAGCGGTCGGGACGAAGGTCGGGGTGGGAGCGGAGGCAGCGGAAGTAATGGAGGGCGAGGGAGGGGAGTGAGTTGGAGGAGAGGGCGGCGATGAGGGAGTTGTGGACGAAAAGAGAAGGGGGGTAGTGGGGGGAGAAGAGGAAGACGGAGAGAGAGAGGGAGGGGAGGGAGTGCCTGGAGTAGAGGGAGATGAGGGCGGAGACCGCGAAGGGGGAGGAATGGAGGCCGGAGACGGTGAGGCGGGCGTGGATCCGAAGGGCACCGGAGAGGGAGCAGCGCTGAAGCTGGGCGATGAGAGCGTGGAGGTCGAGGGTTTTAAGGGTGGAGAAGTGGGAAAGGATTTTCTTCATCGGAGAGGAATGATTGGGGGATGCATAGCGTCGCGCCGATGGCGATGGGTGCTTGCTATTGGGTTTCTAAGACAAGCAGTTGTGGCGGGAAGCGTGCATGAATTAATAATAATAATAATAATTATTATTATTATTATTATTAGGGTCCCCGAGATATTTCCATTTTATGCCCTCCTTTTTGAAATTGTGTCCACTAGGTCCCTCCCGTCAGGCAGCTGTTAGGTTTTTTGAAAAATGACAGAAATGCCCTTCTATGTGAGTCTCTCTCGATTTGTGCCTTTGCCTCTTTATCTGTGCGTTTTTTGGGCGGGAAAAGTCCCGCCCAGTCACATCGTCGTTCCCTTGCTTGGTCATAATACTCATCTCCCTCATCTCTCTCATCTGTCCAGCGAGAGCTTCCGATTATCATCTACATCTCGTTTCTTATGTCCACTTTGAGCTTCGACTCTACATCTTCACCATCCTTCGCCAATGGAGACCATCTTTGTTGTTGCAAGGTACAAAGGAGAAGGTTATGCGCTTGCCTTTACTGTGTTGTCCTCGTGGCAATCAGTGATGGAGAACATCGGCAATCATTGGAGCCTCCAACCTTTATGTGTGAGAGTGAAGTATATCGTCCCAGACATTACAAGACTATATGTTCCCTTGAGTCAAATTTGGATTTCTCGCAGATGTTCAACCTACATTGCATATTCAACAAGATGGTGGTAGACATAATCGTTGATGACAGGGCTGCCGCGACATTAGAGGAGAGCGCAGAATCATCTAATCCCCCGTAATAAAAGACACCTTGTGATTTATCTTTTTGTCTGTTGAAATTGGGTTTTTTTGCGCCCTTTCTTTTATGTTTTGAAGCCGTTAGTTTCAACTAGTATTTGTCTTTTCGCTTACTATGCAGCCCTATTCGTGTAGTTTTTCGTCAATCTTCGCTTATTGAACGCTGGCATAATAAGAAAACATGCGATGCTGCTATAGCGGATTAAGTGAACATAAAGTGTATTCAAAATGAACGATTTTTGATGGATAATAAACAACAGTAATATGCACAATAAGCTTGTATTTTACAGAATGATAACAAAATTACTCATACGCTGCGCTTTTCTTCTTAATGGAATTACATGTCAACAGTGTTTTAAGAACAAGATGAACTCGTAATCCGATCGGTGCAGTTGGCTACAGAAGGTCCTTTCACACGACTCCTGCACAAGGCAGAAATCATGTTGCACATCATTTGCGAGATACCCGTAGGGTGGGTGGTCCCCGATAAAATCTCTCCATGGTGTAAATCGGCTCCCCGGCCACGTTATATCATTAAATAATTTTGCGACCGATTTCCAGAGCTAATTTATTGTGGCATTACCAGACCTTTTGCATTCCACAACCCCCGAGGAATCATGGACTTTATCTTTAGCTATGTTGTTCAACAATCACACTCCTTTGTCCCTTGATTCCTCGTTTTTAAACAATATTATCCCTGCTGCATATCCAGCAGGTAGGTATCCTTCCTTCGCTGCATCCACAAGACGTTGGATGCCAGAGGAGGGCATTCCCATGGAAAGAGTTTCGTCCTGCCAATCAATCAATCTCAAGTTAACAAAGCTTAGTATAAATAACCATAGCACTACCAGAAAGCAAGCAGATACTCACGACGCCGAGCAGGAAACTAGCTCTCAAGTTCCCACACCCCGCACAGTTCCGAATGAATTCAATATATTCGGTAAAATTCCTAAAACACCAACAGGTATCCTGGTCAACAAAAAAATTTTGCCCAACTGTCCGCATTCCAGATATCCGGCGAAAAGTCTTACAAATGTTGGGTTAGATGTCAGTTCCGGTAAGTTCAAACTCAACTAAAACGACGAAACTACAAAACTAGGAAAAAATGAAGAAGAAACTCATTTACCATCGCCAAGGTTCCTAATATCATCGAGCGCGCTTTCCGGCTGTGATGCCACGATGGTGGATATTTCCGATAACACTTCCTCAAGGAGACGAATGACACATGAACGCTTCTTTGCATCCATGAGGTTATGTGTTTCATCGTAGCAATAAGGAAGAAGAAGAGCAAGGAAGAAGAAGTACAGGGTTGATAAAGTGGAATCCGCTGAACCTTGATTAAAAAGGTAAGGGAACGGTCGCTTCATTAGGAGATGTGACTCTTTCGTACAACCCCTCCCATTCCGATGAAGCCCCGAATTGACGTGTATCATCACGGTGACTGGGTTCCAAGACAGGGCGAATCATCATCATGAAGCGCCGCCACATGGAAATGCATGCGCAAGGCACGATGTACGTGATCAACGTCACATAATGAACTATCCCCGTCAATTAATACATGATTAATCCCAAAAATTAATACGCGAACAATGTTTCATAATGAAATATAAATGTTCGATAATGAACTATAAGGCTCACCTAATACACGAAATTGAGAACAGGAAAAGGGTGGCAAAGGTGATATACGTTGCCATGTATTATTGTTTGGAGTAATAGTCCATTATAACTGCGTATTTACTAAGGTCCAATAATCATGTGTTTTTCTTGCCATTTCATTTATTATGATGCTGGTGTGCCCCGACTCTTTGACTTCATTATAACAGGAAAAGGACCACCCCGACTCTTTGACTTCATTAGACGTGACTCACAGTTTTCAAAGATCGGATATGCTCGCTACTTGTTCCACGTCGGGTGTTGTGTTGGTAGTTTTCGAGTCGGGAAGGTAAGTCATCGAAGGCTTTGTCATTACAGCTTTTCGAGTTACCCGTCCGGGTAGCTTTTGGGTCCCAAATAAAGTCTATAAATTTTGGAGAACCGGCGCATCAATCACCAAATTTTGAATCTTAGCTAACCATGGTTTTCTCAGGTCATCCATCTTTCTGTCTACATGTTCTCGATGCTTACGCCGACTGTCTCCAAGTTCCGGTGCCCTTTGCCTGGCATATAAGGCAGGTTCCGGCCGGGCCGGTCGATTTGAAGGGTCTGAGTGGCCGCATATGGGTTGTCATGTTGGCTCGAATTAAGGCATTTGGGGAGGTCTTGTTCGACGAAGGGTAGCCTGAATTTCTGATGAACTACATGGTGACCAACAGAGATTTCCTGGTCTTCAGGTATCTCGGCGGAGTGGACTTCAAGATCAAGGTTTACATGGAGAGTGGGTGTATGAGTAGGTGGGCTCCCCGTGCCTTTCCCCATCGTGACGGAGGTCTCCTTTCTGATGATGCAAATGATTTCTCATTGTCAGCTGCTTCATCCGAGGGGTCAAGGTAGTCAAGTCTTTTTCTATAGTTCCAACGCTCCATTTTTCTAAATAAAATATTAATTTTTGTGTTCTCGTGTTGATCTTTTCCCTCCCTTCTACGAATGTCCATTGTCTGATCATCGCGTCTATTAGAGAAAATCTATGGCCAGAGGGGGTGTACCGTGTAACATAACCTCCTTTTACTCCGCCGCCGGTATATGGAAAAGCACGAAACCAACCATTCTGTAAGCGAGAAAGGTCGGATAATGAACTATCCCCTTCAAATAGTAAATGATAATGAACTATCCCCGTCAAATAGTAAATGAAAAAAGCCCAAAAATTAATCGAGCATTATCACTGCTTATTTATAAGGTTCGATAATCGTGTTTTGTTTGTGCCATGTCGTGTATTATCACTTCCTTATGTGATTATTTCCTTAGGTGTTTCGTGTACTATACTGGATGTGTTTATTTTCTCTGGGTTTTAACTTATTAAACCGTCGAAGCGTTTATTGTTTGGAGTAATCGTCCATTATAACTACTTAAGAATTTGTTTTGTGTGTTTTAAGATCATAAATATGAAGTATCACCGCCAAGAGCAATGCAAGAAGTGTGAAGCTTATGTTTCAAGAAGATTGAAGAGAAAGTGGAAGGAGCATGTCTTCTATAGAATGATAACAAAATTAATCATTCTCTGCGCGTTTCTTCTATATAGAATTACATGTCAACATAGATTTGAGAACTAACAGAACTCGTAATTCCATCGATGCAGTTGGCTACAGAATGTCCTTTCGCATGACTCCTCCCCAAGTACATCAGTTGCGAGGTTCCCGCAGGGTGGATGGTCTATTATAAAATCTCTCTGTCATGTAAATCGGCTTTCCGGCCACGTTATTATATGAAATTCTTCTGCCACCGGTTCCCGGAGCTGATTTATTGTATCACTACCAACCCTTCTGCATTAATTCCACAACCCCCGAGGAATCATGGACTTTACCTTCAGCCACGTTGTTCAACAATCGCATTCCTTCGTCCCTTGATTGTTCATTTTTAAACAATATTATCCCTGTTGCATATTCAGCAGGAAGATGTCCTTCCTTCGCTGCATCCACAAGACGTTGAATGCCAGAGGAGGGTATTCCCATGGAAAGAGTTTCCTCCTACCAATCAATCAATCTCAAGTTAACAATGCTTAGTATAAATAACCATAGCTAAACACTACCAGGAAGCAAGCAGATACTCACGAGGCCCAGCAGGAAACTCACTCTCAAATTCCCACAGCCCGCACAATTTCCAATGAATTCAATGTATTCGATAACACTCTGAAAACACTAACGGGTATTAGTCATGTCAACAAAACGAAATCTCCCAACTCTTTGACTTCCAAATATTCAGCGAAAGGTCTTACAACTGTTGGGTTAGACATCAGTTTTTTGTAAGTTCAAACTTAACTAAATGGCGAAACTACAAAACCAAAAAAAAAGAAGAAGAAGAATAAACACATTTACCACTGCTGTAAGTTCCTCAAATAGTTGACCAGGCTTCCCGACTGTGACGCCACGATGCTGAATATTTCCGTTAAAACTTCCTCTGGGAGACGAGGGGCACATGAAAGCCTCTTTACGTCCATAGTGATGTTGCAATGTTTCACCGCTGAAATAGAAAGAAGAAGAGGGAGGAAGAAGAAGAGCGGGTATGGTTTCCATTGAACCTTGACTATAAATGAAGGAAGGGAACAGTTGCTGAACAGTCACTTTATTAATAGATATGACAATTTTGTACAACTTCGCCGATTCCGATGACGCCCTGTGAAATGACACAGGGTAGGGCGAAACATCATTATGATGCACCGGTGCATCAAAAAAAGCATGAAGCATGGCACGATCTACATGATGGAGGACTAATAACGAACAATACATCTCAACTACTACACGATCATCCAAAAAATTGGTTGGCAATCCTCAGTAAATAAGCGTTTGAAATTTCGTCTGATACAGGCTTAGAGGGCTACAAATAGATTCTAAAATTAGCATAATAAACGCTTACAATGTGTACTAAACGATAAAAAGCACAATAATAAACGATCATGATTCGAAATAATTGTCATACACATCTTTGCTATATCATATACACAGATGAGATACAAAACACACAAGTTCTAAACAGTCTCCAGTCTCCTTATCTGGTTTACACCGTTCCAGGCCATCTAGTAATAAATTCATGTACCATAACCTTTGCGCCTCACAACCGAGACCTTGTGCGACTCAAATTTCATACCACACCCTTGCAGAAGCACAAACCATAGTACTTGATAAGTGTTCATTTAAGCATAACTTTATATCATATTCTTATATGCTTGGCATGTAATTTTGAAGACTTTTTGCCCACTGATACTTAAAATGTATTCACTCTGATAAACAGAGCAAAATACCAGGACCCCGGAAGAAAGAAAGCATTTTGAGAGAAACCGGGACCTCAGAGCACCCAGAAGGGCCCATACGAGCATCCATACGGGCTGACATACGGTAGAATACTGGCACTTGAAAGGAATACGGGCCAACATACGGCCCATATACTAGACCGTATGGAGGTGGCTGGAAGCCATACGGGCTGATATACGCCCGTATATGGGCCCGTACATCGCGAGATTTCAGCGAATCTGCAAACCTAGAAGGGGCAAATTGGTAATTCTCACCCCTAAAACCCTAGAGGTATAAAAGCCGACTAATTAGGGTTTAGGGGGGAGGCAAGCAGCTTGGGGAGAGAGCTTAATCTTGGGGAAAGCTTGGAGATTCTCATCTTGAAGCTATTGGAGCAAGAAGAGGGGAAATCATTGGAAGAGGATCAAGGAAGCCATCAATAGTGTATGCATTAGTGTTATTCCTTATGATTTCCTTGTTTGTCTTCATCTTTGTTTTGGATTGTTGCCCCCCTTTAATGGAGGGCTAATCTTGTAGATGCTTGGATGATTGATGAACCCTTAGACATGTTTTAATTAATGTTGTCTCTATCTTTGATTGTTTGGTTGAATCTCATTGAGTCTATTGGATGTTTTAATATAAGTTAATCCCTCTACGTTGCGAGAGCCCGGAGGGATTTTCGTAGTCCATATGGGGGAAGAAGCGAACGCCTCCCCGTGTGTAGACCATCTCCAATAGAGGGGATTGTGAGTATACCGGGAACCCAGATACTAAGGAGAGCGAGTCCTTTAGATGTATTATTCCCATAATCCCTCAAAGAATTAGGTTCCCTAGAACATCATCGGTAAGGGCACTAGGATTAGTAATTCGCCTCGAGAGAGGGAGTGAAAGCACCATAGGAACCCTTGGCCAAGGATCAACCAAGTGTCGAGATAGAGAGTAGCATTCATCTTTTAGAAGTCCAAGGGGGATTCAAATGTCCGAGCATCCCCCTTTTATGATTGTTTGACCTTAAGAGCAACTCGATTCCCTTGTTTGTGTTTTTCAATTGATTAGTTTAGAATTAGCATAATCAACCACCTTTGGATCGACTAGATAGTAGATGAATAATGAGTACTAGTACTTCCATCTCCTTGAGGATCAATAACCCGACTTTCAAGTCCACTTTATTACTTGTGACGACCCGTACACTTGCGGTTGTATCGCACCAGTACCTTCATAGTTGTCTGCGTGTCACATACATCTGATAGTTCAACCACACCATGGTGTTGTTCACGAGAATACAAGTAGGATTTCACTTAATCGAAAATAGGCCATAGAACGAACGGTTAAACTGTTCTAAGCAAAGTACTACTCGTAAAGTCGATTAAAATACACACTTAAGCAAAAACTAGGAAAATAGCACATTTCGGCAAAGTACTAGGCTGAAAATAGGAAAATACACACTTAAGCCCTATGATAAGCTAGAAGGCCCAATAATACACAAATATTTTTATAAAAATAAACGCCTAAACATATTACACGCTTCTTGGCGTTTAATGATCGACAAATAGAAACATAATAAACGTTTATAAGATAATAATACACATCAATTAGAATAAAAATAAACGCTTAAAAGACTTTAATAAACAATAACCCCAAAAAATAATGCAAGTGTCTTGCTTATCAATTCTGGTATTCAGATACGTGGACAGCGCCACCTTCTGTAGATTTTCCATCTACTTGAAACCAGCGGGCCTCTTGTTCAAGCCCTTGTCCTCCGTTGCCTCACCGTATTAGTCCGGGCACATATCAAGTGAGTGATCCGTCGTTTAGGATGTGGTGATACGTCTGATTTCCGTCATGATACTAGCTTTTGTGCTGGTGAAAGCTTAACAACCGTTTTCCGTCGTGGGGAACGGCCTTTTGCAATAAAGGCCGCGAGTGTTGGTTCTGGTGATGCTGGTGATTCTGCTAGTAGTTCTGGTGCTATTTCTGGTACTGCTAGTGTTGCCTCTTGTGCTGCTGGTGCGGGCTCTGGTGCAGCTGGTGCTTCTTCGGCTGGTTTTTCCTCTGCTGGTGCTTCTACTGTTGGTGCTTCTGGTGCTTGTGCTGGTAGTTTGGATGATTCTTCTGGTGTTGCTGGTGTTGTTGGTGTTGCAGGTCATGCTGTTGTTGGTTCTAGTGCTTCTAGTGCATCTAGTGCTTGTGCTGGTGATTCGGATGATTCTTCTTGTGCTGCTGGTGCTGTTGTTGGTGATGCTGATGCTAGTTCTGGTGGTTCTTGTGATTTTTCTGGTGATGCTGGTAATGTTGGTAGTGGTGGTGTTGCTCCTGTACGTATCACTCACTTTCTTGCCCACGTTTTTCCGCGTTTGTGCATGGGGGAACAATGGAGGTCTCACCAACACTTCCTCCTGATTGAGGAGTCCCACTTGTTAGTAGGGCATTGTACTTAGAATATAGTGCATGTACTTGGATTGAAGCTCTCTTAGCTCCATCCGGAGGGACATCAAATCGGCCTCCCCCTCTTTTGGTGCCTCCACCCGGACTCTCTTCCGCGAGACCTCTTCACGACAATCCTCGTCCTCATTAATCGTTCTCACCTTCTTTACACGCTTCTAGGAGCGTGCCTTCTTCTAGGGTAAACCCAAATTTCCCCGCCAGGGTGATGTCCTCCGTAGGTGGGCTTGTACATACCTGATCAATTCTGCCTCTGCCGGGTTAGAGGGGGTGAGCGATCATAACTGTAGTAATACACGAAGAACAGTCGAAAATAAACACGTCAGCAAACAGATTAGCGGTTAAGCAATTCGGTAAATAAATAAAGCCCACCTCCTTCCCCTTCACTGTTTTGAGCAATTCACAGAGTTGTGCTTATTGAAACTGTTCTCTCCATCGCAGAAAATGCGCGGCGTCTTCTTCAAGCATACCCTCTTGTCGGTTTCAGTCACCTCATAAAACCACAAGTTAAGTGTGATGACGCACCCTCGCAAGTAGCCCGAGGCTTTTGCTTTCGCCCTGAGACGATCCCTTACACGACCTGTTGTATCAAGGACCTCCTCAATCAGCTACCTGTGGGTGGCCTCTGCCCACGCACAGTCCCCGAGCGTTGAGAGGTCATTTGCGTACGACACAACCCAATGTGAGGTCGTAAAGGAGGTGCTCGTGAACAGAAAGTTGCCGAGGAAGTACACGACCAACATCTTAACGAAATTCTCCTCCTCACACTCGCCCTTCCCAGCCAGGTCAATGAGAGTGTTCTCGATAGTATGGCATTGTCGGTCAACCGCCTTGCTCAGGAACCTACGCTCAAGATTAGTCTTTGTGGGCTTTGGCTTGAAGGTTACCACATCACCATGGCAAGGAAGGCCGAGGATCATGGCGACATCCTCTAACTGGAACTCCAGCTGAGCCGAGCCTATTTTGAAGTTTTCGGTCGTCACATCGTACTTCGAGAGGAGTGAATCCAATAACCCCCTCTCTTGGATGATGGGCTCCAACTCTATAAAATGGCGAAAGGGAGTTCTCTCAAGCAATTCCCAATGCCGAGCTGTTATTGACAACCTTAACTCTCTCAATGTCTCGACGAACAGAACCAGGTAGCACCTGGCGTTGATGAGTGGGCAATTTCTCTTTCCCATCCTGCAAAGAACTGCACATTACATCAAACAAATGAGGTACATGAACAAGTAATCGAAACAGATTGTTAAACAATTGGTCCTGAAAAATAAACACATACAACGAGGCCCCTACACACATCCACTAAAATATATAATAATAGTAATTATTATTATTATTATTATTATTATTATTATTTTTTTATTTTTTTTTCCTTACATAATAGACTTGTATTTTGTTCAGCCGAACCAGCCTTTTATAAAGACTAAGGGCCTGTTTGGATGCATCTATATTCCATAGTAATGGCCCTCATTACTATGGAATGTAACATTACAATGGAAATTTTATTTTGACCCGTTCGGTTACCCTTTTTACGGGGAAAATATAACTATGGAATCCAAAGGTTCCATAGTAATATATAAAAGAGGTCAAACCTCTATTTTTTTCCTACCAGAGTTTTTTACTTGCCACCCCCTCAAAAATAGTTAAATCACTTATCACCCCCTCAGTTTTCAATAATACCCCATAACCCTTTCATTTATTTTTATTTTACTTATCACCCCCTAGATCAAAGTTTTATGCTTTAACTCGGGTTAAATGTAAAACATAGGGTTATAATATATGTAAAGTGACAGTTTTACCCCTTTTTATATATGATATCATTTTCAATGATTTTTTTTCACATTTCCTATTTTCCAAACATTAGAAAACTTCAATTTATCAGCTCAAAAGGTTTAGGATGTACTCACTTTAGTTTTTTATGTATTTTATATGTTTTTAATGAAAATTTAATTATTTTGTTTTACTTTGAATATTTTATAAATAATTTTTTAATATATATTATTAAAATTGAAATAAAAGTATAAGTTAATCACTTTTTTTTTTCAAATTTAACATAAATTTATTTGTAGCCCCTTACTAAAATCATAATTTACTTGTAACCCCCTTTTAGAATTTCTCAATTGCTTATTAGTTATGGGCAAATATCAATCATGTAAATAAGAGAAAAGAATAGGGTATTTTTGTCTTTTACTTTGTTTTTTAAAGTGGTTTTTAAAAGAAAATTTAAAACTTTTGGTTGGGAGAACTAACTTAAGGGTGGCAAGTAAAATAAAAATAAATGAGGGAGTTATGAAGTATTATTGGGTATTATTGAAATGTGAGGGTGTGATAAGTGATTTGACTGTTTTTGAGGGGGTGGCAAGTAAAAAACTATTATTAAAATTATTTCATAAGAAATTTTTATTGTGTATAGCCAAACACTCACTTCGTATAATTTTTTCATGTACTTTTCCCCACATGAATCATCTCCACATCCTATGAAATAAAATTCATGTAGAAAAAATTCCTATCCATCCAAATAGGCCCTAATAAGATTTATATGTAAAAATAAATAAATAAATAAAAAATACTAGAAATTTGGAGGATTTGGATCTTAAAATTAAAACTAAATAGGTTTGAATGGTTTCGGATGTGACCCATAAGTAACCAAAATCTGAACCCCTATATATAATATATTTTATGAATATTTATATAGAATCTGAGAAAACAAAAAATCAAAATTACATAGTGTGTGTAACTGTATTATATACGTCAGTGCTTAATCTTACAAATTTATAATATTATATAATTAAATATTTTTTAACAATAATAAACAAATTTAGGATGGGTTTAGTTGAAACAGGGTTTGGTTATTGTTTGGGATGGGTTAGGGCTTGAGAATAGTGTTCTCCACGTCTACAGCCGTGGCATTGCCATTAGGGATGGCAACGGGTCGGGTCGGGGGCGGGTTTTGCCTACCCCGCCCCACCCACTCCCCGCCTCACCCCCCATACCCGCCCGGTTTTAAGAACTCAGCCCCAACCCGAACGGGAATCGGGTACCCGCGGGTATCCCCGCCCCCGTCCGGCTCTAGGCCCGACCCACATAACATTAACAATAAAAATTTAAAATTTCAATCCTAAGTAAAAAAAATGCACATTTAAAATCTCATAAAACAATAATAAAGTATAAATTGAAAACTTCAATCCAAAATCTTAATGTTTTTTAGATAAAATGACCACCATTCATCATCATCTTCAAAGAGATCAAACCAAAATAATAAAGTGCACATTCAAACTTATACAAAATGATACTAAAGTAAAAATTGAAAAGTTTAATCCAAGGAACATAGCCCTTTAGAACCCCCATTCATCACCATCATTATTTTCATGGAGAATAATAATTTTACATTTCGGGTCGGGTTCGGGTTCGGGTTCGGGTCGGGTATCAAGTTTCCCATACCCTGCACTGCTTTATACTATTCGGGTTTACCCTGAAGACCGAAACCCGGTCAAACCGGGTTTTCCCCGTCAAACTCGGGTCGGGTCGGGTCGGGTCGGGTCGGGTTTGGGTATAATTGCCATCCCTAATTGCCATCTCTATTGTATGATTTGTAATTATATAATAATATCCACATTTTGCAGTACACCCTTGACACATTTTTAAACATATTTTAAGCTACAAACTTTTTGTTATGTAGCTTTTGACGAATTAATCAAATCATATATAAAGTTTCAATTAGTTCTAATGGTTATCAAATTTTAAAAGACGAAATCAAGGCACCACTAAGGTAGTGTTTGGTTGAGTGTATAGGGAGTTACATCTAGGGATGGGTAACTCCCCATACATTACTTTTTACTTTTTTTGTTTGGTAGGGATATTTATTTGTGTGTGTGTAACTCTCCATACAAAAATTTTGTATGAGGAGTTACACCTGAAATGACTGGATGGGGACTTACACACATTTGCATTTACTATCTCATCTATTTTTTAGGTTTTTTAAAATGGGGTAATCTCACCACTCACAATAGGGATAACTATATCTCTTCATCCAATCTATCTTTTATGAGTTTTTTACTTGCAACTCCCTCAAAAATAGCGAAATCACTTGTCACCCCCTCATTTTTCAATAATACCCCATAGCCCCCTCCTTTATTTTTATTTTATTTGTCACCCCTTGAGTTAGTTATTCACACTAAAAATTTTGAATAGTTTTTAAAAACATTCAAAATAATAAAGTAAAAGACAAAAATACCCCTTCTTTTCATAATTATTATTTATCCATGACTAGTAAATAATTAAAAAATTCTGAAAATGGTTATAAGTAAATTATAAGTTTATTAAGGAAAATAAATGTTAAATTTATAAAAAATAATTATTAAAATACATATTTTTTAAACTTTAATAACATACATTAAAAAATTTATTTATAAGATGGCCAAAATAAAACAAAATAATTATATTTCTATTAAAAAATTATATTTTATAGAAGGAAAATAATAATAATAATAATAATTATTATTATTATTATTATTATTATTATTATTATTATTATTATTATTATTACATTTTATCACCAACAAAATACATAATTATTAAAAATAGAAAATATGAGAAACTTATTAAAAATTATATTATATATAAAAAGGTTAAACTTGTCAATTTACATATATTATAACCTTAGGTTTTATATTTAACCAAGGTTAAGGTTTGAAACTTTAGTCAAGGGGGTGACAAGTAAAATAAAAATAAAAAAAAGAGTTATAAGGTTTTACTGAAAAGTGAGGGGGTGGCAAGTGATTTGACAATATTTGAGGAGGTGACAGGTAAAAAACTCATCTTTTATTACAACCAAACACAAAAAGTGTACATTCATGTATGGAGAGTTACATTCATCACTTTTTAAACAATTAACCAAACACACGACTGTAACTCCTCATCATGTAACTCTCCATACATGTAAATCTCCATACATGTATGGAGAGTTACAAACAACCAAACACTACCTAAATACCAATCCCCGTCCGGCCAGAGTAGAACTATTACTATTTTACAATGCCATATCAAGGAAAAACTCTACAGCTGATGCAATTCTATTTCTGCTCTACTACATAAATTCATAGTCAGACTTATTTTTTAATAGAACACAATCATGGAATGACAAAAGAAAATATGACAGAACCAACAAATGGCTCCAAATATCCTGAATAAGACCTCAAGTAAAAGGGCCCATGGGCCAAAACACCAATCAATCCATCAATAGCAAACAAATATTCTGGTATGAAATTTGGCAGTTTAAGGAGTTTGGACCATGTATCATCAGCAAACAGCTATAGAACATGCATATAGATGGATGTAGGTTTTATTCATAATCCAGTAGCAAAGATAGAATATACAGGTAGAAAAGAGGATATGCCATTTACTGATATATGATAGAGAACTTCAATAGGATATTTACATGCTGTGGTTGGTACGTATGGTTCCTCTGGAACTCATGTTGTTGCAGCTCTTGGCCTATGAATGTTGGTTTTCAGAAATCGGACATACTCCTGCTGCTCCATTTCTCCGCCATTCACATGGTCAAAGCTGCACCTGTAAAAACTGTAGAGTGCATAAAAAGATCAGGTCCATTGTATCCTTTCAGAGAAAAGAAGAGTGACTAGATTTCTTTACAAAACGTTGATTGCTTGTAATAAGAAGTAATATAATGTAAGAATCCATGTCAAACACCGAAGCACAAGGTCTGATATTGGTGATAAGGTACAAGTAGCACAAAGGAAAAGAAGCAGTCTGTCCCCACTAACATGCTCTCAGCCTTTTGCATAACCATTTACCTCTTTCCCTTATATTTCTAGACTATACACAAACAGGCAATAAGTGTAAGTGCATGCATGGTTTCACACATGAGAGTCAACTTTTTGCCAACAATCAAGGTTTATTCGATCGTTTCCTTTTTCTCAACAATACTTTAAAAATGTTATTACTTATTTTTGTATGCTTGTAAAAAGGATTCCATTGTTCTATCTTCATACATCTGCATGTTCACCAATTAATGATTACTCATTTGCTTGTTCCTTCTTGAAAAGAGTTAGAGGAAACAAAGGATTACAGTAGAAGAGGGAAACTATAATGAGGCTCCATTCTCATTCTCATCTTTGGAAAAAGCACTAAAAATGAAGAGATATGATTAGCTACATGTACTTTTCTGTCAGCACAGCATTTAAAATAGAGGCATAATACAAGCACTCAACTCCCTATAGAGATGCTTGGCTACATTATTCATAGACAACAAGCTCTTCAGTCTATCAGCCAAATATATTCTAATTATTGTCTTATGAAACCAGCACAGCTTTTAACATGGTCTATGTTTTCATCTTCGAATGAAATATCAACCAAATATATGCTGATGATTGACTTAACAAATTGGATAATGTCATCTCATCACAGAATATTCCATCTTGTCCGATGGTCTTACTCTTCAAATGAATTATCTTCATCTTTTCCTTTGTAAGAGAGTTGAAATCTGATTGATTAGCCCTGAGTTATTGTAATTATAAGCTAAGTATTACATCAAAAAATTATTTTCTTTAAATTACTTAACAAATTTTATTATTATACTGACTCATGAACTTGCACGGCTTGGATTGTAGGCAGCTTGCAACAAATTATGTTCCTCCGCTCAACAAATCATTTCTTATAAGAAATGTGCTTACTCTTTCAACATTATTAACAAAAATATTAAAGTTCAATATTTCTTGTGGTCTATTTATCAAAACAAATATATATATTTCTTGTGGTCTTTTCTCCACAAACTGGCAACAAAAATTTAAATCACCTAACTATGTATTAACAGTTTTAAAAGTACCTCCAAATCATCTTAAATAGAACTCTCTCCTTGTACCTTTATTGAAGTTGGTATTTACTTTAGCACAAAGTACTTCAATTCTAATCCTATATTAATTTTTTCTTCGTTTATCTATTTAAGTGCCAATCCTTTATGTTGCTCAGTATCAGGGTTCTGATTCAGAACTGTTGCAACATTCACAAGCTTTCAATAAAGCTAACCCCACTGATACCACTGAAACTTGTAAGAAGCCCCATTTCATATATGAGGCAGTCCAATTTTAATTAACGCCTAGAATTAAAAGTGATCCATCTAGAAAAAAGAAGCCTACTGGCATCATGATAGTTTCTAAGAAGACCTCATTTAAAATTTAAGAGTTCACACTTAAATCACTAGCTCAATTGCTCAAAAGACTGTCTACCCACTAATAATAGTTCTGTCTAAAAATTTAAAATAAACTCTACATTTTGTTGGGTGCTTAAAATAAACATCAGTAAAGATTTAAGTAAAAATAATAAAAATAAAATAAAAAACATTTCACAGTTTAATTAAGTGTTAGGTGAGAGAATGTCAGGAATTCAACGATTTTGAGAAACCACATAGTCTGGTGGTGAGATGCAATAAACAAAAACCTGGATTATAGTGGTCTTCAAAAATACAAAAAAGAAACATGGTAAACAAAAACTTACGGTTAATACTAAATTCTTAATCAAAAGCAATTTTGAGAGAGAAAAACCTGCCATCCATGCCAACGACCATAACAGAATTTTGGCTTCCAAATGCAACAATATAGCGAGTGACTTCTGGTAAATGGAATTGAGCAAATGACCACTCAGAACTAAAGTACTTGGGCAGCACACCTGAAAGATCGCAGTGGTTTGTAAAAATTATTATTCTTTTAATAAAATAATACATTCTTGGACAATATTAGTGGGCATCAAACCAAATATGATTGTCAAATAAAAATAATAAGATTAACTTACAAAAATTTAATCTTGCAAAATTTAACCTAAACAGATAAAATGGCCATGAAGTAGTTCAAAAATGGGACAATTACCCATTCTTCCATTCCTCCTTGTACCCTTAGCAACTCAGACATATTTTTCTTACCAACTATTTTGCTAAACAAATGAAGAAGTGGGGCATTCCCTAATAGATCTCCAAGAACAAAAGATACTTAAAATGAAAAAAAAAAACACTTTTATGGTCAACCAAGCCTAATCAATACATATTTCCTTGTTTTTGAAAATCTAAATTCTTTTTACCAATCCATTCAAAATTCATCATTAGGTAAACATAAGTTCAAATTGGTTAAAACAATTCAAATTAACAGTTAATAAAACACTAGTTACTTTACTAATCTATTCTAAATAGTTCTATCAATTCCTAACTTGAATAGATTAAACAATTCCAGATTCTTCTTTAATCAAAACTCAAATTAAACCGACAATTATTTCCAAACAAGAAAACTTTCAATATAGTGGAAGTACTTGTGTATAGCAAAAATTGCATTTTACCAACTTTTGACAATCATAAAAATCAAGAAACTGAAAATGCTTCTCTAAACTTTGAAATATTTGTCTGTCTAGAGTATTTGTCTATTAGCAACACAAAATATTTAAATCATCCAAGGTTGTAGAATTAAATTTATTTAAAACACAATTACCTGAACTTTTCATGTTTGAATTAGAAAATTTGTCAACCAATTCATAAAAAAAAAATAGTGAGTCACTTTCTCTCCAAATGAGAGGTTATGAGTTTGAGACTTATTGATGCCAAAAAACAAAAAACAAAAAAACAAAAAACAAAAAACAAAAACAAAAACAAAAGTTGATTATTGACATTTTCTGTTGACAGATCCTTAAGCAAATGAAGATGATCCAAAGGAAAGAGGGAAAGGGCTGTCTCATCAAGTTCCTATTGAAATAGGATCTACAAAAAAACAAAAGGAAAGATAACAGCGAGCAGTGAGTGAACATGTAAGTGTTCAAATGATATCCAATTTTTTCCTTACCAAGAAGGAAGGCTGGGATATAGTTCTTACTACAACTGAAGGTAAACTGTCACATATTTGTTGAAAACCTATAAGTTTTCAACATTTGAGGATCACCAAATTGATTAATTTGTTTTGGGTACTACAATAAACTGTAAGATAAGATACAAACAGCAAACTAACCCAAAAGGCTAAAGAATAGCAGTAATATGCTAAAAACCCATTTATCATTTTGTGTCATCTTTATATGAAAATGGATAATGTATTCCAGTAAATGTTTCATCCTTTTACCTCTCATAAATGCTAAGGATGAGCTGGCATTGGCACCCGTGCTGGGAGATATAAGAGCATCAAGAGACGTTGAAGAATTTTGATGAACCATTCCTGGAGCTTGACCAGACATATTCTGGTCGGATGCATCCTCTCCTACAACCCGGACTCTAAGACTGAATAGGTGTACAGTACCTTTATCACTAGAAACAGCCAACCACTGGACAGTTGGAGAGAGAGCCATGCTATAGATTTCAGCTTTGTCCACTCCTCTGCGCACCTATAATATTACCACTTATTACAATGTGCAAGAAGAAATAACAAATCATGACTAAGAACCTGAAACAACTAATTTAGGGAACAAATATTTCTCATAGCATATCAGACACTCTGTTAGTATTCAATATTAATTTAAAATAAAAGATATGCATTCCAAATCTAAGAGATAAATATTGCTACTTTTCTAGAGTACCAGTCAAGCAACACTACAAATAGAAATTAAGCACATGAGGATTATACTTGAAGACACAAAGCATCAAAATCTGGACAAAGTAGTTAGCATTGTGCTTCATTAATGACCTGATAGAAATAAAGCAAACTAAAACTTTTATGCATCATCCAAAATCAACGATAGCATTAACAATTCAAGATTTGCATCAGAATGGACAAGAAAACACACTTCTCTTTGAGAGAAGTTATTTGAAATTGAATGAAAATTTTTAAAATTGAAATCATACAGGCATTACCTCTTGAAGACGTGTTCCATCCATAGTATTAAATATCCTAATTAAAGTCCCTTTCACACTTGCAGTCGCAAGAAGAAGGCCGTCCATGGTCAAGGTCAAACAGGCAATGTTGGAATCATGTGCACTAATGAATTTTGTCACCTTCAGGCCAAAGTGTTCAACTCGAACCTGCCCGCGTTGCAGACCAGGACATGCCAAAACAGATGTGTTCGACTGATGTGAAAGGCAGCAAAGTCCCTTTGGATTAGCCAGTGTTTCAATTTGGTGAAGAAGCTTAAGATCTGTGAAGTTATAGACATATATCTTGTGTTCAAGAACCACAACAATTCGATCTCGCCTTAGTTTCACAGCACGGACATCAGATCTGAATGCAAATTCCCCAATACACCTACTTTGATGATCATCCCAGATCATAACTTTATTTGGTGGGTATTGCGGATTGGCACCACCACCGACAAGGGCCAAAATATTGCAGCGGAATAGCATCTCAACTATTCCAAAGCCACCACTTTTCAAATCCCTTCTAAAGGTTTCCTTAAAAGGGTTGCAATTATAGATCCGGAAACCATGACTTGTGCCAGCAGAAAAGCATCCATAGTCTTGATTCCAAGAAACTGATAGAAGTTCAGTTTGTTCTGCATCATTAACATCTGATTCAGGTTGACCAAAAGGCACAGATGATGGCTGTGAATGAGGAGATTCCAATGAACTAAGTCTCATTGGTGGATGTACTCCGTGGGATGTTGAAACAGTTGAGCTCATTATTAGGGATATAGCGGTCAACAGCAGTCAAGCCAATGCAGTGTCATTTGCGAATCTGCTTTCCTTGCAAATTTGCTTTTACATGAACCTACAGCATCATGATCAAACTCCCCATAAGCAAGAAACCATAGATGTATATATCGGCAAGCTCAAACAATGCATATTATATCCACATCCAACATGAAAGCATAATAAGATAGAAAATTACTACACTATGCTGAAAGAAAGAAACGGATAGAAATGTTTAAGCCAACTGTACCATAAATATGCCCTAACTTATGACTGAACCATACAACCCTATAAATCTGAATCAAGTATTAAGTAGAGATGTTACCAAAACTTCATCTGTAAGTAGCATATCAGAGATGAAGGTAATGACTGGCGGTAAGCCTGAAACTACATATCTATTGTGCATTCTACATGATTCCTCCTCCTCAGGACGGACAGTACCCAGACTTCAAATTTTGTTTCAAGTTATGCTCTTAAGAGTTCAAATTTGTAATTAGTAATTTCTAGATAACGAATGTCCCACATTCAGCTGCATCAATCCAATGCCTAAAAATGAGAAATTATAACAAGGTAGAACTTATAAGTGTCTGACATTGAGCTGTAGAATTCATCTAAAGCTTTAAAATGAGAATTTACACGACAAACATTAATGAACTATAATTCAGCTACACTTCTCTGCGGAGATCTCAACACAGTTCTAAACTATTCAGCAATTTAAACATAAAGAGGAGGTAATTAATGCACAAAACAGCTAATATATCCAAAAGAAAACCACAATCAGGATTTCAAGAAACCAATCCTAACCTCCAAAATCCAACCAAATCCTGGAAAAAAGAAATCTAAGAAAAGAATATAAGAACAAGAATCGCATCAAATAGATTCTATACCAAAACAGAGAACACGATCATTGCGAGACCCCCAAAACGAAATGAAGGGATCAAATTCCTCAGCGCGAAGCCACGGGATTGCGATGGCCTCGGATCTGAGAAACAGTTGAGGATTTAAGCGGAGAAAAAGGAGGAGAGAGAGGGAGAGAGTTTAGGGTTTCAATCAAATGAATGAGTAGTACCTGAAGGAACTTCCCGGATCTCTCCTTCCTTCGGAATCGCGAGGAAAGAAAGCCAAGAACGCCAACAAAGCGCAGAAAGCCTCATTGCTTATTATTGGCTTGTTTTGCAGTTACACACCTGTACATTCTCAGTATTATATTTATATTTAACACTTTTACATATATATCCCAAAACCAAGTTTTTTTCTTTTTAAGGACAGTGATGGTAATTTGTACCTGTCCGACGTTGGGATTTTTCCTTTAACCAGGATAGGAATTAGGATCCCCCGTATATATAATTTGAAGATAATATTTTAAATATTACCACAACTAATTAATTATAAAAACTTAATTAAGATTTATATAAAAATATCAATAATTATTTTATGTCTTAATACTAAAATTAAAATTAAAAGTATGAAGTGGGATATATATAACACCTTTTTTTTTATTTTGCATTAATTTTTAAATAACACCTTTTGTTTATCAGTTTATCAGAAAAACCTTATTTGATTAGTTAAGAAAACCCCAAGAAAAATATTTATAATTTGAGTTTTTCAATCAAATGATAATTAAGCTCGTGTTTGATTGAGATTTATCCCAAATGAGATATCCCCAACACATTTTTTTCATCAAAAATTTTAATTGAAGTTTAAAAATATAATAATGACCCACCCACCAACGTCGTAAGCCTAGTTTTAAATTTATCTTATCATTAATATTTTTATTTTAAAAAAAATTTAAAATTTAAAATTTTTTAAAAATTATTTTTAATCCCAAATGAGATATCCCTCAATCAAACACAAGCTAAATTAAAAATCTTTTCACCAGTGACTCCCCCATATATACCCATAATTAAAAATGAACGAAAATTACTTGCTTTACATAAACACCCTTATGAGAATTGGAAACTATGAAAAGGTCCTCAAAGCCTTCAATCCCGTTAGCGTAGCAGCAAAGCAAAGCAAAGCAAAGAAAAGCAAAGTTATGGCATTGATTTGTGGTGATCTTTCGCACGGTACGGTACTTCTTCTTCTTCTTCAGCTAGAGAACGTTAAGTTTGATGATATTTTATTTATCTAGTTAGTTATCCTCTATGAATACCTTTTAGACAGCAAAGTTATTGATAAACCCCAAATAAGTTTTTCTTTCTTTCTTTTTCTTACCTGGTTTATTATGCACACGTGCATATAATGCAAATTTACATAATTTTATATATAAAACCCTGCAAAATTTTGTAATTACATGTCTACATCTCAAAACCAAAATCCTTACATAAAGGGTATATATGTAAGAATCATTCTTTGACAGGGTTAAAACGGGAGCATATAATTAATTATATATGAAAACCTACGGATACATCTGTTCATAGTTAAATTTGATCAGAGATATTAAAAAACATAATATAATTCAATTAAAATTAAATTTTCGTTTGCTCATCAGAGAATATATAAGATAGTACGAGCTTATTCGCCCAACAATTGATCTGCAATAAGTTATTGTAGGATATTTGGCTTTTAATCCGGGCATAAAACTTAATCATGTGAAAAATAAGCTATTCTAATCAGGTGAGAGCTGAGATTAGTTTAATTCGCAATGAAGTCTTTAATTTGGATTAAATTAAATTTAAAAGATTTGCCTCTTAATTCTGAAATAAAATATATAATTTGATCTTGATAATATTGTTTGTTAAGCGGTCAGGTACAATTCAAAATGATTATAAAAAAAAAACTCGGTGTAATGTACTGTCTTCACTCAAACTCCTCTTCATCAAGTTCTCTGTTGTTGCTTTCAGTTTGGCATGTTTTAATGTGTTAATTACATTAAACCAAAATAAAGTAAAGAGATTAATGTTTTGAATAAGCTTTATATAAACAAGTTATATATCATTAAAATATTTTCGATTTTTTTTCAAACCATAGGCTTCATAAAATGACCATAGTGACACCCCTTGCAATCACAAACGACTCTTTTGTAATAGCCTAGGTAATTCCAATGGAACGGCCAGAGTCCTACAATCCCCTCATCTTGAAAAACTGCATTGCTTTCAAGGTGAAAATCTAGGTAGAGCTTGTAGAACTCATCAAAGGATTCCTAGGTAGCATTTTTGGGTGTGTTATCTTGCCACTGAATGAGGTCTTGGTGGACTGCCTTGCCATGCTGCAACACAAGACGAGTGGCACAAACATCAACCGACAAGGACAAAGGTTTGGCACGCATTGTAGCAGTTGGTACAGGGTATGCTTCACTAGTAGATGCTCTGCGATAAGATTTAAGGGTAGAGATATGGAAGACCGGGTGGATTTTACACTTCGGGGGAAAATCCAATCGATAAGCAACTTAGCCTAGTCACTCGACAACCGAAAATGGTCCATAGAACTGCTTTGCCAGTTTTGGAGAAAGATGACTAGCCACTGTAGTATAGCGGTACAGCTAGAGACACATAAGAAACCGATCACTAATAGCTAGTTCAAGTTCACAGCGATGTGCATGCGCCTTTTGCTCTATACGATGTTCTGCACTTCGGAGAGTGTCCTTTAAAAAATGTAACAAGGCATCTCGTTCTTGCAGAAGTTCGTCGAGCACTTGGATTGAAGTAGCAATCTGGTAATAAAGTGGGAACGTGGACGGTAAGAGGTTGAAGAGAACCTGAAAAGGCGGCATCTTTAACCTGTTGTACATGGTAGCTAGTATTGTAGCAAAACTCCGCCCAACCGAGGAAGGTAACCAACTTAGATGTCTTACCGTGTGTAAAGGCTCAGAGACATTGTTTGAGGCCACGATTCACAACCTCATATTGCCCATTGGTGAGAGTTTAGTAGTCTGTGTTATGCCACAGGTAGTACCACTAAGTTTGAATAATTTCTTCCAAAAATGGCTTACAAAGATGGGGTCCCGATCAGATATGATAGAACTAGGGAAGCTGTGGAGTTTGACTACCTAATCAACAAATAATTCTGTTAGTGCAAATGTACTAGGTTGCAATATTTGACACAAGTAAATTGGAAAGTCAACATAGTCAAAGCTCAAGGACAGAAGACTCAATCCGGGTGCAGCCAAAGCTTGGAAGGTGATTGCAATGATCATCAAAGTTAGAAGGAGATTGTTGTGCAGCTGGATATGAGTGAAGGCTACATGTAGAAAGAAGATGATTGGGGTTAGATTCAGCTGATTGGAGATATTATTGGCAGCCTGATTCTGGAGCTTATTGGTGAGTGATGCAAGGCTTGATTAAAGTATTGATTGAAGAACGCTTATTAAAGCTCAGATTGAGGATATAATTGAAGGCCAAACTGTAGTGAATCAAGACCAAGTTTGGAAAGCATTCTAGACGATTGGACATCCAAAACTATGATTGAGTAGATCAAGTTTTGGATGAAGTTTGGATGAAGATCTCGTGCCTTGGTGAGGTACGACTTTGATGGGCTGAGAACGTGATGAAGAGGAAGTCCGGCTAGTTGCCGTGGTCGGGATCAGGTGGATCCGATATAGTCGACTCAAAACTCAACTAGGAGGGTTGGAGGTGTCTCGAGGTCATAGTGCAACGGAAGCTGTAGCCTTGGTCAGTTTGTCATCTGGACCACGTTGCAATCGCAGTTGCAACTGGAGTTACAATGGCTAAATTTGAAAGTCTTTCAATTTTGCCGTTACGGAGATTTAGAGATCCCAGAATAAGGAGGTGAATTATGAAGGCAAGGAGGTATCTATATAAGACAAGGACTCTGAGGATTGAGATGAGCCAACTAGAGTAGTCCCTTAGGAGAAGAGTGATAGTGGTTATCGTCAATCAAGAGTAGGTGCTTATGATAGAGTGAGGAAGTGAGTGAAACTCTTGTACTCCAGTCTTTTCTACTCCTTTAGTGTATTGTCTTCTCCGGGCTTGGCCCCTCAGACATAGGCTTGGATAGCCAAACTGGATTATCAACTCTCTTGTGTTCTTTCTTGTGGTTTGCGTTATCTGTGTGTGAATTCTCTTTGTGAGCTTCAATGAGAAAGAGTTACAACCAGAGCACAACATAATCCACACAACAGCCTGGACTAAACTAACAAGACATAGTTACGCTGCGAGTTGCAACCGGTGGTGCAACACAATATACAACAGGCATACAACCTGACGGAACTTACAAATTCTATCATTTAGGCTACTATAAATTTAGAGGGGGGGGGGGGGGAAGGGGGGTCAGGTCTAAATTAAGTGGTCTTGGTGAGATGATCGACCATGACAATGATAACTATGAAATTAGGAGAGGATAGCAATCCTGTAATGAAGCGCATAGTGACTTCATCCAAGACCAATGACGGAGGGCAGGGGTTGAAGAAACCTCGTCGGTGCTTGAGTGGAGTATTTGGTTTACTGGCAAATTAAACAAGTGGCAACAAAGTTTTCCACATCACGTCTCATGCGAGGCCAAAAGAAGACCGAAGAGAGACAGACCAACATGCGCTTGACTCCAGTGTGACCAGCCAAAGGAGTTGTAAGAAACTCGTAGAGAAGGTTCGATTTTAAGGAGGAATGAGGGCTGATATAATAGCGTCGTAGGAAGAATAGCAACCCGTCATGAATGGAGTAAGCTTGTAAGAGTGTGTCATCTGTAAGCTGTTGTTAAAGGGATAACATGTCCTCAAGTGTCGAATTCTCCTTCCGGAGTCTGAGGAGGACTTCAGAGATAGGGTTACTAGCCATGAACAAACTAGCAGAGAAAGGATCGAGGGAGTCCGTAAGATGCTTTTCATGTACTCAAGATAGTGCGTTTACAGCATGATTAGCATGTCCGAGCTTGTACTCAATCTGAAAATGATATCCGAGGAATTTTTGACTAAAAGTTTGTTGGTCGGGTGTTTGAATAACCTACTAGAGCAACTCCTTGATACTCTTGTTGTTCTCCCGGATGATAAAAAACCGACCAAGAAGGTATTGACGCCACTTTTGCACCGCTTCTGTAATGGCATGGAGCTCCTTGATATAATTGGAGGTTGTCCTAAGTTTAGGACCCAAATTCCTACTGAAAAATGAAATGGGATGGATTTCTTGCATAAGAAAGGCTCCAACGCCAACAATCAACACATCAGTCTCAATAATGTAATCCAAGTCAAAATTGGGCAACCATAATACTGGTGATTCGACCATGGCTCACTTAAGAGCCACAAAGGTAGTGGAAAGTGCTAGGTGTTCACACAAATCCATCCTTACTCAGTAAATCAGTAAGTGGATTTGCAATGTATGGATGCATAACCAAATAAAGCAGCGGTAGTAGCTAGTGAGACCCAAGAAAACCCTGTAGTTGCTTCGGTGTTTTGGGTACAGGCCAATTTACCATGACCTCAACCTTGTGAGGATTGGCTTGACCTCCAGCGGAAGTGACAATGTGACCCAAGCACTCAATAGTCTTGTGATAAAAAAAGACATTTGGAAACTCTCTCTTTTTTTTTTTTACTTTTCTTGGAGCTGGCACTCACTCGAAGAGTGTTGAATTCTTGTTGAAGTCGTTTGTGATTGCAGGAGGTGTATCATTGGTACTTTAAGTGTTGAATTCTTGAGAGCTTCTATGGCAGATTCCAACATTCTCGAGGCTAAGGTGCTGCAAACTTAATTTGAAGGTCAAACATTGGCATATCACCAAGCATTGCAACAGTATATGGCGACGGTGGATTCTCACCTAGAGGACCATCGCTCTCAACTTCATGGGTCTTCTGGCCCTTCATCGGGGATTTCTGGCCGCCAGCCTCCTTCTCCTTGCACACTCGACATCTCAATAGGTGGATTGGATCTAGCTATGTTCTTCAATCTATGAAAATGGAGGTATCGAAGTTCGATGGGTCTGAACCCAATGGTTGGGCATTTTGCATTGAGGAATTTTTTATATTTCCATGACACTCTAGCAGCCTTCAGTTACGGATTGTCTCGTTTCATATGGAAGGTTGCACATCTACTTGGTACCAATAGATGAAGGCGAATAATTTGCTGATGACATGGATGGATTTCTTGATCAATCTCAATGAAAGCACCAATGATACATCCCCTGCAATCACAAACGACGTTAACAAGGATTCAACACTCTTCAAGCGAGTGACAACTCCAAGAAGAGTAAAAAAGAGAGGTAATAGAAGAAGAAGAAGAATAGAGGGAGGAGGGAGAAGGGAGAAGGAAGAGGAAGAGGTCTCTTCTTAATTCCTTTCATGCTTTGTTCTAGCAACAAACCCAAAACATATACCTCCACTACCTAGCACAGTTCTCGGAGGCAACCTCTGACTAGAATTGGTTACAAGAAAAAAATGCCAAACAAACAAAACAATGCAAAGAAAAACAACAGAAATGGGTTGCAACAACAAGCTCTCACACGCCATGTCATGATAAGGCCTCAAACATAGTCTTTCATCCATATTGGAGGTTTCCTGGTGCGACATGGGCCTCTTGTGACCTAGGTTGGTATATGGTATTCTCGGCCCAACTCTGGATTAGCTTCCTCTTCAGTGGTACTCTTTTGTAATGGCCTTGGTGACTCTAATGGAATGGGCAGAGTCATTGCTGAGGATCGATGCACAGTAGATCAAGGAAATGAATGCACAATTTGACACAAGAAGACTTAGGGCAACAAGCAAACACAAGAGACACAAGGATTTAACGTGGTCGGCTAAACAAGCCTACATCCACGGTAGAGGCGATGAGAAAATTCCACTATAACTCAAGAGTGAAGATTACAAAGCTTCTTAAAGCTTAATCTAACAATGGCTTCAAAACACCAAGAAGAGAAACATGAACCGGCTTACAATCATGGAGAGATGAACAATCAGGAACCTTGGAATCTCCAAGCCGATCTCAAATCCTTCTCCTGCTAATCACAAAGCCTTCTTCTTCTCCCTTGACCTCAAGAGCTTTCCCACTTTCGTCTGATGGAAACCTCGATTTTTCTCTCTCTCCTTTTCCTCGCATCCGCCTCGATCAAAACCTAATTTTAATCCGAAACACGGGCGTGCATTACCTTGCATGGGCATGTAGAACTAACACGGGCCACAACACGGTCGTTCTTGACCCTGTGTATATCTCGGGTTTTCTGAGAACAGTCATGCAGACAAACACGTAGTGAAACGGAGAGTTGCATGTCCCACAGCACGGCCTTGCAGAATTAGCACGGGAGTGCTTCTTTACTGCACGATCGTGCTTCAATAGAAGGTCCTGTGTATGGGTACCAACACACCCGTGCACATGAAATTTGAAGCCATATTCACCAATTCTCCACCTTGGCTTAAAATTTCTAAGAACTCCCTCGGAATTGGATCACCTCTACCATACTTGCCCCTGAGAGCCGTCATTAGCTGCAAACACCGATCAAGTCCAAGCAATGCTTGAACTTCCAAGTGGGAATGGACTTGGTCATTATATCCGTCGGGTTCTCCTCAGTAGTAACTTTACTGATAACAGTATTACCATGTAACACATGATCTTGAACAAAATGATACCCGACATCTATGTGTTTTGTCCGTTCATAAAACATTTGATTCTTAGTCAAATGTAAGGCACTCTGGCTATCACAAAACACAACAGTATCATCTTACTTCAACCCCAGACTAGTAACCGTCCCTTTCAACCATAAAGCTTCTTTAACTGCTTCTGCCACTGCCATATACTTTGCTTCTGTTGTAGATAAGGCAATTGTAAACTGTAATGTTGCCTTCCAACTGATAGCACTTGCAGCAAACCTGAACACATAGCCTGCTAAAGATCTTCTCTTGTCCAAATCCCCAGCATAATCAGAGTCTACAAAACCAATAACACTGCTAGAACAATCACTCTAATCATACACCAAATACATGTCCACAATACCTCTCAAGTATTTGAGAATCCACTTCACTGCCTGCCAATGCTCTCTACCAGGACAAGACATGTACCTGCTCACAACACTGACTGCATGTGAAATATCTGGGCGAGTGCAGACCATAGCATACATCATGCTTCCCACTACACTCGAATATGGGATACTATCCATCTGTTATCTTTCATCTTCATTCTGTGGTGACATCTGTGCCGAGAGTTTGAAATGAGCTGCTAATGGAGTAGACACCGGCTTCACATGAATCATGCTGGAGCATTCAATAACTCTCTCAACATAATTCTTCTAATAGAGTCTAATCTTACAGCTTTCATGTCTCTGTAAATCTCCATTCCTAAGATCTTCTTAGCTGCTCCCAAATCCTTCATCTCAAAATCACCATTCAACCGGGATTTCAACTTGTTGATCTCTTACATGTTCTTCGAGGCAATTAACATATCATCAACATAAAGCAACAAATAGATACAAGAACCATCTTGGAGCTTCTTATGATAAACATAAGCATCATAATCACTTCTCACAAAATTATGACTAATCATAAAAATGTCGAACCGCTTGTACCATTGCCGCGGTGATTGCTTCAAGCTATATACAAAGACTTCGTCAACAAACAAACATGGTCTTCTTTGCCAAAAATTGTAAATCTCTTTGGTTGATGCATATAGATTGTTTCTTCCAACTCACCATGAAAGAACGTCGTTTTAAAATCCATCTGCTCAAGTTCTAGATCAAACTTAGCAACCATAGCAAGCAACACACGAATGGAGCTATGTTTCACAACCGGAGAGAATACTTCATTGTAATCAACATCCTCCCTTTGACTGAAACCTTTAGTTACCAATCATGCTTTGAATCTAGTTTCTTCAACCCAGGGGACACCTTCTTTCTTCTTGAAAAACCATTTGCAACCAACCACCCTTTGGCCAACCAGCGGTTTAACTAACACCCAAGTGTGGTTCTTCTCTAAAGATTCCATCTCTTTATTTATGGCAACTAACCACTGACTTCCCTCAGTACTTGTAACAGCCTCATTGTAACTTGTAGGTTCTGAACCAATGAACTCCGCTACACTGAGTACATAACCTACTAGGTTAACATCTGCATACCTTTGAGGAGGTTTAATCTGCCTTCTGGGTCTACTAGTAGCTATATTGTCCTATTGTTGCTGAGGAGCGGTATCTTCACCATGAGATTCTTCTTCTGAAACTCTTTCAACTTCTAGGACTGAATTTTCTACATTTGGAGTAGATATACTAGGAGTCTCCACCTGAAACTCCACCTGCTGCTCCACACCGTGATCACCCTTACCAGTGGACTCCTCCTTTTCCTGGGAAATATTGGTGGACCGAAGCATGGATACCTCATCAAATGTCACATTTCTATTCATCATGAACTTGGGTGATTCTGGATCAATACACCACAATCAGTATCCCTTCACCCCTTGGCCATATCCAAGAAATACACATTTCTTTACCCGCGGCTTCAACTTTCCCTTATTTAAATGAGCATACGCCGGGCAACCAAACACCCTTAAATTAGAGTAGTCAGCAGGATGACCAGACCATTCTTCTTCAGGAGTCTTCAGCTCAATAGCTGTAGATGAGGATCTATTCACCAAATAGCATGTAGTATTTACAGCCTCAACCCAAAAGATCTCACTGAGCCCTGCATTCAATCTTATACACCGAGCTCACTCAAGGAGGTTCTGTTCATGCGTTTTGTAACTCTATTTGTTGTGGTGTGTACCGAACAATGTGGTGTCTCACTATTCTTTCATCGTTGCAGAACTTATTGAATTCACCTACGCAAAACTCCAAACCATTATCCGTTCAAAGACGCTTGATCTTCTTCCCAGTTTGATTCTCAATCAAGGCCTTGAACTTCTTGAAGAAGACAAACACTTGATCTTTGCTCTTCAGAAAATACACCCATACTTTCCTTGAGTAATCGTCAATGAATGTCAACAAATATCTGAAGCCTCCCTGAGATAACACTAGAGAGGGACCCCAAAGGTCAGAGTGAATATAATCAACTGTGACTTTAGTTTGATGAACTCCAATGCTGAACTTCACTGAGTCTGCTTTTCAAGTACACAATCCTCACAGAAATTCAGCTTGCTAGTGCACTAACCAGACAACAAACCCTGTTTGCTTAACACCGATAGACCTCTCTCACGCAAATGCCCTAGCCCTATATGCCACAATCTGGTGGTGTCAGAATCTGGTTCAACTGATGATGACACAGCTGTAGCACCTATAACTATAGAGCCATGAAGAAATAGAGCCCCCCTGTCCAAATGTCCACGCATCACTATCAATGCATTTGAGGATACCTTCAATACTCCTCCTCCACCTGAGTACTATAAGCCTTTTCTATCTAAAGAGCTCAAGGAAATAAGGTTCTTCCTCATTTCTGGAATGTGCCGAACTTCTGTCAAGGTTCTAACAATACCGTCATACATCCTGATACAAACTGAGCCAATCCCCACTACTTTACAAGCATGGTCATTCCCCATTAGTGCTGACCCAGTACACTTCTTATAACTAGAGAACATCTCCTTGGAAGTACTAATATGGAATGTAGCAGCTGTGTCAAGAATCCATTTCTCACTAACCTGTGAGTCTGATACTGCTAGAACTGTTTCAGCATCATCTAAAGACTTAGCAACAACCACATTTGCATCATTCTTCACCTTCACTTGTGGTTCACCCTTTTCCTTCTTCTTTGGACAGTCTCTCTTTATGGGCCCGAATTTCTTATAGTAGTAGCACTGAACTCTTTTCTTGGACTGTGACCTGGAGGTTTTATGACCTGAATTTCCACCTCTAGTTTTGGATCTTCCCTGAGTAACCAAGCCTTCTCCTTGATTGCTTTCAAGTGCTTTTCCGCCTAGCTGCTTTCTCAACTCATTTGAACCCAAAGTAGTCTTCGCTTCATCATGGCCATAAAGCATGTTCTCCACAAAATTCTCATAAGAAGCAGGTAGAGAACACAAAACAATCAAAGCCTAATCCTCATTATCAATCTTCACATCAATGTTATTGAGATCCATAACAATTGAATTGAAATTATCTAGGTGTTGTGATAAAGATGTACCTTATTCCATTTTCAAGGTATAGAGCCGCTGCTTGAGATAGAATCGTTTTGTCAACGACTTTGTCATGTACTTGCTTTCCAATCGAAGCCATAGACTAGGTGCAGTGGTAACTTCTGAAATATCCTGCAAAGCTTCATCTCCAAGACTAAGTAGAATAGCATTGTGTCCTCTTTCCATCCATCTCATCTTTCTATTCATCCGAAAGTGAATCCGGCGACTTGTCTCTGCCATCGAAAGCCTTGACCAACCCTTGTTGCACCATAATAGCCCGCATCTTGATGCGCCACAAACTGAAATTATTCTTCGACGTGAACTTCTCAATAGAAGAAACATTGGCAGCCATTTCCCATTAGATCAATTCTGAACAAAAACACAGACAACTCTAATCTGAATGATCATCCTAAGGCGAAACCTACAACGATTGTCCAAATCCTTGCTGAGAAATTTGTAACTAGCTCTGATACCAGTTTGTTGAGGATCGATGGGCAGCGGATCAAGGAAATGAATGCACAATCTCACACAAGAAGAATTAAGGCAACAAGCAAACACAAGAGACACAAGGATTTAACGTGGTTCGGCTAAACAAGCCTACATCCACGGGCAGAGGCCACAAGAAAATTCCACTATAACTCAAGAATGAAGGTTATAAAGCTTCTCAAAGATTAATCTAACAATGGCTTCAAAACACCAAGAAGAGAAACATGAACCGGCTTACAAGCATGGAGAGATGAACAATCAGGAAGCTTGGAATCTCCAATCCTATCTCAAATCCTTCTCCTGCTAATTAATCACAAAGCCTTCTTCTTCTCCCTTGAACTCAAGAGCTTTCCCACTTTCGTCTGATGGAAACCCTCGATTTTTCTCTCTCTCTCTCTATCTTTTTCCCCGCAGCTGACCCGATTAAAACCTAATTTTAATCCGAAACATGGGCGTGCATCACCTTGCATGGTCGTGCAGAACCAACAAACAGCATTGTCGTGCTTGACCCAGTGTACATCTCGGGTTTTCTAAGAAAAGTCATGTAGACAAACACGCAGTGCAACAGAGAGTTGCACATCCCATAGAATGGTCGTGCATAACTAGCATGGGCGTGCTTCTTCACTGCACGGTCTTGCTTCAACAGAAGGTCATGTGCACTGGTACCAACACGCCCATGTACATGAAGCCACATTCAACAGTCATATCAAGATCCTAGCCCATTCTCATGCTTGGGTTAACTTGCCCATCTTCCCAAAGGTCTTGCTAGAACTAGGGGTATGCTTCTAGTGGGTCCAAATTGCTCATGCGTAGGAGCACTGGAAGAGGAGATGTGTGCTTGTCTCAATCTCATTTTCACACAAGAAACACATTGTTTGTGTCCCTCTCCATTCTCATTTAGTAAGGTTGTCTAAGGTGAGGATTTTATTTTCACTTGCCAACCATGTGAAGACCTTTGCTTAAGTGGACATAAATGTATTAATTAATATAGAAAAATTTAGGTAGTCTCCGTGAATGGGACAAAACTAGAAAAAATAATTTTGTTGTTTTTCTTTATTTATGGCAAAACTAAACAAAACACAAATTTACCAAATACCAGAAATCCCCTCATTGTTTATAATTTTTTTCAAACTCATTTATGATGTGTGAAAAATACAATATAGATATAGCTCATTCAACTCTTAACTAAAATATTTGTCATAAATAAATAACTATATCCAATAAGCTAAATAAGGTTATTCAAAATATTTAAGATTATAAATTAATTTAAAAATATATTTTATTATAATAAAAATATTATATATATATATATATATATATATATGGTAAAATGGAAAAAAATTATGACTATTACAAATATGATTTTTGATAAATTCTCCTATAAAATATAAGAATAAAAATTAAAATCAAGATTGTAATGCATACCGTGCATTTTCCTATGTGAGTATATATGTAAATATTAGTAATAGATTTTATTTCATTTGCACCTTTAGAAAAGTTATGTATATACTAATCTCTGTTTTAGAATCTATATATTATTACAAAATTTACAAGTTTGGATATGGAGAAAATAACCTTTTATAGGAATATATATAAATTATACAATATAAGATTATATATTTGAGTATAAATTATATATTTATAAAATTGGTTATTTTTTTTATATTCATGTTTGCTTTCCATACCAAACGGTCCAAACCTAGCATAAAAGATTCTCTTGGTGACAAATTGTGGGTAGAATTTTTTTTTATATATTTAAAGGAATGCTTTGTTTTATTATAAAAGAATTTACCAGAAATAAATCTGACTAATAAAAATAAGAAATAATGAGATATTATTGGTTCACAATTTGTATGTAGGGGAAAAAATAGCAAGTCTTTGTTTTATTAAAACAAATTGACCAGTGGTAAATTTAACTAATAAAAATGAAATAATGAGATATTATTTAATATAGATTTCAAAGATGGATAAATAACGGTTGAGCTCATCCTAACACCTCACTTGAGAAAGCGACCTCTAGCCATGAACACTTGATATTGACCCTTAATATGGATAAATAAATTGACATTGATCCTTAATATGGATAAATAAATTGACATTATTATTATTATTATTATTATTATTATTATTATTATTATTATTATTATTATTATTTGCATGAGTAACAAGGGCCCCTCAAAAGATTAGTCAAATAGAATATGCACAGGAGCTCAATTCACCTTGGGTTTCACACAACCCAGTTTATTTTACTGTCTGAAGATTTCACATAACATGCACTTATTTTATTACCCGGTCTACTATGAGTCAACATGGAGAAAACTTGCGTGCTTACGTGGACTACCCCATCGCATGACTCCACGCTTGGATCACCTCGCTTCTAAATTCTTTATATAAGGGACCTATGTCGCAAGACCAAGAGGTCCTTGGCTTGACATTTTCTATGAAACAATGCTAATATAAGTAACATGAATCATATTTTGCATATAAATTCCCTCAATGCTCTCATGATAGTATATATAGCCCTCCAAAACTAAATGTTCTCACATGCATATTTTGCATAGGCTATATATGCAAAACAAATTCCATTATGTGTAAGTACAATATTTGTTCATGAATTAAGCACATTTGATCAACTACATCCCTGAACTCAATGCGGCCAATTTATGTGTACGTACAATATTGGTTCTTGAATTGGGAGAAAAATAGGTCTTTTTTTTGTATTTTATATTTTCATAATGTAGATCATACACAAGATTTGATGAAAATATTACATTTGCATATCAGTATCATTGTACAAAAGGCTACGAACTATATTGGCCTCTAGTAAAAATGATATACTTTTAATCATTCATGTTTATAAAAATAAAAAAAGATGGTTAAAGCTTAAGCCCAACCTTCAGCCCAAGTGTGACCCAATTGATCAACTAGTTTAGCCCTGACTTAACCCAAATAAGATACTTTTTACCTCACAAACACAAGTACTTTTAGAATTAGCGACTGTTTTGATTAATAACGAATCATTGGATGATTAAGAAGTAGATTAATATCTGCCTATAAAGTGAAAAAAATAACTAAATTACATAAATACCTTCTAAACTTTAAATTTAGGTATATACCTACCTAAATGTACAACTTCAAATTATTACTTCAAATTAGTTGGGCGCATAGATGCATGTTGAAACACATAGGGGCATTTATGCAATTAATCTTTTCTTTTAATTATTGAAGTTGTTTGATGGGCCTTATGATGTCCATTGATTGGATGTAATAATCTCCCATCAGCCATTCATTGATGGTCTGATTGATAATTGAACCATTCAATGTATTAATTACAATGACCACCTTGAATATATGTTTTTTGTATTTATGCAAAGCAAAACGCATTTGATTGATCATTGATTGACCATTGAGTTATTGATTGATGATTAGCCAAAACTCAAAAGGTGAAGCTTCCATAATTTGATTTTCATGTTTCGGCACAGGTTAAACCTGGGATTTTTTTTTTATCCTAGATTTATTTGTCAAATAACTAACTAAAAAAAATTGGGTTAAAAAGATGCTTATATATGTTTTTTTAATTATAGTGGATGTTTTTTTTTTTGTTTTTTGACAAGAATTATAGTGGATGTTGAAAATCTAGCAAATAATGGTGCCGTGAGACGTGAGTTGAGCGGCGCAATGACGGTGCTGTGATGGAGACAGCGGCGCGACGAAGGAATGGCAACCCATAGCAGAGATGAACCCCGACGAGAAGAATGCTAGACAGACGACCACCGGCGACATGAATTTCGACGACAGGAGACACAAAGAGACGAAGGAGACTGAAGGAGGCCAATCTAGAAGCGGAAGACACCACCTCGCCAACCACCGAAAGAAGACCAGGCCGATCAGAAAGGAAGACAACCCTCTTACGCTATGGTTGTGATAGGAGACAAGGAGGACAACCTCCTACCGCCACCGCCACCGGACCGACACACGGAGGAGGGGGAAAGGACAACGGTATAATACAAACGCCAGCAGCAGTCGAGCGATGGACCCTGGC
The DNA here is from genome assembly GCA_026586065.1 of Dioscorea zingiberensis. Taxonomy (NCBI): domain Eukaryota; kingdom Viridiplantae; phylum Streptophyta; class Magnoliopsida; order Dioscoreales; family Dioscoreaceae; genus Dioscorea; species Dioscorea zingiberensis. Next base: position 29,817,683 of record CM048818.1, read on the forward strand.
TAGCCAAGAAGGGGACCACAGCACCAGTGCGTTACTCTCCACCCACTCTACGCACCACGGTCGGCACAATCAATGTGTGGGGTCAGTGTTTATGACCTGGCCATCGTGCCGATGAGTGTCGCCGGGAAGTAACCTGCCAAAGGTGCGGAGGAGCTGGTCACAAGGGGCGGACATGTCGAAGAGAGTGTCAGAGCGCAGCTATCGAGGAGAATATCCCACAAGAACCTAAACAACAGAAAGCCAAGCCCTTGGAAAAGAAGAAAAGAAATTTGAAAACCAAGAAACAACCTGAGTCAAAGCCTACGAAGCTCGTACTTGAAGGGTAACGGAAGGAAGAAGAAGAGCCAGAACAACGCTACATATCAGTCGCCCTAGACTTAGACATGATGGCAAGAAGGGAGAGAATGAAGGCATTCTCAATTATTAGCGTCACTGAGTACCGGGAAGGAATGGTGGACGCTCAAGAGATCAATGTTCTATCATGCATCATGGACAAGCACTTGGAGTGGGAAGTTAAACCTCTCCATGACAGCCATTTCATCAAGGCGTTCTCGTCGGCAGAATTGGCAAGGCGCACTGAGGCTAGACCTGGATTCTGGGCTGGCCCAGCCCGACACGAGCACGGTCGTGCCGGGAAAATTTTGTGTCGGGCCGGGCACGGCACTAAATGATTCGGCACGGCATGAATTTTACTGGAGCCGGCTCGGCACAAAGCACGGCCCATGCCAGGCCAGGAACCGGCCTAAGCAAGGCCCGTTTATAAAAAAAATGAAAAATCTAAAAAGAAAATCTAAAAAAAAAAAAAATCTAAAAATGACATAAAAATCTAAATATTATCATTGGCGGCTTGGCCTCTATAAAAAACAGAAGAAAATCTCATTACGGAGAGGGATCAAGAAGAGAGAGAGAGAGAAAAAAAACAAAAACTCTCAATAATATAAATGAAATCATCCTTGGGGGCTTGGCCTCTAACTCATCTTGGATGTTAAAAAAAGAACTTCAAGCCGTCAATCTACTGAACTTCAAGATCTAAATCAACTTGGATGTCAATTGCCAAGTAAAGAACTTTAAGAAGAAAGAGTGAAGCCTTCATCAAAAAAGAAGAAACAGTAAACTGTGAAGTAACGTATCTTTTTTATTTTTTTAAATAAAATAATATTTTATTAAAAGAAAAGAGGAGTTGGCAGCTGTAAAGCTGCCAATCCTCTCATAAATTTTGAAATGAGAGTGTTTGGTAGCTGTAAAGTTGCCAAATTAACCTCTCATATATTATATATGTTATATCTATAATATATTTTTTAAAAAAAATATTTTAAAAAAGCCACATGGCAGCATAAAGCAGTATTTCGGTTCGGCCTGTGATAGGCCGCGCCAGCACAGCCTACTCGCCAGGCACCGCCCGGGCACCTTGGGGGTCCGGCCCGTTACGGACATGGCTCGGTTACTATTCATTCTGGGTTTTGCCTGGCACGACACACATCATGCTGGGCGGTACCAGGCCCAGCCGACACGACCCAGCATCCAGCTTTAACTAAGGTGAACGAACCATTGAAAGTGCTAAACTTCACTATCAAGTTTGAGCCCTGGACGCCGGACTTCTGGCTAACGGGCAAGGCCTAAGGTGTTGTCTGGTGGGTGGTGGTTAAGAACCTACCAATAGACTGTTGGAGTAGAGACTTAGCGGCACATCTACTAAAGCCTGCCGGAGACCTCATCGCAATGAGTAGTCAGGGATGAGTGCAGGGAAATGATCTGAAAGTCCTACGAATCAGGTGGTCGAGGAAGCTTCCATGCAACATCCATTGTAGCAGGGGAACCCGACAACACTCCTACCTTGTCGAACTGGATGAAGGTCAGCCTCCACTGTCATGAGACAATCGACGACAAACATGACAGGTGAACTAAAGCAACCCAACAACTAAGGGGGGGGCACAGGGGTCGTGGAGCTTCCACAGGTGCCGCCACAACCTCCTGTGAACAGAAATGACAAGGGGAAAGAGCCGATGTTGGAATTTGAAGGAATTTCGACGAGGCTCGACAGCGGAAGACCGAGAGGAATCATCATTGGGGAACGACGACCAACTGTAGTTCCAACCAGTCCACCAGCAACTTTCAAATCCTCGATCGTCGTACTTGTGGAGAACCGGGAAGTCAGAATCACTCATTACGGACGAAAACACATGATAGGGATGGGAAGTAGGCGGCGGTGGAAGCGACGGGCCAAGCGGCTATTGGATTGGTCACATCTGCAGGGTTAGGGCATAAGGGTAGTGATGTAGGGGTTGACTCAACAAGCTTGGAGTACGGCGTTGGGGACGCAGAAAAGGCGGATACCACTGGTGTGGACAAGCACCTAGCGGCCGTATGGAGAGGACCTCGCACATACAAAAGGGACTCGGGCTCAATTGGGTCACCAAACAAGCTGGTCCCGCTTAGCTTAGCACAACCAACTGGCATGAATCAGACCCGCGCCTGCGAGCTGACCGAATCTGTCGGTACAATAGGTGGGCCCAACCCCCGCACACACGAAGCATGTGAGGGTGAGACACTAACCAGTACTAGACCAGGAATAGGTCCGGCACGAGGGCATGAGGGCACGAGGCCCACCTACACCTATGCTACCCAGCCTCAATCATCTACCCCACCCAGCCCACCTCCTTAAGCACAAGCCTCATGGTAGGACCGGATACATCTAATGGGGCCCAATTGGCTGAAAAATCTCAGTCCTCTTCTACCAGTTGTAATAGATAAAGCAGATGAGCCCAATTAATCAAAAAGCCCAATTGGGCCTTCCAGCTACATCAAGCCAAATGAAAAAAAAATATTAAACCAACAAATCATGGTTTGGAGATAGACCTAAGCAAGGCAACTCTAAGTAAAATTGGAGAAACTTGGAACCTAATAACTGAAGATGCATGGGAGATAATAACATCCTGGAAACTAGACAAGGAAAACTACCCCGAACCCCGCGGGAACAGAAGCACAAATTACACAAGAAAGAAAGGCCACATAGACTGCACCACTCCCAGTGCCCCAAGGGACTCAAGCAGCAACCCCCAAAATAAGAGGAAGCCCAAGAAAACTCATATCTTCAAAAAAAACCCCATCACTATTGATACCCAGAAGAGCCGAGCCAAGACACCAAGAAACACCATGGGAGGAAAAAAGAAAACTGGTGAAGAAGAACACCCCAATCTAACCAAAGTTCCCCTTGCCTTGTCACACTGGCTGGGCGATGACATCATGACAAAAGCATTACAAGTTGGAATCCATCTAGACCATTCAGAAGGAAATGTCGACCAAGTTATCAACCATCTGCGGTTAATAGAAGCGACAAGGGTCGTTAGGGGACAGGAAGGTAGCTATGCCCTCTTGCCAACCAATATCTCACGCTAGGATTAAAGAAGGTTTCCTTATAAAGGTAATTACATGGAATGTCAGAGGATTAGGGAAGAGAAAAAAAGGCTTCCTAGTAGAGAATTTATTGCAACCCAGAAGGCGGACGTGTTTTGTCTACAAGAGACAAAACTCAAGCTATCGAAGACCCAATCTGGTGCTTAATTGGTAGAAACTCCTATAAAGAAAGAATAATGTTGCCCGTAAACAACATACGTTGGGGGAGGAGGGGTGTTGTATAGGATGGAAAGCATCACAATTCAGCCTCATTGACGAATACATTGACTCATCCTCAATAATAGCGATCATAGAATGCAACACAAACATGGATACATGGATAATTACCATGGTTTATGGACCATATGAAAGAGAATACAACAGGCTCTCTGGGAGGAACTAAGATTCATAAGAAGGTGATGACAGGGGTCGTGGATAATAGGGGGTGATTTCAACTCGACTAGAGATCAAACAAATAGTAACACAAGATCCTGTGATATACAGGACCAATAGAGTTTCAACAATAGACTCCAACCATGATTCGATTGGACAGATTCCTCCTATCCCCTGAATGGATATCAGCCCACCCCCATATATGGCAGACATTGCTACTGCGGGTCCGATCAGCCCATGTGCCCATTGCCCTAGAATGCAGGCGACATGAACCTAAACAATACCCCTTCCGCTTTAATAGAGGATGGGGAAGAATCAATGGTTTTCAAGACATGTTAAGTGACTGGTGACATCAAAATGATTATGCAGGAGTGAGAGCTTACAAGTGGACCAAAAAACTCACACTGCTAAGATCAAGGCTAGGAAAATGGAATAAAGAAGAGCAGTAGGCCAAGCGAATAGGAAGGAGGAGCTTCTACACAACATAGAAGATTTGGACATCAAAGGGGAATGGCAGCAATTGTCCACAGCAGAGGACGAGCTCCTCCAAGCTAATAGAGAGGAATACAACAACAAAATCCATGAGGAAGAACACTGGAGGCAATGCTCAAAAATCACTTGGTTGAAGGAAGGAGACCGAAACACGAGATATCGGAACACGAGATTTTCCACTCCGTTGCCAACCATAGGAGAAACAAAAACTAGATCCACCAACTTACAGTCAAGGATTAAATACACCATATACCTACAGATATTGGAAAAGAGATAATAGTGCACTTCGCCGAATTATTTGGGAGGTAGCGGACACACAAATATCATACCGACTGGACACAATTGTTCACCGGATCTACTCGAATAGACCAATCCCAACTCGAGAGTCCGTTCACAGAATAGGAAATATTCACAGCGATCCAAGAACTCAACCCAGAGAAGGCGACAGGCCCAGATGGATTCCAGATGAATCTCTAGCAACAAGGATGGAGCTTCACCAAGGAAGACATACCGCAAACCTTTACTGCCCTGCACCAGGGAACCACAAACCTAGAAAGACTCAAACTGGCGCACATCTTATTAAGGCCAAAAGTAAGAGAAGTAGCCTCAATCAAAGAATACCGCCTAATAAGCCTGCTGAACAGCTCCATCAAGATCATTACTCAAGTGCTGGCAAGCCAGCTCTAGACGGTCATATCAAACTTGGTGCATGAAAACCAAACGACCTTCATCAAAGGTCGATGTATTCAAGATAGCATAGTAGCTGTGAAGGAGATCATCTATAGCATGAAGCAGAAAAAAGGAGCATTGATAAAAGTGAACTTCGAGAAAGCCTTCGACACAGTCGATTGGGAATTTGTCCTCGAGATTCTTCAAGCTAGAGGATTCAGACAACGATGGATCTGATGGATCAAAACAATCCTCCACTCACCAAAATCTAAATTCTTAATCAATAGAAGCCCCATGACATATGTGCGGCACCAAAGAGGGCTGAGGCAGGGGGACCCCCTCTCACCGCTGCAATTCTTCCTTGCGATGGATGTCTTCACCACAATGGTGACATATGCCATGCGCGAGAACCTCTATGAGGGTTTCCGGGTCTAGGCTGATGGATAGCAGCGCTACTATACGTAGATGACCTCCTCATGTTGAGCTTCGGGAAACCAAGCGATTTCAGAATATTGAAGTTCATCTTTTACCTCTTTAAGGGTCTCTTGGGACTATGTATCAACGATAACAAGAGTGCTATTATACATATCAGGATGAAGAAAAGGGAGACAGATGTCATTGGGGGGTCGTATCACCCTAGTTAAATTGCCCTCTCAGTAGTCCCATACCACTGGATGGCCATGTACAAGCTGCCTAAATGGGCCCTTCGTCGCATCAAAGGTATACGCAGAGACTTCCTATGGAGAGGAGCAAACCTGGAATCCAAAGCTTATCGGCTAGTGTAATGGGAGACCCTCACTAGACCAAAAAACCTAGGTGGATGGGGCATCATCAATCTGAAAGCCTTCAATGAAGCGCTGCTTGGAAAATGTGGTGGCGATTGCTGAAAAGACAGACCGGAATCTGTGGAAGGATCATCGCACAAGCTTACTTCAGGAACCCATACAAGGCAGCACCCAATTGGGCCTCCTTCTACTGGAAAGGAATTATGGAGCAACGTGAAATCACCATGGCAGGCGTCATAGCAATCCCAGAAACAAGGGAAACAACTAGAATCTGGTTCAACAACTGGATCAACGGATGTAGCCCCTCCAGGCTATTCCTTAAACTACAAACTCTTTGGACGAAGGCCGCGCACACGATCCAAGAGACACGACAAGCTCAAGGAAAGAGGTGTACTACTTCTTAGACCGGGGCCCCTGTCATAAGGGGAGGAAGAAATGTGGCAAGGGCTACAAGAGCACCTTGTCCAAGGAGGAATCCAAAAAGCGGACGAAAGGAACTGGAGATTCATTCCAACTCAGGAATTCTAGGTCAAATTCCTCTATCAATTCAGAATCGATGGCAGCATGAGAAGCTCTCTCCCGGCACCCTTCTAGAAGCAAGCGGCCCCCCTTAAAGTCAAGCTCTTCACCTGGCTAGAGTTGGAGGACAAGCTCCCTACGCTACAAAACCTAGCAAAGAGAAACTGGCAAGGGGAAAGGACGCACTGTTACTTGTGCAACAACTACTAGGAGAGTACTGACCATCTGTTTATCAGATGTCAGTATGCAGCTGAAGTGTGGTCATCCTATGATCAACTCTCTGCGATCGGAGTCCCACCCAAAAAGATACAAGATCTGTGAAGGAGGCAATCGATAAGCCAAAGGCTATGGAAAGAACTTCGAAAAGGGTGGCATCTTCTAGTGTTGGCCATCACCTGAAACCCCTGGGTAGGAAGGAACGGGAGATATTTCAATAACAAATGTTATGTTTGTAAGAGACTCATCTGACAAGCTGACTTCCTCTTCCTCTCGTTGCTCCATGCTCATGCTACCCAACAGATGCAGCTCCAAGCAATTAGAACCCTCATCAATCACATCCTCACCCTCACCGAGGAGTAGGTGCCAAGACCCCCCAGGGTGGACTTTAAAGAGGATGGCCTCAAAGGACCAATCCCACCCTCCCTCACGCAATCCACTGGGGATTAATGTAACACTCAGTCCAACAAGGGACTTTTGTATCTTGCTTTAACAATCAAATAAAGGAATGTGGTTTATCCATTTTTATCCAAAAAAAAATTATAGTGGATAAACCAGTTCATTGGTGATATAAGAGATTACAAAGTAGATCCTTGGTGGGAGTTCCCCCTTCCAAGAGGTCCAACTGACCCGTCGATACATAATGGATATATAGATAGATTACACCATTTCTTCCTTGTCAAAGTCCACTCTCACTGCATGTTATGGTTGATCTTTGTAGTTGAATGTCAAATTCTGCTTAGTAATTGATTCCATTGTTAAGAGCTTTGGCCTCTTGTTTTTGTGCTTTGCATCAAACCAAGAGAGTTTTAGGAAATTAATAACGCAAATTAATTTCATAAAAATGTATTGTTATTAATGAAAGCATCATCAATTTCTTTCCATACATACACTCCAAGTAATGATGATAACCAATAGATTCCATCCCTCTCTTTTTTTTCCTTTTCCACTTGTTTGGATAGGTTGGCCTGGCCCCACAAATATTGTATACTATGAGGACTATCGGGTGTTCCGATCAAGATGTACAAGTGTTCTCATACATTTTCGCATAGGGGCACTGGATAAGGAGATGTTCAACCATTTTAACTTCTTATTTATAGAGGTAGTAATGAATGTACAGGGTGCGTTGAATCTCTTCCGCAAGTATACGAGGTCGATCAAGTAGTAAAGTACCATAAGGTAGGGTAGTCGAATCTACAAGGACTAACCACTAGTACTAATTGTCCTCTATTACCTAGCATAAAATATGGATGTTGTATTAGGGGATTCAATTAATTATCTTAAAGAAAAAACTAATGCGAACAGTTGGTAGATAGTGGGTAATCATAGATGAGACATGGCACCTCGAATCACAATCCCCTTAGAATTCCTTTGCCGACGATTGAATTACTAATACCGGCTATCTACTGATAAGTTCTTGGAGGATGCAACAGTACACTTCTCAATGCAACACCCAATCTCTTGCAATGCTAGTCACACCTTACCACCACTACAAGAAAACAGTCACATCACTGACGGAATATTCCGTCACTGAAAACTAATATTCCGTTGGTGATGACCTATACCAACGGAAATTTCCGTTAGAAAGTTCCGTCGCAAAATTCCTTGTCGCTGATGATGTTCCGTCGGTAAATAGTTTCCCGTAGCATCACCGACGGATTATTCTGTCAGTGATGCTACATAAAAACCTTAAATTAATGATAAAAATATATATTGCCCACGGAATTCCGTCACAGATGCCCTCGTTTCACCCACGGAATTCCGTCGGCAAAGGCCTTTAACACCAACGGAATTCTGTCACTGATATTATGTATTACCCATGAAATTCCGTCCCTAAAAATATTATCACCCACAGAATTATGTATTTGAATAATCTAAAAACAAACAAATTCTGTCACCGATAGTGCTTATTACCCACAGAATTCCGTAGGCAAAAGCCTTTAATACCGACGGAATTCTGTGACTGATAGTGTTTATTACCTACGGAATTCCGTCCCTAAAAACATTAACACCGACGGAATCATTTTTTCAGAATATCTTACAACCAAAAAATTTTTGTCACTGATAGTGTTGATTACCCACGGAATTCCGTCGGTAAAAGGCTTCAACAACAACGAAATTCCGTGACTGATAGTCTTTATTACCCACGGAATTCCGTCATTGATAGTGAGTATTACCCTCGGAATTCCGTTGGCAAAATTCCGGTAAGACAAACGGATTTCCGTGACTGATAGGGTTCATTACCCACGGATTCGAACTATCACCTACGGAATTATTCCCTTGAATTTCTTTACCTACAAACGAATTCCGTCACTGAAAGTAAGCATCACCAACAAATTTCCGTCACAGAAGGCTTCTATTATATTATTAATACTATTTATCCTGCTTTATTTACCTATAGCAATACATATAATAAAACCAATTTTAAAGTAACAAATACACAATATTGTCCAAACATCAACTGCAAATCATTAAATAAACAGTACAATACTTAGTGTACATACATCACTCATAATTAATTGGTCTTAACAAGTCTTCTAAATAACATAGTTCAGAGATAAGTACTAAACATATAAGGAGAAACTGTACCATATAAATCCAGTTCTCAATCTTCATCATATTCAAAGATCCCTTCAACTTAATCCTTATCTTTTCATCTAGGCTGAGAAGGTCCTAGTGAAGAATTTGGAAACATTGTTGCAGGATTTAACATCTCTATCATGGTTGTAAGATACTTCTTGATTTCATTTGTGCCGCTCTCTAGATTTTGTAGCTTGCCCTTCACAAAAGTCACTTCTTCACGTAAGGAGTCAACATCAGTGGAAGATTGTGCATGTTCAACATTCAGACGACTGCAAGCTGAGTATGATGCATCTCCAACATTGTTGGAGGTAGAAAATAAATTCTTGCCACGTGGCGTGGTTTCAAACCCATAGACATGAGTGCGTGTCGTATCTAGCCCTCCAATTGCATCACACCAAACTTGTGGGTCAAACTCGGGATGACAAGCTTCATCAGAACCATACTTTTGACTCATTGAGGAAGTATAAGATTCCTATAAGAAAAATCAATTAAAATTAGTTCCACATATACATCACATGAGAGATATAAACTAGCTAGTTGCATTTTATTTGAAATTAAAATAACTTGACATGAAAGGCTTAAAAAATTAATGACAGATCAAAATAAACACAACTTACACTGACATTCTTAGACTTATGATCAACAAAATCACCTCGACCTTTGTCACGTTTGTGGGTGCGATTGAACACTTCCCCATAGGTTGGTTTTCGGTTTAGTTGTTTTTCCTACATGGAGATATTAAATAAGAGAGAATAATGACACATGCAAGTAAAATTAAAAATATAAAGCTATGCTCAGATTTAACTTGAACAATATAAATTATATACATACCATCCTCTCTGCATGAATTATAAAAGGGATCGATCCACCGGTATGTTTGGTGATGCTTCCATCTTTCTCTGTCATCCTATTTTGCTTGCCAATCATTGATCGATTTCTCCATTCATCAGTGTTCCACACATTATCAACCAATCGATCCCAAATGTCAAGTCGAATCCAACCTACATTGTAACCTTTGCACTTTGAAATATCATTAACACCAAAATGTCTCATTGCCCGCTTCCTTTCTTCTTCCAACATTCCACGCAACCGTTCCTTGCATGTATTCTCCCAAATTGTTCTCACAACTTTTTCTTTTTCAATAAGCCACATAAATTTTTCCTATCAAATAACATATAGGTTAAATTTCAATATGTTACGGATATATTTGGTGAAGACAGGTGTCGTTAAGCTAAAGGACCACTTGTTCATTTGGCTACATGGCAGTATCACCATCTTTGCACAAATTACCGCTCGGCAAATAGCGTAAGGATTCAATCCTGCGAACAAGTCCGTCGGAATTGTAACAACCCTCTCATAAAGGGCGTAGGGGCGTAGGGTAGAAAGAAAGAGATAGAGAAACATCTAACGCCTCTACAGTGAGTGGGCCTTATCCACTTGCTACAGTGGGCAGATATTTTCCTACCGCCTTCCTACCGCCTTCCTACCGCCTTCCCACCGCCTTCCTACCGCCTTAAGAGATATTTTACCTAACTCACCGCCTTACTTCACCGCCTTTCCTGAACCGCCTCTAAAGTGCTATAAAAGGAGAGCGCTAATAGAAGAAGAGGGATCCCGAAAAAAACTCATCACACAAAAAACTGCCTAAAACTAAGATTCTCTATTCAAGTTTTCTGACTTAAGCATCGGAGCTGAATCCGGGTGGAAAGGCCCAATTCCGATCACCGTCCTCTCCTTTTTTACAGGCTCGCTGATGAGTAATTCCAGTAATTCCGAGCGGAGTTTTTATGATGCTCTTCGTGACTCCTCGCTCGTAGGCGGAAGTAAGCGTCCACATCAACTATAAATTCTAACCGTTGGTCGAGAGCTGAGACCAGATCACGAGGCAACAGTGACCGAAACGTGACGTGGACCAGTTTTTGGCATCAACAGTTTGGCGCCGTCCGTGGGGACCTTACGAAAAGCCAAATGACCACTACCAGAAGATCAAAACGAATTCAAGAACAGGAGCCCTAAATAATCCCGAAGGATCTGGCGAGGTCCGAAGGCATGAAGAAATCCGGTCAGATAATCCGCCCATCTTACCGCCATCAGAAAATCCTTCCGTCCAACCTCAAGAATCTGTCCCAGAATTTTACCTTAACCTACAACAACAATTGGAACGGTTGACTCAGGCTGTTCACGCTTTGACTCATCCTCCGCCTCCTCCTACACAAGTTCCAACGCCAAACATACCAACAAATGTTCCATCGGATAATTCTCGAAGCGAGGGAGAACGAGAACTCGCACCCATAAAGAGAAAACAGAAATGACCGCCTTTTCCGCTAGTTCAGAACCTCCCTCCGTTCGACGCAGGTAGCAGCCACCACAAGAACCGAACGGACAAGGACGGAACGGAATAGTCCATCCGCTCAAACAGCTTGATAGAAGGACTCAGCGGGAACCTCTCTCGAGGAAGCGGAAAGTCCGGCGACACGCTTTCGGTATGTGTTCACCCTTTGTCAAAGAAATATTGGGAGAGCAAGTTCCGGATAGCTTCGGACCGCCCGGTTATGACCGCGTATGAAGGCAAAACCGATCCATCCCAACACCAAATCTTTTGATTGAAGATGCTCCTCATCGGAATCACAGAGGCCTTCGCGTATGCCGAAGCTTTTCCGCCACCTTAGAGGGAAAGCGCCAAGACCGGTTTGTCGATCTCCCATCTAGTACAATTACTTCTTTTCAGATTTTAGCAGATCGCTTCCTAGCCTATTTTGCCAATTACTCAAAGCAAAAGAAAACCCCGTCCACCCTTCTGCGCATTAAGCAGCGAGGGAAAGAAACGCTCCAGGACTATTTAAGCCGTTACATAGACAGAGGCGACTAATGTTATGGACCTCCCGCCATGCGTATGGTCATGGACTTTTCTAATGGAAGGGTTATTAGACTCCCCCTTCCGATTTTCCCTAACACTAGATCCACCAAAAACCATTCCCGCCCTTATGATCCACGCCCAAAAGTATATCAATTCCGAGGAAATTTATATGGGTTGGGAAGAAGAGGCTAGACGTGGACCTGTGGACACCCGGAAGGAAAAAACCCACCATAGCGTCAGCAGAAGGCCCCCGGATACGCGAAAGGAAAGAGGATCGCACAGAGAGGGCAAAGGCATAAACAGAGGCCTGGAAACCTCCGCACGGCCCCAACGACATACGCTACAGCCCAGAGAGCCTTCTAAGGAAGGAAAAATTGTCAGATATGATCACCATACCCCATCAATCAAACCGTAAGCCACATTCTTATGCAAATCAAAGAACAAAAGCTTACGACGTGGCGGAGAACTGCAAGAAACGCCCGAATCGACAAAGAGCGATAAGAAGTATTGCCAGTTTCATCAATCCAGAGGACATGACACAGAAAAGTGTACCCACTTGATGAACGCAATAGAAGATGTCGTTCGAAAAGGACAATTGGAACAATACATCAACCTTGAGATTCAAGGGGAACCTGAAATTTCACAACCTAAAGAAGAAAAAGGAGAAATGGTGGGATTTATCAGTGGTGGTCCTGGCTGTGGTGGTGAAAGTTCCGCCTCTCGGAAAAGTTATGCCCGAATGGTGGGAACCACGCAGGAAATAGAAACGCCACGAAGACGATCTCGACCTACGGCTCCAATCATCTTCTATGACAATGGCGTCGTGAGTTCGCCACCCACATGATGGCCAGCGTTGGTTATCGCTATCAAAGTGTCTAATTTCCGGATGAAAAGAGTTTTGATAGGCGGTGGAAGTTCGGTTGATATCCTCTTTTGGAGTGCTTTCAAAGAATGAGATATGGCCTTGAGATGACTTGCTTCCGGTGAAATCATCCTTGGTAGGGTTCTCCGGAGGGGTAGTACAGCCAGAAGGAATGATCTCCTTGCCAGTTACGGTAGGGAACTCGCCAAGGTCATCAACAGTGATAGCAAACTTCTTGGTTGTGCGTTGTGCTTCAAGTTACAATGTAATCCTGGGCAGACCAACCCTCAACACCTTGAAAGCTGTAATCTCTACTTATCACCTTCTCCTCAAATTCCCAACTGAGAGTGGCAGTGGAGAGATAAGAGGAGATCAACCCACACGCGGCAATGCTATGTCTCAACCCTCAAAGGGAAAACTCTCAACAAAGATCAAGACAAAGGTTTGTAAGCCATGTTAGTCGTGAGAATGGCGAGCGGAAAATGAGGAGCTTCGACCTACACCTGTCGAAGAATTGCTAACAGTTCCCCTAGACACAACCAGACCGGACCGCACGGTACGGATTGGGGCAGATTTGACAGCAGAAGAGCGGGAAGATCTCATGAGAATATTGAGAGCAAATTCTGATCTCTTCGCTTGGTCTTCAGAGGATATGCCGGGCGTAAAGCGTAATATCATCGAGCATCGTCTCAACATCGATCAATCGTTTAAACCCACAAGGCAGAAACGGAGAAATTCTGCACCAGAAAGGCAGAAGGCCGCGGAGAAAGAAGTATCTAATCTCCTAAAAGCTAAGTTTATCCGAGAGGTATACTACCCAGACTGGTTAGCCAATGTGGTCCTGGTGAAAAAGCCTTCCGGAAAATGGAGGATGTGCGTTGACTTCACGGACTTAAACAAAGCCTGCCCGAAAGATTCATTTCCCTTACCGTCAATTGATAGTTTAGTGGATTCGACAACGGGGCATGAGATGTTGAGCTTCCTGGATGCCTTCTCAGGTTACAACCAAATCCGAATGGCCAAAGGCGACGAAGAAAAAACGTCTTTCATTATGAGCACGGGAACGTACTGTTATAAGGTGATGCCGTTCGGCCTAAAAAATGCCGAAGCCACCTTCCAAAGGCTTATAAATACAGTCTTCAGAGAGCAAATTGGCAAAAATGTTGAAGCCTATATGGACGATATCTTAGTAAAGAGCCGAAAGGCCAATTAACACCTGTCAGACTTACAAGAGGCTTTTTAGGCTCTTCGGAATTATACTATGCGGTTAAACCCGAACAAATGTTCTTTCGGCGTTCGATCAGGAAAATTCCTGGGATTTATTTTAACACAAAGAGGGATAGAAGCGAATCCAGATAAAATCAGAGCTATTCTTGACATGGGATCAAAAGTCTTCAAGAAATTCAGCGGCTTAATCCAAGGCGTCTCGCCAGCTTGTGATTTATCTCCAAAGCCGGAGAGAAAAATCTCCCACTCTTCCAAGCCCTAAGAAAAGCACCCAAAATGGAGTGGATGTAAGAATGCGAAAAAGCCTTTCGTGGGCTTAAGGACTATCTCCGATGGCCTCGGCTACTAGCTAAGCCACAAAGTGAGAGAAGAACTCTACGTTTATTTGGCGGTCGCCCCACGCTAGCCAAGTCACAGTTCTTCTAAGAGAAGATAACGGAGTCCAAAACACATCTACTACACAAGTAAAATCCTTAACGATGCGTAATCGAGATATCTACCACTTGAAAAGTTGGCCTTTGCTCTTATCACATCTGCATCGGAGGTTGAGGCCGTACTTTCAAGCCCACAAGATCATAGTATTGACGGATCGACGCCACCTAAAAGCATTCTCCATAAACTCGAAAACTCCGGACGCCTAGCCAAATGGGTAATAGAATTGGGCGAGTTCGATCTCACCTACAAACCCCGAACAGCAATAAAGGCTCAAGTGCTGGCAGATTTCGTCGCGGAATTAACTTTCCCAGCAAACTGGGGCGAACCCCCGTCACAAAGTCCAGAAGAAAGCCCTAACATCCCATGGACCTTATATGTTGACGGATCAAAGAACTAAGAAAAGCAGGGCAGGGTTCGTCCTCTACTCTCCTTCCAAGTGGAAAATCGCGACAGTACTGAAGTTCCAATTCCGAGCAACCAACAATGAGGCCGAATATGAAGCCCTCATCGCAGGATTACACCTGGCCCTGGGGCTCTGAATTCAGCACCTGCACGTATATTCCGACTCACAGCTAATAGTAAGCCACACCTTGGGCAGCTTTGAAGCGAAGGAAGAAAACATGGTCAAGTACCAAGCAGTGGTAAAGAAAATAGTTCCACACTTTGCTCGCTTCCAAATTGAAAAAGTCTGTCGAACGCAAAACGAAGAGGCGGACGCTCTGTCCAAAAAGGCCACAGCACCGAACGGAGACACAGAGCCTTCCTTTAACCTACAATATCTTCCCACAAAACCATAGGCAGGATTAGAGGAGGAAGTACAAAGTGAGAGTCAAGCTGGATGGACCCCATCAGAAATTATCTACAAGGTGGACCTGCACCACCCAACAAAGCAGAGGCCAGACGGATTTCTTACAAATCCGCTCAGTACACCATCATCGATGAGAACCTATATAGAAGATCCTATACGCAACCCTTCTTGCGATACTTAAGGCCCAAATGTAAGCTAGTTATATCCTTCAAGAAATTCACGAAGGCATTGGAGGAGGTCACATAGGGGGCAAAGCCTTAAGTTACAAAGTCCTACGACAAGGTTATTACTGGCCAACGCTAACTCAAGACGCAATAGCGTTCGCTCGGAAATGCGATGCCTGCCAGCGGCATTCCAAGATTCAGAGGCGACCATCGGCACAGCTTACACCCATCATTAGCCCTCGACCATTTGCCATCTGGGGAGTCGATCTCCTAGGGTCGTTCCCCACTTCAGTTAGGCAAATGAAGTTTCTAATAGTCGCCATTGACTACTTCACCAAATGGGTGGAAGTCGAACCCTTGGCCAAAATCACGGAGAAAGCACATCGAGGATTCTTATTGCGAGCGGTTATTTGTCGATTCGCATTCCACGCCTTCATTTCCGAGATAATGGACGGCATACGCCCCATAACAAAGCCTTCAAAAGCTTTTGCTCGTAACTCGAATTGAATCCAGATTAACGTCATGACACATCCCCAAGCCAACGGCCAAGTAGAAGTGACAAACCGCACTCGCTTCAAACACCGAAAACACGGGTATTCGTAAATGGGACTAACTGGGTAGAAGAAATTCCGGCGCCCTTTGGGCCTACAGACAACAACAAGAACTCCTACTAGAGAGACCCCATTCTCCCTCACTTATGGGGGCAGGTGCGTCATCCCCTCGCAGAAATAGGGATGCCTACCTTATGGACACAAAGAAACTTTCTCCTCGAGAAGAGAATGAGAAAAACTCCGGCGGAACTTGATCTACTCAAGAACGGAGAGAAGTGTGGAAACGAGGGCAGCCATCTATCGCCGAGAAAGTAAAAGGTTCTATGACACAAGGGTAAAAAGAGTCTTCTTCCAAATCGGCGATCTAGTCCCTCTTTGGAAAATGAGTTTCTTGGAAATAAAAGCCGAGCAGGGAAGCTAACTCCTAAGCGGGAAGGCCCTTACGCCATACAAAGAATCGTCCCGCAAGCACCTATTATCTAGTAAATATGGATGGAAAGACACTCAAGCGTCCATTCCATGCTGAACATCTACGACGCTACTATCAGTAAATTCTGTAGCTGTTTCTTAAAATTCACGGAATAAAGCTCAAGTTTTTTTCTATTAAGATGCGGTGAAATTCCCATCCTATTAAGATGCGGTGAAATTCCCATCCTACTAAGATGCGGTGAAATTCCCATCCTACAAAAATGCGGTGAAATTCCCATTCTTGGAAGACGAGTCGGAATTATCCTGTAGGGATAGAACGACAACTCTTATCCAAAAAGCAAGGGGCAAAAATCCTGATCGAAATATGAGGCAACAATCTCATTTATGAAGACGAGTACCTCATTCAACAACTTAAAGTCCCGCGATTGGACTAAGGACTCGTTACGAAGCATCCTACAAAATCAATGGAAGAGGGAAGAAAGAAGAAGTTTACAAAAGACTTCGGAAAATACTTCTCAAAAGAATTTCTTATATGGTTAAGGATAACCATCACTCGGAAATAAAACTTCATCAAAATAAAGGTTTGCGTTTCATTCATATGAATAAAACTTACATTCCAAGTGATTGAGAATTTACAAGAACATTCATAAAAGAAAAACATCCTAAGAGCTAGGGCCCTCAGGGCAACCGCCTGCTTCCGAAGGAGCTTGGGTAGAAGGTTCCGAAGGAGCAGGGACAGTCGAAGGAGCAGAGACAGGAGCCTCCGGGGTCTTGATGACTTGTTGCTCTTTGAGCTCCGTAAATTTCTTCAAGACTCCAGCCAGCCCCATAGACAAAACCTCCTTAGGAGGAATATGATGGCCCACTTGTTGCACCACAGAATATATACGAGTGGCCCCATCTTTAACTTTAAGCCCTAAGTAGGGCAACCTCCTTCTCTAAATTGTCCTTTCGTTCCATTAAATCCTTAATTTCTTGCGAGTCGGACTTAGGAGCTTTCAAACGGAAGCCAAATGCACTTTAAGTGTATCACGCTCCCCTTATTTCCGCCAACTCAGCCTTGAACGGCGGTAAGCTCGGCGACCTTCGCCTTTAGATCCCATCGAATCCGCTCGCTCCTCCCCGAGTAGATTGGAGTTCCTTCTTCAACCTCACTGGATTCATCTTGTAACCCTTTGATATCCTCCTCGCCAGCCGAGAAGAGAACCTTTGGAAATAGATAGGTGAGCCGCTAGATCGCTTTTTCTCCTTCTCCGTAGGCGGATAGTTGGTGCGGCCGCTCGGCTTTGTCTCGGCCAAGGGCCCGGATAGCGTCATCTTTGTTTCTTCTCCTTCTCTTCCAAGGCCGCCACCCTAGAGCTCAACCGAAA
Organism: Dioscorea zingiberensis; assembly: GCA_026586065.1. NCBI lineage: Eukaryota > Viridiplantae > Streptophyta > Magnoliopsida > Dioscoreales > Dioscoreaceae > Dioscorea > Dioscorea zingiberensis. Next base: position 29,835,436 of record CM048818.1, read on the forward strand.
TATATCTACCCTATTCATTTCCATCTTGGCCAAATCTTCTTGGCAAAGAGCACTAACCCGATCCGCCCATTTATGCGGTCTACGAAATAACAAAACGCTCATAAAAATATACCAAATTTAGAAATAAAGGGAAATATGAGAATGTACCTTACCAAAGATGGCGAACGGAATAATTGGTAAGTGGCCTCTTCCACTGCTAGCCCCTCGGAGTTTTTAGAGAGCTGCCGGGCGCATGGCCATTAAAACATCCTTTACGGACTTGACATCACGAAAAGGAGTATCCTCAGAAGATAACTCCTTCTGCTTAGTAGCAGATCCCTTTAAAACGGAATCCACCACTCTTAATTTATCCACGAAGGTCGCTTCTCCTAGCTCCGCCTGCAAAATAAAACCTAAGTTAAGAGTTCTAAGTGAAACATACCTATAGAAAATAGAAATTCTCACCTCTGCGAGAAGGATGTCCTCTGGCCGGCTGGAAGAAGGACCCTCGGAAATTGGGGACAACGTTGGGCGGATTTCTTCCGCACAAACCTCTTCCCAGGAGCCCCACTAGTTCTTCTACAATTCCTGACCTGACACGCCCCTCAGAATTCTTCCTCTTGGTCCTCCTCTCCCGTGAGGACCCTGCACTGGGGTCATTCTTAATCCCCTTGGAAGAGCCCGTCTCTTTTCTCTTCCTCTTCTTTCTTTCCTCCTTGGAGGTATCAGCCCCTTGGCCAAGTACCACCTCCTTCTTCTTCCGCCCGCGAGGCAAAGACGGGTGAACTTCGCCCTCGAAAGAGGCCAAAAGACCCTTAACATAGCTCAGGTCTTCGTCCTCCATCGGATTTTCTACAAAACAAATGTCAAAAAATTAGATACTGTAGTTAAAAATCAGACTAGTAAGGTACACGAATAATTCCTACCGGCGGACACTATTAAACGACATTTAACAAGGTTTTCCTTTGTCAAGAACTCATCCATGTACACTTTGGATAACCCTGTCATTGACTTAAGAAGACCCACCTCTTCACCCGTCATTTCCTCACAAGCGATGTCCGTTCGGGGAACCTCCCACTTTGTTATTTCATCACACTAGAACTTACTTTTGACAAAGTAAAATTTGCTCTTCCATCGCTTAATGGAAGAAGGGACCTTCCCTAAAAATTTCCTCCCGTGATCTAGGCCGAGAAGTAATACCAATCGGCATTAGACTCTAGACATAGACTAAAAAGCATACGGAACCAACGGACGGTCGGATTTATTCCGTAATGCTTGAAAACGATAACAAAGCAGTTCAGTAGTCTCCAAGAACGTGAAGGACACAAATGATACTCCTCTAGTACTGCCTTAGCAAAATCAGAAAAAGGGAGTCTAAGGCCACCTAATAGCGCATCTTGATAGATGGCTATCTCCCCTTCCCTGGGAGAACTTGCCCTCTCCCCAGAACAAGGAACCCTAACCTCAAACAGTGAGAGATTTATCTCATACTTAGTTACCAGGCTATCTACCTCCGACTGTCCAAGAAGACTTATGAATGTATCAGAACCCCTACCCGTTGCCCTAGAGGCAGGATGAACCCAACCACAGGCTCGAACTGAACGCCTCCAAGTTCACCCGGATCGCCGGAATCACAAATGTAAAACCGTGAGGGTTGGGCCGAAAAAGGAATCGAGGACTCGTGAGAAGAACTAGAGGAAGAAGAAGTAGCACTAGCCATTACCTTAGAGGAGGAAAAAGATAAGAAAAAAAAAAACACTAAACCAGAGCTCGCCGGAGAAGAGGAAATCTGGAGAAGAGGACTCGATTTTTGAAGCAATCTTTTGCTGCCTGTACGGTTCCCCTTATATACAAAAGCAATGAATCCATGGCCGTTAGATCTTAGGGTTGTGTTCCGATCTGAACCCTTGAACCAAAGGCCCACAAATCTGAACCGTTCAAACAACCATCGTACACCTCCTCGAAACAATTCAAAATTCTGTCTACGTCAGCAATACCAAGCGCCGCCTGGCACACATGGAAAATCACGCCCCATCGCCCATCATAACGTTGACAAAGCGCACACACTACGCATGTCGCGCTACTATCCCCCTTTAAATGCTAAATAGTAAAGGAGACACGTGTCGTCTTAGAAAACAAGAAGCGTTACATGGAAGGTAGAGCCGGTACACATGGAAGGCGAGCACATGCAGCACAAAGACAAAGCGCACACTCCAACATAGGATCATCAACAAAGGCCATAAAAAGGCCAAAGGATTTAAAAACAAAACGACAAAACGTCATTTATTCAAATTACACATGACGGATGTAAATAAAGCGATATAACAAACTCTAAGACATATTTCCGAACGGATTATCCTAACTATATTTCCGAACGGATTATCCTAACTAAACGTCCGCCGACCCGTCCGAAGGTACGCTCGGATAAGACTCGGAGGAGATACACGGGCTTCCACAGCCGTCGCTATCCTCGTTGCTGGGGGAGCTTGGTTCGGCACGAGGACGGAGGTGGGGACCCACCTCTCTACGACAAGAGTCATCTCCGAACATCTCAACCTCGAAGCGTATACCCCCTGCGTAAGAAAAAACTAAGAGGTCTCCCGCCTCCACACCATGGTCAACATGAAAAGCTTCCCACCCCGCGTCTATGCTCATTTCACCTACCCCCCTGTCAATCAGCAAAATAGATGGCCAAACACAGCCATTTGGACTTACCAAGTGGATTACCCCAGTCCTTAATTCCGTTAGGTGCTCATAAAAGGAATTGGGAATTCGCAAACGGCGAGAGCATTGAGAAAAAGTAAAAAACTTGTAAAAAGACAAGCGCTGAGCCATGATGCAAAAATACAAGGGTGCAAAAGTTTTCTAGTCAAAACACCCTATCCATACAAGCAATTAAATAGGAGAGCCCATCGACACTATAGGGGAGAATTCTGGAACCAAAATCTACCTCGAGCAATAAATGTAGAAGATAACCACAAGAACGCCGGTCGCCTATTAAAACATGTGACCTTTAGGTACAAGCTGTATCAGATACGAGCCTACACCTACATAGACATGCCAACTAAGAATGATACTTGTTCTCGAATCCAAGTTAAACGCGGCGTTTAGCTCACCCCTCACTTAGATTTTTCGAACAAGTACACTAGGGGAGGGACTAGTGTTACGGATATATTTGGTGAAGACAGGTGTCGTTAAGCTAAAGGACCACTTGTTCATTTGGCTACATGGCAGTATCACCATCTTTGCACAAATTACCCCTCGGCAAATAGCGTAAGGATTCAATCCTGCGAACAAGTCCGTCGGAATTGTAACAACCCTCTCATAAAGGGCGTAGGGGCGTAGGGTAGAAAGAAAGAGATAGAGAAACATCTAACGCCTCTACAGTGAGTGGGCCTTATCCACTTGCTACAGTGGGCAGATATTTTCCTACCGCCTTCCTACCGCCTTCCCACCGCCTTCCTACCGCCTTAAGAGATATTTTACCTAACTCACCGCCTTACTTCACCGCCTTTCCTGAACCGCCTCTAAGGTGCTATAAAAGGAGAGCGCTAATAGAAGAAGAGGGACCCGAAAAAAACTCATCACACAAAAAACTGCCTAAAACTAAGATTCTCTATTCAAGTTTTCTGACTTAAGCATCGGAGCTGAATCCGGGCGGAAAGGCCCAATTCATCACCGCCCCTCTCCTTTTATGTGCTCGTGATGAGTAATTCCAGTAATTCCGAGCGGAGTTTTTATGATGCTCTTCGCGACTCTCGCTCAGAGGCGTAAGTAAGCGTCCACATCAACTATAAATTCTAACCGTTGGTCGAGAGCTGAGACCAGATCACGAGGCAACAGTGACCGAAACGTGACGTGGACCAGTTTTTGGCATCAACACAATATAATATGATAAAACTCATTACTAAAAACAAATACAAATAATAAAAGTATCCATTTAAGCATGATAATATCAAAAAGGGCTAAACATCATAAATTTTCGGGTAAAAGATGGTCCACAGATAATCAATTAAAAAGCAGAAGCATATTCAAGAGATACCCACAAGGCAACTCATAAATGCCCAGATCATACCTAGATGCATATTCAACAAAAGTTTTAAATCAGAAACATGAGCATACTAGTAGAAAGAATAAAAGTTTTGCAAAAAATATGGAGAAAATACGCACCCCAAATTTCGCCCACATCTCATCTTTGATAGCATCTGGAACTTTCTTCCATGTTGACCATGCATCACTGAAGTTAAATTGGATAGACTTTGTAATTGTTATAACAACTTTAGGGTCTACAAATTTCCTATCATAGTAATAAAATATAGGAGGAATTAGGCCCTAATACAAGGCACAAAATGCTTTTTGCACAAATAAATAAATATCACAATCCAACATACTCATCATGTAAAATATTAATGAAGATTCGATCATTTGGATTTCTTGGTGTTGGTATTTCTTTGTTTGGACCTCTTGGGCGTCTCGTTTTCTCTACATCAGGGGTGATATCATCGTGAGTTTCTTCAGCAGCCATATTAGGATCTTATGTTTCTTCATCTGCCATATTAGGATCTTGTGTTTCTTCATCTTCTATGGATGGCATTTGTGCAACAACACTAGGTTGGTTCATCCCTTGTGGATTTTGTGAGGATGAGTGATGCGTTGTAAACCATCCTTCCCATGCCACTTGACTTGGAGGATCCTTATCTACATTTGAGTCCAATAATTTCTTCTTCTTGGATTTTTTCACAGCTTTTGCTCGATACATGATGTCACTAATAGATCAAGAATAAAACTATCTTAGTAAGAAACAAGTACATGGTAAATATAATGATAAGAAAGTTATATATATTGATTGGTGATGAAAATATAGATTACAGCATGCTTTACCTACAAATCAGTAGTAAATTCCCACAATAAGTACAAGAAATCTCCACAACAACCAAAATTTAAAGGAAAGAAGATCCTAAGAGAGTGAAATTTTATCTTCTACCAAATCAACCAACATAATATGTTAGAATAAAGTATTAACAATAACAAACGATAGGGATAATTTCAAACAAAAACACGTAATATTTAATAATCTTCAACTGACATGCTAGATGATGTTCTTAGCCATCATCATCATCATCATCATCATGATCATCATTAATTGCTGCATCATCATCATCATCATCATCATCATCATCATCATCATCATAATCTTCTTCTTCTTCTTCTTCTTCTTCATCTTCTTCTTCTTCTTCACATTCCTCTCTTCCCTCCTCATCCTCCTCCTCATCAACTTCTTCAAAACCACCATGATGAATCATTCTTTCATTATCAATATCTTCTGAATATGTGGCATTTAATGGTCTAGACACTTCAACATCTTGATAAACCCCCTCATTTAAATCAGGTACTTCTTGGTCAGTGGTAGGAAAGTGAAACCTATTTCTTGCCTTGGTTTTGAACACGTACCCCACCAATTCCTCTGATGACGACTTGTTGAGGGATAAAGACTGTAATAAACTTGGTGACATTGCTCGGCTAATACAAATGGTTCATTACTACCAAGTACTGATTTATAATTAACCTCTACAAGCCCATGGCGAGGATCCACCCGAACTCCTTTATCTGTATCAAACCAGTGGCAATTAAAAAGAACAATGCGGTTTTGCGCCCCGAAATACTCCAACTCAATTGCATCTAGCAAGACACCATAAAAGTCCCGATTATAATCATTATAACAATTTCCTTTCACGCATACACCGCAATTCAATGTCGACCGATTACGGCTACATTCTTTAGTATGAAACTTGAATCCATTCACGAAGTAACCTTTATAGCAGATTACCAAACGAGATGGACCATGAGTGAGTTGAGCAATACGATGACCAATTTCGGAGCAATTCTCTTCGACCTAGGAGAAATATCGAACTTCAGTAATTTCTAACCAAAGGAAAAAACAAAATTATAAAATAGGACACATAGTTTGATACATACATATTGCCTAAACCATGATGTAAAGTTGGTCTCTCGTGCTTTCTCCAATTCTTTATCAGTAAAACGTAGGTTATTCCTCCTCACCATTTCATCAAATGTCCTTAATCATATGATATACAAAATATGGTAAACAATATTTTCCAAAAAATAAGGAAGTTGAGCTAAAAAATAAATATTACTCACTCAATGTATGGAACCATTTCTTCACAATTCATCAGAACATAAAATTCTGCAGCCAAATACTCATTTGTTGTCAGATATCGAGTCGATTTTTTGGTCCTGTGGGTCAGCCCAAGATGTTTGAAAATGGAAAGACGTCCCATGGGATCCACTTCACCTCCGTCATCATTACGTGGCACTCGATTAAATCTTGTTTCGACATCCTCTTCGAAATACAAGGCACAAAATGATGCAATTTCCTCAATGATATATGCTTCACATATAGACCCTTCAACACAAGCTGGATTTTTCACTTTCTTTTTTAATTGATGTAGAAACCTACTTACATATAGCCAAATAGAGTTAATTTCGCAAAGCAAGCAATGAACACTTGAACTTGGTAAATATTTCAATGGCTGAGATTAGTATACCTTTCAAATGGGTACATCCAACGATATTGGACCGGTCCACCAACTTCAGCCTCGTAAGGAAGGTGGATTATTAGATGCTCCATTGAATCGAAAAAGCTAGGTGGAAAAACCTTCTCTAATTTGCAAACTGTTTCGATGATATTTCTCCCCAAATAAGCCATATGATCAACAGTTATTTTGGTGGAGCAAAGATCTCGAAAGAAATTGGACAGCTCAGTAATTACATCCCAGATTGGTGTAGGAACCAAATCACAAAAAGCAACAGGAAGCAATCGTTGCATAAACACATGACAATCATGACTTTTCATTGTATAGACCTTGCCTTCTTCCAAGTTAAAACATCTTCCTATATTGGACGCAAAGCCATCCGGTAGTCGAAGCTGTTTTACCCATTTGAACACTCTATATCGATCCTCCTTCGCTAAAACATATGAAGCTGCAGGCTTGAGTTTTTTCCATTCCTTTCCACCAAATGTAAAGCTGGTCGTTTGCAGTACTCTGCTATATCTAACCGAGCGTTGACATTGTCTTTTGTTTTGCCTTTAACATCCATCATGGTGTAGAATATATTATCAAAAACATTTTTCTCAATATGCATAACATCTAATTATGACGAATCAAATTTGTATGCCAGTATGGTAACTCCCAAAAAATGCTCTTCTTTGTCCAATGATGAGCCGACCCATAACCCCTTGGTTTTTGTGCCGGACATTTGATGCCATATGTCAAATCTGGGCAGCTATTAATATCTCTCAAGATTTCTTCACCAGACAATCTCTCAATAGGAGGATCATGATCAACTCTTCGTCTGAATTTATCTCTTTGCCTTCGAAAAGGATGATCATGGGGCAAGAACTGTCGGTGACAATCAAAAAAGCATGATTTTCTGCCATGTTTTAGATTAAATGACTTCAAATTTGCCATACAATAAGGACAAGATAATTTTCCATGAGTGCTCCATCCAGATAACATTCCATACGCAGGAAAGTCACTAATTGTCCACATCAACGTTGCCCGAAGTAAAAAGTGTTCTTGCCTATAATTATCAAAGGTTCGAACACCAAACTGCCACAAAATTAGCAACTCATCTATTAAAGGTCTCAAAAAGACATCTATATTCTGAGATGGACTAGTTGGCCCCGGAATTACCATATTAAGTAATAAATATGGTTGCTTCATACACAACCAAGGAGATAAATTATAAATCACAAGCATTACTGGCCAACAAGAGTATGGTCTCGCACCTTGCTTAAAATGAGCAAACCCATCTGTGCATAAACCTAATCTGATATTCCTCGCTTCACTTGAAAAGGACTCATGTGTACGATTGAAGTGTTGCCATGCCTCTCCATCAGCAGGATGTTGTAACACTCTTGGAGAACTTCGATTATGTGCGTGCCAAGTCATATTCTTTGTAGTATTTTTCAGCATGAAAAGCCTCTGAAGCCTAGGTATAAGTGGGAAGTATCGCAAAATCTTGTAAGGAATTTTTGAGGCCCTTCTTTCACTTGTATTGCTTGATTTGTATCTAGGATGACCGCAAACCGAACAATACTCCAACTCTTCAAATTCTTTATTAAACAACATGCAATTGTTGTCACATACATCAATTTTGACATACCGAAGGCCAAATGCCGCCATCTTCTTCTTCATTTGATAATAATTCTCCGGCAAATTGTTATTCTCTGGTAGTATATCCTTTATGATAACCATGAGACGATTGAAACAATTTTCACTAATGTTGAATTCAGATTTACAATTTAACAACTGTGAAACTGCTGATAGTGTCGTGTGTTTTGTACAACCAGACCACACTGGGGCATCAGCATCATTCAGCAAAGAAAAAAATGATGATGACCTTAAACTATGTTCATGCCCCATGGACATTGACTCACCACCACAATTCCAATTAGAGCCAAAATCAAAATAAAAAGCATCCCTGACCATATTAACATATGGATTTTCAGCTTCCACACCGTATAATTGTTCAACTTCCTCTCTACTTCTGGATGATTGTCCAACACCAGACAATGGCTCATTACAAAAACCACTATAGTATAAGTGTCGCCGCACATCATCGTGTTTAAGAAATGAATGTTTTTCACACTTCAAACACGGGCATCTAATTCTATCACCACTAGTAAACCATTGCTCGTTGCCTGCAAAAGTTATGTACTCTTCTACTGCCCCCATATATTGGTCTGTTATATATCCATTCTCGTCTAAACGAGCACATGCCCAGTATCCATCATTAGCCATTGTACAATCCTAAATGATTCAAAACACCATGAACCAATGTTTAGATGAATAATATTTATTTTAATTTCTGTTCTTTAAAATTCATAGTGAGATATTTTCATCTCTTATGAAATATCAAACGTTCTATGAGATTTCATCGAATGCAATGTTCATACAAAACTGAAGACAAGCAAATATATATCAGTATATAATTTTTTTATAATTATATATATAACATAATTTAATAATCTAAAGATGGTAATAAAACGACTTGTTTATAATTTTGTAGAGAGAGAGAAAGGCGTTGAATTTAATATGGTGAGCTTTCATTATCATAGAAAAAGCAACAACAATGCCTTTTTTTAATGTTCTCCTCTTTGATTCATGTAACGCCCCGATTTTTGTGAAAAATATGAAAAAGCCCATTTAAATAGAGTAAACTTGTAATTCAGGTGAAATGAGGGATTAATTAGTTGGAGATGAGAGTAGATAATTCGTTATGTAGATTGAGAACAAATAAAAGAAGAAAATAAATTAGTGAGAAGTAAAAGTCAATCATTTGGATGACATTAGTATCCACGATAGTATTATTTATTGACCAACTAATCATTTATGGGCTTTGTTTTAACAAAACAAAAGGTTTGAATGGTGACATCACCATCCACTGATGAAACCTCATGAAGTTGACTTCCAATCTATTGTATTGGATGGGTTAATAGAATTCATTGAACCATGGTCTCTTTGGTTCATTGAGCCCAACTCTCGGGTGGTATGGTTAGTCAGAAGATTGCTTAATGGAATTAAACATCACAGGTGATGATATGAGTGTTAAAAGAGAGAAATAAGATGAAGTGAAGTATGAGATCGGGCCATTGAATAAGTAATTGAGTGAATTTGAACTAATGAGGTTCTCAAGGGGCTAAGTTGCAAAATAACTAGAAGCTAGTATGTTATGTGTTCCCACTACCCAGGAAAGGGGAGAACTGAAGCCTTAGCTGGCGGCCTGTGCATATAAAGAAAAAAAAGAGGGTCAGAAGTATAGTGTTGGCAACCATGCATGCTTGCACCTCATGCTTGCTTAGGATTAACCTGAGCTCCATTTCTTCTTTGTCCCAACGGGGGAGGTTACCAGGGGGAGACGAGTGGGGCAGCGCGACTCCGGCTACCGCCCAAGGATTCGAGTTGGAAAGTAGCCAGGGACGTCCTACCTACTCTCCTCCTTCTCTTCCTCCGCGTGACGACGATGAGGCGGTAGGCGATCGAACCTCGTCCGAGCTTCTCTCTTTCCCTTCCGACATGGGCTCAGCGATGGACGAGACCCAGCGTAGCCACGACAACACTCCCTCTCATCTGACGAGTTGAAGTGGAGGTTCAACCGCACAACTCCAGAGAACTGAGCAGTTTCGATCAAGCTGACCGAATGCTTATCCAGGAGTAGCGGGAGGCCAGCCTGAGCGCCGTTGAGCCGCCGCCTATTCCCCCCCGGTGAGCTTAGTGTTGCGATGCTGGTGTCGTACTTTTTGTGCTTGCTGTTCTTGTATGACTTGTGTTGTAAGTTGGATGGTTGTTGTTGGTGCTGAAGGAGGTCGTGCTGTTGTTGTGACTGTTGTCCTGGTTGTGTAGAGAAGAGTGTAGATTGCTTGCTTTGTAATCTCATGGTATTAATAACTCAAAGAGAAGAGATGTTCTTTTGAATAGAGTTATGCCTATCAAGTGTTTGATGAATTGCTTCAGTGAAAGTATAGTTACATAGATGATTAGATGAGTGGCATGCTTAGTTGTTAGTTGTCTAATCCCAAGATAACCTTAAGACTGCATTTTCTAAAAGAAGTCTACATTGTTATCTCTTGATTGGTTGAAGCTATAAATGAATATAATGAAGTATGCAAACTACAATACCATAGTTGAGTTGGGGTGCTGTTAGTGTCCTATTTGGTGCCTGCTGTAGTTTGCATCGTATTTTATTGGAGATAAGGCATTCGTGTATGGTCCATGAAGGGATTTGTAGAAGAAGCTTGGTTTGAATTAGTTTTAGTTCTATTATGACTGCAGTGCTATAAGGTACTAATGTTATTGCTGAACTGTGTTTGTAAAGAACCAGGAGTTCATGAACTCAAAGAGTATTTTATGTGAAGTCCATTGATGCTTTCAAGTGTTTGAGACAAGGTTTAACAGAGGTGTGGGTGAGGATTTAGGCGATGATTTGTAGATAGTCTTGCAGAATTCTGTCCTGCAGAATTCTGTCCACTTCGAAGGGCTGCTTCTCCCTGCTCACTAGTTCGTTTGGGTTGTGTAATATGCCGTTGGAAAGATCTCGAGGTCTTCTTTCTAACGAGTTTTAAATGAGAGAATTTGGACTTACGCTTCAAAAGTTATGACTGATTCTTTCCAACCGCGCAGGGCAGCCAGAATTCTGCATATTCGTATTTTGGCTTGTAGATTATCGTATTATATTTTAGGATTGCTTGGCTATATTCATGCTTGGTAATGTAATGACTTGCTTGAGTGTTGAGCCTTAATCTCTATGGACTAGGGCCCATGATTGATTAGAAGATATTGTTAAATAGAAAGTGAAGTATTGTGGACTGGCACTTATCGTAGATATGATTGCGTTTCCTAGGGAAAGGAAAAGACAAGTCGGGGACTCCGGGAGGACCTAGTCAGACTTGAATTGCTTAGGACTTCAGGTGAGTGGACCTACTGTATATTCTCGTGTTTTGATCGGGTTTTGCCGTGTTTTCAGCTTATGTTCCTCGGCTAAGATTTGTTCCCGGTTTTGAGAATGCTTTCGATTATTTACAGCTATTGTAGATTGATGTTTTCTGCATATGACTAGCTGTAGATCATTGAGATAGACATGAGATAGATATAGGACGTGAGCATCGATCTTTGCTTCCTGTTAGACGATCCTTGCTATGCAGATGCGGCTCCATTGAGCTAAGACCAACGTGATACCGAGTAGGAGAAAGGTTTTCTTGTTTTCAAAATGAATTTCTAGCATAAAAACTTTGTTTTAAAAATGAATTTATCTTAAAACCCTTTTCCGACTCTCTGGAGTGCTCGGTACCACGAGTGAAGACTCAGATCGGGGGAAAGTTCGCGGCTTCACATACAGCCCAGATCGGGGGATACCTCGCCGGCTATTTATCTGAGATCTTAGCAAGTTGATCCTACAGAGTTGCATTCTTATCGATAGACGCTCACATATCTAGACATCTCATGAGACATAGACAGGCATGTTTGTGACTGATGACTTTTCGGGTTTTCTCGGACATTGCATTAGATAATCTTCCTGAATGGGAAGATAATGCATAGACGTCCATGCTTTACTGTATTTGCACATGTATATGAGTAGAGATTACTTTCCATATACAAGATTATATTTTCAGATGCACGGGTCTTAGTTGACCTGACAGTAGGGGTCACATATCACTGAGCTCTGTAGCTCAGTCCCTCTTTCTTACTCACCTTGTGCAGGTAGCAGACAGAAGTTCGGGTAGAAGCTAGACCCGGTGAGATGTGAGGACTCTTAGCTGGCTCTGGCATCCCATATTAGCTTCTATGTTGTGCACTCTGTAGATATGTGTATTTTATTTTTGGAAACTAGACGCAGACGTATAGTCTGTAGAGTGTTGTATCAGATATAACTCTTCTTTTTGGATGAGTTCCAGATTTATTATGATTTATTAATACTGTCTCCAGGTTATTCCGCAGATTTTTGTTTCAGTTTTGACAGCCTTGGGCTCAGGGTACTCACCTGAGCTGGCTGGTGTGACACGTGTCCCTATTTGGGATTAGGGTGTTACATTCAGTGGTATCAGAGCAGTTAAATCCTAGACTTAGAGTCCTAGGACCACTAAATGCCATGGAATGACATTCAGTGGTATCAGAGCACATTATTGTTCTCAGATTTAGAGTTTAGGGGAGTCAGAGCCTTACGGTGAGAGTGTGTGTCCTTAGAACTATTTGCTATGATAAATAGATTTTCTGGTAGCACTATAACTATTTTCTACACGTGCCAGAAAAACGAATATGTCAGACGCGGAAAGCACGGAGTGGATAGAAGTAGACTTGGAGGCCATAGAAAAGTGGATGACTCTGAAGAAGAGCAGGAACAGGAGTTGGAGTCAGTTGGGGAGGATGTTGGGGATGAGCCAGACTATTGGTTCGAGTCAGAACCCGAAACCCCGGACCAGGAAGAGAGTTCTGAGGAGCTAGGGTTAGCCGCTCAGGACCCCCATTCCCCTAGTTTGAAACGTAGCTCAGAGACAGGGTCTGAAGCAGAATCTGACATTCTCACAGCGAATCCACGTGTACGGGGCTCCTACCAACTCTTGCCATTCCTTTTTGAGCGGATGCTGGGCTTGACTCGGATGGTGAGGTGGAGCACACAGATGATAGCCAGGAATGACGCTTTGTGTGACAGAATTTTAAAAGAAGAAGGACGACCACAACGGAATTCTAATCCCTGGAGGTTTGTTAACACCCGTGGTCCTTGCTACGTTTCCCCGGCTAAAGGACCCTTACCTGCGGGAAGGGAATGGACCGGATGTGACCGTTGCGGAGGAGCCCGCCAAGACCCAATGATGACCTGTGCTGGTGCAGAATGGTGTCGCCGTTGCGGTGGCAGAGGCGCCCGGGCGGTAGATAAGAAAGTTTCCCCTCCCTGGTGTATCCAGTGTACCAGCCGAGAGCATCACACTGGTGGATGTCTTAAAGATCAAAGAAAGAAACTCAGGCGGGACGCCAAGGCGCTGCAATATCGCCAGAGCCTCCGCACTGCGATGCGACGAGTGGTAGGAAGTTCGAAACGAGAAACGGGACAGACATCCGGGACTAAGCCACTAAACTTGAAGCTTCTGAGGACTAGTAGTTGAGAGTTCTGCTGAGTACTTGGGGTCAGTTGACTCCCAGAGTGAATGTAAAAATTAAAACGTCTAGCTTGCTTGTAAATACTAACGACTTCTGTATAAATTAGTGTGAAATATATGTCAAGGGTTGACTATGTTAACTGCATAATGGGTTTGATACCTTGTTCTTATTTCACAGATAATAATGTCGCGGACGTCAAAGGGGAATTCTAGTAAGTTGGGAGTAGCCCAGGGGGACTCCTTCAAGCTTATGACTTTTATTTCGAACCGCGCCCTAGGAATAACTCGGGGGATGAGACAGCTTAGGCATCAATTAATACGAAACAGTGCGGTTTGGAAGCGGCTAATGAATGATTATGATGGGAGAGTACCAGGATCAGTGATCCGAGCTCAGAAATACCGCGGACGCTACGCTCCTACTTATCTTTCTCCAGCAAGTAAATCAGGGTCACGAGGAAAAGTTGGAACCGGTTGCCGCTACTGTGGAGGTTTCCATCAGGTACCACTTTGTTGGACGGTATGGTGTCGTCGTTGGGAGACTTTGGACACCGGAGGGCGTCGAGCAGCGACAGTGATTTACCTTGTGAGTGCCCCAGCTGTGAAGGCGGACATTACCACGTGGGTAATCCGGAGGATACTTTTAAGTCAGGGAGAGGCGGAAGACCTTCTGGCTCGGAAGGAACCCTACTCCCTGAGAATGACGCAGATCATGAAGACGGAAATAGGGCACCATAAATCATGTAAACTTAGTTCGGGACAGGGGTTGTCTTTTCTCGACTAAGTCTAGTTGAAGAAACTTATTTTCACTTCCTGGGAATGTAAGAGTATGTACCAGTTGGTACTAGTTATGGTTAAATACTGACACCACAGTGTTTCTAGTTAGAAGTACCACCTCTGTAGATATATATATCATCGTTGCTTTACTAGAGTCCTTCGACTACCAGAGCTCCTGTACTTGGGGTCGTGTTGTAGAAAGATGTTCTTTTAAAGATGATGTTATCCTGTTGTATGTTATCTCCCTTTTTGGAGTGTTGTATACTGAGTTACAGTTACTCCAGGATTGTTAACATGTTGTTATGATTTTAGATGCCGATGAGGACTTGGGTAGTGATGATCCATACTGAGGTTCAGGTTGTGTCTTAATGCCACAAGATAGAGTATCACGTGTGCAGCCAGAGAACTCCGAATTTCGTGTAGTGAATAGAACAGTTCAAGATTTGGAGTTAGTGGCAGAGGTAAAGGTTATGAAGATCTGGCGTCACTATCTTTATGGTGAAGCCTGTAAAATCTTCACCGACCACGGGAGTCTACAGTATCTGATGAATCAGAAAGAGATGAGTTTATGGAACATAGTGACATCTATAGTGTAGGTACTCTGGAGTTAACACCAAGTGTTGGCGACTATTTGGAAACGAGAAGATCAGATGAGGGCGCAACATCCTAATTTAATTTAGTTAACAGTACAGGGGGGAATTTCGAGGACGAAATTTTCTAAGGGTGGGAGAATTGTAACGCCTCAATTTTTGTGAAAAATATGAAAAAGCCCATTTAAATAGAGTAAACTTGTAATTCAGGTGAAATGAGGGATTAATTAGTTGGAGATGAGAGTAGATAATTCGTTATGTAGATTGAGAACAAATAAAAGAAGAAAATAAATTAGTGAGAAGTAAAAGTCAATCATTTGGATGACATTAGCATCCACGATAGTATTATTTATTGACCAACTAATCATTTATGGGCTTTGTTTTAACAAAACAAAAGGTTTGAATGGTGACATCACCATCCACTGATGAAACCTCATGAAGTTGACTTCCAATCTATTGTATTGGATGGGTTAATAGAATTCATTGAACCATGGTCTCTTTGGTTCATTGAGCCCAACTCTCGGGTGGTATGGTTAGTCAGAAGATTGCTTAATGGAATTAAACATCACAGGTGATGATATGAGTGTTAAAAGAGAGAAATAAGATGAAGTGAAGTATGAGATCGGGCCATTGAATAAGTAATTGAGTGAATTTGAACTAATGAGGTTCTCAAGGGGCTAAGTTGCAAAATAACTAGAAGCTAGTATGTTATGTGTTCCCACTACCCAGGAAAGGGGAGAACTGAAGCCTTAGCTGGCGGCCTGTGCATATAAAGAAAAAAAAGAGGGTCAGAAGTATAGTATTGGCAACCATGCATGCTTGCACCTCATGCTTGCTTAGGATTAACCTGAGCTCCATTTCTTCGTTGTCCCAACGGGGGAGGTTACCAGGGGGAGACGAGTGGGGCAGCGCGACTCCGGCTACCGCCCAAGGATTCGAGTTGGAAAGTAGCCAGGGACGTCCTACCTACTCTCCTCCTTCTCTTCCTCCGCGTGACGACGATGAGGCGGTAGGCGATCGAACCTCGTCCGAGCTTCTCTCTTTCCCTTCCGACATGGGCTCAGCGATGGACGAGACCTGGCCAGAAGCTAATGCATAACACTCCTCTCATCCGACGAAGTTGAAGTGGAGGTTCAACCGCACAACCTCAGAGAATCGAAAGCGGTTCGATCAAGTCGACCCGAATGCTTATCCAGGAGTAGCGGGAGGCCGACTGGCGCCGCTTGAGCCGCCTATTCCCCCCCCGGTGAGCTTAGTGTTGCGATGCTGGTGTCGTACTTTTTGTGCTTGCTGTTCTTGTATGACTTGTGCTGTAAGTTGGATGGTTGTTGTTGGTGCTGAAGGAGGTCGTGCTGTTGTTGTGACTGCTGTCCTGGTTGTGTAGAGAAGAGTGTAGATTGCTTGCTTTGTAATCTCATGGTATTAATAACTCAAAGAGAAGAGATGTTCTTTTGAATAGAGTTATGCCTATCAAGTGTTTGATGAATTGCTTCAGTGAAAGTATAGTTACATAGATGATTAGATGAGTGGCATGCTTAGTTGTTAGTTGTCTAATCCCCAGTATTAACCTTAAGACCAGATTTTCTAAAAGAAGTCTACATTGTTATCTCTTGATTGGTTGAAGCTATAAATGAATATAATGAATATACTCAAGCAATTCTTCTCCAGGCTTCGGTTTCATAAGTAGTGCGGGTGACTGTAGATACTCCTTCAGTTGATTCAGTGCCAATTCACACTCTTCGGTCCACTCCACCTTTGCTTCTTTCCTGAGGGCCCTGAAGAAAGGAAGGTTTTTCTCCCCAGATCTTGAAATGAATCTCCTGAGGGCAACCAACCTCCCGTTCAGACTTTGTATCTCCTTTATAGTCCTCGGGGATTTGGTCTCCATGATGGCTCGGATCTGTTCAGGATTCGCCTCTATTCCTCTATCTGTAATCATAAACCCGAGGTACTTCCCTGACCTAACCCAGAACGCGCACTTGCTAGGATTAAGGCTCATTCCATGAGCCCGCAAGGCTGCGAACGTTTCCTTCAAATCCGAGGTGTGCCCTTCGGCGGAGAGGCTCTTCACAAGTATATCATCAACATAAGCTTCAACATTCCTCCCAATCTGCCTTCTAAAGACTTTCTTCACGAGCCTCTGGAATGTAGCTCCTGCTTTCTTCAATCTAAAGCGCATCACTTTATAGCAATAAATACCTCGGGAGGTAATAAAGGATGTTTTTTCCTCATCGGATTTCGCCATCAGAACTTGGTTATACCTCGAGAACGCATCCAAAAACCTAAGCATTTCATTTCCAAAAGTAGAATCTACTAGATAATCAATGAGAGGCAGGGGGTTGTAGTCCTTAGGGCAAGCTTTATTGAGATTTGTAAAGTTTACACACATTCTCCACTTCTCGGAGGACTTCTTCACCATAACTACATTAGAGAGCCATTCGGGGTATTGGACCTCCCGAATGAACTCTGCCTTAAGGAGCTTATCGACCTCTTCTTCAGCAGCCGAGAGGCGGTCCGGGGCATAGTTCCTCTTCTTCTGAATGACTGGCTTGACCACAAGATCGGCATTGAGTTGATGCTCAATCACCTCCCGAGGGACTCCAAGCATTTCCTCGGCGGTCCAGGCAAAGACATCAGCATTATCCTTCAGTATCACGAGGAGCTCCCTTTGTCTCTTCAACTCCAGCCCTTCCCCGAGGCGCACAGTCCGCTCGGGGAGATGTTCATCCAGTGGGTATTCTTTCAGACCCTCAACTGGGACAGGACAACGGGCTTCTCTCTGCTCATCTTCAGACTGGAGTTGTCAACGTCTCAGCAGCTCGGCTCGACTCTCCTATTTGATGCCTCAAAAGAGTGGAGTAGCACTGGCGAGAAGAGGCCTGGTCACCTCGTATTTCTCCACTGCCCTCTTCGGTCTGGAACTTCAACTTCTGGTGGTAAGGGGACGGTACTGCAGGCAGCTTACACAGTGAAGGTCTACCCATTATCGCATTGTAGCTGGAAGGACATCTCAGAACCAAGAAGTCGATCATCGTAGTAACAGCCCGAGGAGGGGTACCAAGTGTCATCGGGAGAGAGATCATGCCTTCTGGGTGGCGAGAATTCCCATCGAAACCCACCAGATGGGATCAGACATGCTTAAGATTCTCTTTGCCGATCTTCATTCTTTGAAAACAGTCCAAGAAGATTATATCAGTGGAACTCCCAGTATCAACTAACACCCTATATATGGTGAAGACCCCAACTTTGATTGCCACCACAAGGGCATCATCATTGGGTTGGTCGACTCCACGCAGGTCTTCATCCGAGAAAGTGATGGGAGCTGAAGGACGGCCTCTCTTGAGGGAGGCTGCCTTCTGAACCGAAGCCACCATCTTCGCATACTGCTTCCTCAAGGAAGAGCTTTCCCCTCCGTAGCCAGGGCCCCCAGCAATGAAGAAGAGCTTGATATCAAGATTTGCAGAATTGGGAGGGGCCTCCTGCCTTCGTGGTGGACTCCCCTTTGAGGTCGCCTTCTTGTCCAGAAACTGATCAAGCTTCCCCGCCTTGACCAAATCTTCAATCGCATCCTTGAGCTGGACGTAATCTTCTGTATTATGCCCCTTGACTTGATGATAAGCACAATACTTCTTGCTCTTCTTCATGGATCCAGACTCCTTGATGGGTTCGGGTTGCTTCAGGAGCTTTTTGTTCTGGATCTGTAACAAAACATTCTATCTTGAGGTAAGAAGAGGAGTGTAGTTCTCATACCTCGCCCTTCTTGGCTGCATCTGGGGGTCTCGAGGTCTCCGATCATCCGAGCAGGGGCGCCTATCATCTTTTCGGGTCCTCTGGTCACTGCGGCGGGAGCCTCCGTTTTCTTCCCGCCGTGGCTCCTCCTTCTGGAACTCCCGAACCCGTCATAGAGCCTCCTCTCGCCCTTGATTTTGAATTCTTGAAAGCAATGAACTCCTGAGCTCTACTCATCACTTCGACAAGTTCGTAGGGACATTCCCGAGATAGAGTCGAGGAAGTTTACATTCCCCAAGACCATCCATAACCGCTCCAACCACCATTATGGAGTCCCGATCACTCATCCCCCAAATTCTTTATTAAAGCGATCCACGTAATCCCAAGACTCTCGCCTCGAATTGCTTGCATATAAGGAGCATCACCGGTTCCTCCTATGCCTTGACGGCTCAAGAAAACCAACGAAAGAAGAGATCAGTCAGTTGATCGAAGCTTGATATCGAGCCCAACGGGAGACTTCGGAACCAGTCGTGGGCGATGTCAGTAAGCCTCTTCGGGAAGGATCGACACAATACAGCATCATCAATATGGTTGTCCATTATTTTAGTACAGAAGCGTTCTACATGTTCATGGGGATCAGTGGTCCCACTGTAGTATCTGACATGCGGGCCCCGAAAGTCCTTCGGGAAAGGAGCTTCCCAAATCTCTGCTACAAAAGGAGAATACAACTTCGATGAACGGGAGTAAGTCCTCCCTCTCCGCCCATCATAGTCCCGGTGAGGTACTCCGGGGGAGCGACATCGCTTGGGTGAACGATGTCTCGTCGGTAGACGGTGGGGTGAGTTACGCTCTAGAGAGTAGTTCCCCTGAGGAGGGTGGGCGGGTGCTCGCCTCGGGGAACGTTCCCGGGAGCGAGCTCTCGGCGATAGGCGTCAGGATGCGGAACGCTTCCCGGGTGGTTCTGGTGACATGGAACCATCTGGAAAGGAGTCCTGCCTCCTTCTCCGGGAAGTCTGAGCCTGAGAGCGTGATCGACGCCTCGGACGGATTGAATCAGAACTCCTAGAAGAAGAGTTTCGGCTCCTACCTCTTCGCGGTGATGGCTCCCGCTGGCGTGGTTAGTGCACAGCTGACAGGTCACGACTCTTTGCCGGTCGATGGGGCTGATTTGGCACCGTTCCTTGGGAAACGTGCTTTTCTACCGCGAGGAGTGTTTGAGTGAGGTCCGCGATCTGTCGCTCCATCGATCTATACCTCTCCTTCGGAATCTCCACCATCATAGGTGCAAGATCAGGAACAAGGGATGAGCTGGGTGGAAGCGGATCTCCCCGCCGGGAGCGGCACCGTGGAGCAAGATGCTTGACCCTGCACGGAGGGATCCATTTGTTCTTGAGTTTGGCTCTGCTTGGATCTCCTGGTTGTTGTCATGGTTTTCGTCCGATCGTCCCCACAGACGGCGCCAAATTGTTGATGCAAGAATCGGATGAATCCTTGACTCAAATCAACAATTGAATTTGTGAGTTGATTGGAGACTAATCTGGATGAGATCGAGAAGGATCGAGAGAAAGAGATTCAAAAAGGAGAAGAATCAACACGGGATTTACGTGGAAACCCCAAAATCGGGGAGAAAATCACGGGTCATCTCCAAGATTGGAGACGAAATCACTATGAAATCACAAATTTACAGGTGGAATTTGAGTTCCCGGAGAAGCAGGGCTTCGCTAGAGATTCAGAGATTGAAGGCGACTCATTGAGCTTCTCTATTTATAGGCTCCCAGAGAGGGGTGTTGCTTGGGGAGCAAGTCATCCATAATAGACCACGTGGGTGCCAGCTGGAGTTAGTTAACTTGATAGCTCATCTTTCTTCTAGACGTTTCTAGATTGCCAGGCTGTCATTCAGTTAGATCTTAACGGCCTTTTCTTCTAGATGCTTCCAGATTACCTAGTCCTTCAGTTCGTGGCGTTTCCCGTGGGCTCGGGATCCATGGTGCCTCCTGCGAGTCAGGGAGGGTTGCCTCTGAAGACCAAGGAGGTAAACCAATTTCCCTAGGAGATTCGCCTTGAGTGAGCTGAGGCGGTTGCCTTCTCTCTGTTTCCCGAGGGGGTGACTTCGAAAGGGGGGGATCCGAAGGGGATACTGTGACCGATCAAAGGACAGGATCGATCAACGTGTCGAGTGTCAGGCTCCTCGATTTTTACCCTCATCATAGAGTTTTCCTGTTATTACTATATATAAATGTTTGAATTTAACCAAAGTGTTTATTATCCCGAGATTCTATTTAAAATTCAATTATAGTATTTAGTATTCATAGTTTTTTTTGTAAATTTCAATGGAAGTCTTTTGTATTCCTTTAATTAATATGTTATGAGTTTCTATTAAAATTAAGAGTAAGCCTTTAGTATTCACTTGAGGTGTGTAGTATGCTAAGCTTCTATGTAAATTTTTGTTGAACTCTTTCGAATTTATTTAAGTGTTTAGTATTTGGAGTTTCTGTGTATCTCGAGAAAAAGATGAGTTTTCCATCATTTGTGTTATCATTAATCATGCATCATATTCATCATCTTGTATCTATGAAACAAATGATGCTAATAGGAAACTTAGTATTAGTAAAAATAAACAAGAAATACTGTAGTGATTTTCATATTAATACACAAAAAGGACGTTTAATAATGATAAACTTCACCTCTTAAACATTTATAATAGATACTAAGTGAAAACCTAGAATATTATATACTAACCATATAGACTACATATTTAATGGCAAAAAAAAAGAGAAAGGAATAAAACTAAGTATAAATGAACAGTAATAAATATGTCATAGAGTCGACCATGTTTGTGATAGGTAGGTGTGGGCCTCCCGTATCCATGTGTTGGATGGCTCTTCCTTGTTCAAATACATCTCACACCCTCTCATCCCTTGGAACAAATAATTATACTAGTGTGTCATTCCCCGACTTACAAACAACCGGTTGTGTGCCTAAAATGATGTGCCAAGACCTTATCGATAGCATCACCGTATACTTTTATTGTGTAGGCATACACAATTACCAAAAGGCTGCAACACTTCCTCTTCAATGCCTTCCTCAGACTAGAATTTCCATTCAAGGAGTTCACCTCAAGATGTGTCAAGAAATACACATGAGGAAGGAAGGGAAAACCCTAGCAATGACATTCACTAGTGATGTGTTTCTAGCCCGCAATTGCACTGGGTTTCTCAAAGAGTAAAGTACCCTGAGGGTAGGGTAGTCGAATTCGCAGGGATCGACAAAGCTAGTACCCATCACTTCTGACAAGTTTGTGGGGACATTCCCCGAGATAGAGTCGAGGAAGCGACATTCCCGAAGACCATCCATAACCGCTCCAACCACCATTATGGAGTCCTGATCACTCCTCCCCGCAGCTTCTTTATTAAAGCGATCCACGTAATCCCGAAGACTCTCGCCCTCGAGTTGCTTGCATCTAAGGAGCATCACTGGGTTCCTCATATGCCTTCGACAGTTCGCAAACCGACGAAAGAAGAGATCAGTCAGTTGATCAAAGCATGATATCGAGCCCAACGGGAGACTTCGGGACTAGTCGTGGGCGATGTCAGTAAGCCTCTTCGGAAAGGATCGACACAATACAACATCATCAATATGGTTGTCCATTATTTCAGTACATAAGCGTTCTACATGTTCATGGGGATCAGTGGTCCCACTGTAGTATCTGACATGCGGGCCCCGAAAGTCCTTCGGGAAAGGAGCTTCCCAAATCTCTGCTACAAAAGGAGAATACAACCTTGATGAACGGGAGTAAGTCCTCCCTCTCCGCTCATCATAGTCCCGGTGAGGTATTCCGGGGGAGCGACATCGCCTGGGTGAACGATGTCTCGTCTGTGGACGGTGGGGTGAGTTACGCTCTAGAGAGTAGTTCCCCTGACGATGGTGGGCGGGTGCTCGCCTCGGGGAACGTTCCCGGGAGCGAGCTCTCGGCGATAGGCGTCAGGATGCGGAACGCTTCCCGGGTGGTTCTGGTGATATGGAACCATCTGGAAAGGAGTCCTGCCTCCTTCTCCGGGAAGTCTGAGCCTGAGAGCGTGATCGACGCCTCGGACGGATTGAATCAGAACTCCTAGAAGAAGAGTTTCAGCTCCTACCTCTTCGCGGTGATGGCTCCCGCTGGCGTGGTGAGTGCACAGCTGACAGGTCATGACTCTTTGCCGGTCGATGGGGCTGATTTGGCACCGTTCCTTGGGAAACTTGCTTCTCTACCGCGAGGAGTGTTTGAGTGAGGTCCGCGATCTGTCGCTCCATCGATCTATACCTCTCCTTCGGAATCTCCACCATCCTAGGTGCAGGATCAGGAACAAGGGATGAGCTGGGTGGAAGCAGATCTCCTGCCGGGGGAGCGACCGGTGGAGCAACAGCAACCCCAGACGGAGGGATCCGCTGCTCTTGGGTGTGACTCTGCTTGGATCTTCTCATAGTTGTCATGGCTTCTCGTCTGATCGTCCCCACAGACGGCACCAAATTGTTGATGCAAGAATCGGGAAGAACCCTTGATTCCGATCAACAATTGAATTTGTGAGTTGATTGGAGACTAATCTGGATGAGATCGAGAAGGATCGAGAGAAAGAGATTCAAAAAGGAGAAGAATCAACACGGGATTTACGTGGAAACCCCAAAATCGGGGAGAAAACCACGGGTCATCTCCAAGATTGGAGACGAAATCACTATGAAATCATAAATTTACAGGTGGAATTTGAGTTCCTGGAGAAGCATGTCTTCGCTAGAGATTCAGAGATTGAAGACAACTCATTGAGTTTCTCTATTTATAGGCTCCCAGAGAGGGGTGGTACTTGGGGAGCAAGTCATCCATAATAGACCACGTGGGTGCCAGCTGGAGTTAGTTAACTTGATGGCTCATCTTTCTTCTAGACGTTTCTAGATTGCCAGGCTGTCATTCAGTTAGATCTTAACAACCTTTTCTTCTAGATGCTTTCAGATTACCGAGTCCTTCAGTTCGTGGCGTTTCCCGTGGGCTCGGGATCCATGGTGCCTCCTGCGAGTCAGTGAGGGTTGCCTCTGAAGACCAAAGAGGTAAACCAATTTCCCGAGGAGATTCGCCTTGAGTGAGCCGAGGCGGTTGCCTTCTCTCTGTTTCCCGAGGGGGTGACTTCGAAAGGGAGGATCCGAAGGGGATACTGTGACGGATCAAAGGACAGGATCGATCCACGTGTCGAGTGTCAAGCTCCTCGGTTTTTACCCTCATCGTAGAGTTTTCCTGTTATTACTATATATAAATGTTTGAATTTAACCAAAGTGTTTATTATCCTGAGATTCTATTTAAAATTCAATTATAGTATTTAGTATTAATAGTTTTTTTTGTAAATTTCAATGGAAGTCTTTTGTATTCCTTTTATTGGTGCTGTTTGGTTCAAGTTTTGGGATATTACCATGGGAATGTGACATTCCTGGGAATGTAGTCGGGAATGCTACATTCCCGGGAATGTTATGGGAATGTTGCATTACCATGTTTGGTTCATATTTATTTGGTCATGATAATCAACTTGGTAATGTTCCAAATTTCCCAAAATACCTTTATATATAAAATTATGAGCAAATTTAAATTAAAATTAAAATTAAATGTTTGATCAAAACTAATTAAATTTTAATACCAAAAAATAATTGTGCCACAGTTTCCCAAAATACCCTTGCATCTAAAATTTTCATCAAATATCAAATAATAATAATAATAGTAGTAATAATAATAATAGTAATAATAAGAATAATAAGAATAAAAATAATAATAGTAATAGTAATAGTAATAGTAATAGAAATAATAATAATAATTCTAAAAATAATAATAATAGAAATAATAATAATAATAGAAATAATAATAATAATAATAATAATAATAATAATAATAATAATAATAATAATAATAATAATAATAATAATAATAATAATAATAATAATATTAATATAAATAATAATAGTAATAGTGATAGCAATAGTATAATAATAATAATAATAATAATAATAATAATAATAATAATAATAATAATAATAATAATAATAATAATAATAGAAATAATAATAATAATAATAATAATAATAATAATAATAATAATAATAATGTGTGGGCAAAATGGGTATTCACATACCCACCAACTTGGGAATCCAGAAAGACACCTATTTTGGTGGGAATGTGGATTCCCGAGTTGGTGGGAATGTTGGATAAGTGGGGAATGTGCATTCCCACCACATTCCCATTGCTACAGTTACCAAACGAGGGAATGTGATCACATTCCCACCACATTCCAAGGAATGTGATCACATTCCCCCCAACCAAACGGTGGGAATGTTATGAGTTTCTATTAAAATTAAGAGTAAGCCTTTAGTATTCACTTGAGGTGTTTAGTATGCTTAGTTTCTATGTAAATTTTCGTTGAACTCTTTCGAATTTCTTTAAGTGTTTAGTATTTGGAGTTTCTGTGTATCTCGAGAAAAAGATGAGTTTTCCATCATTTGTTTTGTTATCGTTAATCATGCATCATATTCATCATCTTGTATCTATGAAACAAATGATGCTAATAGGAAACTTAGTATTAGTAAAAATAAACAAGAAATACTGTAGTGATTTTCATATTAATACACAAAAAGGACGTTTAATAATGATAAACTTCACCTCTTAAACATTTATAATAGATACTAAGTGAAAACCTAGAATATTATATACTAACCATATAGACTACATATTTAATGGCAAAAAAAAGAGAAAGGCATAAAACTAAGTATAAATGAACAGTAATAAATATGTCATAGAGTCGACCATGTTTGTGATAGGTAGGTGTGGGCCTCCCGTATCCATGTGTTGGATGGCTCTTCCTTGTTCAAATACATCTCACACCCTCTCATCCCTTGGAACAAATAATTATACTAGTGTGTCATGCCTGACTTCTGAAACAACTGGTTGTGTGCCTAAAATGATGTGCCAAGACCTTATCGATAGCATCACCGTATACTTTTATTGTGTAGGCATACACAATTACCAAAAGGCTGCAACACTTCCTCTTCAATGCCTTCCTCAGACTAGAATTTCCATTCAAGGAGTTCACCTCAAGATGTGTCAAGAAATACACATGAGGAAGGAAGGGAAAACCCTAGCAATGACATTCACTAGTGATGTGTTTCTAGCCCGCAATTGCACTGGGTTTCTCAAAGAGTAAAGTACCCTGAGGGTAGGGTAGTCGAATTCGCAGGGATCGGCAGAGCTAGTACTAATTTATCTTCTATTATCTAGCCTAATTTTTGATCTTTTTATGAACCTAACCAAGTAATCTAAAGATGAACTAAAACTAAAGTGAACAGTAGGAAAATCTATGGTTATTAGTCAAGAGGACATGGCATCCCGGATCTCTATCCCCTTAAGAATCCCTTGTTGACTAGTTTCCTAATACCGACCATTTAGTTGATGTATTCTTGGATCATCGAGAACCCAAAATTAGTTTGACCTTGATCTCTTATGCAGCCAAACCCTAGTTCTATATAGCGACTTCTCAATACGATTACATTAGTATTATTACTGTTATTTTGTTCCTACTATTAGGTCTACCCTAATCTTGAGAGTGTGTTGTGAAATCACCACGACCACCTGATATCTTGACATGTGCGCACCCACTATCATCTATG
Source organism: Dioscorea zingiberensis (assembly GCA_026586065.1). Lineage (NCBI taxonomy): Eukaryota > Viridiplantae > Streptophyta > Magnoliopsida > Dioscoreales > Dioscoreaceae > Dioscorea > Dioscorea zingiberensis. The sequence continues at coordinate 29,861,857 of CM048818.1, forward strand.
CCTAGATCTAGCTTGACTGAGATTTCTCTTCATGCATCAAGAAACTTAGATATGTGATTAGAGCTTTCGTACTAACAAACCATAAGCATTTAGCACGCATAGACAATAGAAGTTTAGCTTACATTAGTAATCTATTCCCTGTGGGTTTGACACTCGACTCTAATAGAAGTTTAGCTTACACTAGCAATCTATTCCCTGTGGGTTCGACACTCGACTCTAATAGTCCACTTACTACTTGATCACAATTCGTGCACTTGCGGAAATCCTACCCAGATCTCAAGTCTATCTTGGAGAACACTTGTGCTCCCTGTAGCTGGTCCATCAGATCATCTATCCTTGGTAGAGGATACTTGTTCTTGATCGTCACCTTGTTGACCTCTCGGTAGTCAATACACAGTCTCATTGATCCGTCTTTCTTATTGACGAAGAGTACTGGGGCTCCCCAAGGTGACATGCTCGACCGAATGAAACCTTTATCTAAAAGCTCTTCAAGTTGTTGCTTCAACTCTTTCAACTTGGCAGGTGCCATTCTATATGGGGCTCTGGATATGGACGCGGTTCCTGGAGCCAGGTCAATGCCAAACTCCACTTCCCTCTCTGGGGGTAGTCCTGGCAAGTCATCTGGAAAAACATCCGAAAAGTCGCGGACGACAGGAATTTGCTCCACCGTGTACTGAGCGTCTTTTGCTTCTGAGATAGACGCCAGAAACCCGATACAACCCCTGTTGATAAGTTTCCTGGTCCGAAGTGCAGATATCTCCCGAGCCATAGAATAGCTTTTGCTGCCCTTGAAGATGAATTCTTCGTAGCCTGGAAATCAGAAGTGTACCCTCTTCCTTCTGCAGTCTAGCACCGCATATGCTGAGGAAAGCCAATCCATGCCGAGGATGACGTCGTAGTCACGCAACTCTATCAGATGTAGATCGGCAATAAGTTCGTGACCCTCGATCACGATTGAGCACTTTGGTGCCAACCTGTCCACAATCTTCGTCGCTCCCACCGGGGTATCGACGCACAGGTCGTGGGGTAGTTTAATTACATACAAGCTATTTCCGGGCAAATGAAGTAGACATGAAGGAATGTGTCGCCCCGGGATCAAACAATGTACAAGCATAGTAAGAGCAAATAGTAATAGTACCTGCAACCACCTCATGAGAGGCTCGGGCATCCTCCTGAGTCAGGTTGTAAACCCGACCCTGAGCAACTGGTCGACAAGAAGAAGAAGAGGGGTCTTCTGCCTTCCCCTTCAAGTAAATCCTCCTCTCTGGCCTCGATCTCCCGTGGCCTACTGTCGTGATTCTCCAAGTGTCTGTGGGGTCCTGTCTTATGCTGTCTGTAACCCATCTCCTCCTGGTGACCCGACCTGATCGACAGGGCAATCAGCTCTGTAGTGCTCGGTGCTACCACATCAGAAGCATATATCTGCCTGGTGCCAACACTGCTCTCTAGTGTGTGTGCCCCCAGATCGGGTGCAATGAGGACGTGGGCCCCTCCCTGACGAACCCCTGCCTCTGGACTTGGACGACGAGGAAGTTTTGCTATAAGGCTGGGACCTGCGCTCACTCCTGAAGCTCCCTGAACTGCCCCCGGAAGACTCACTCTTCCTGGAGCTCTTTCCTTTGCGACTACTCTGCTCTCTCTTGCGTGGCTCCTATGTTTCTTGCCAAGCTAACTCAGCGTCCTTGGCTATCTCCACCAACTCGTGGAAGGGACATCTCAGAGATGGCGTCACGGAACGCCGGAGGTTGGGCCTCAGGCCACTAACAAACTGGTGGGCCTTGAACAATGGGTCGGCCACATAGGTAGAGGCAAACCTGGATAGTCGTTCAAACTCGGCCTCATACTCGTCGACGGTCCTAGTCCCCTGCTACAAAGTCAGAAACTTCTGAGTCATCATTGCATGTCTGCTCGCTTAAAAATATTTATCGAAGAAGGTGGTTCTGAACTCCTCCCAAGACCCAAAGCCTTCTTCACCTCTGTTCTTCACTTCAGTCTTGTACCAACTTCTGGCGCGGCCCTTCAGCATGTAGGCAGCTAGTCTCGCTATCTCTTCTTCCGGGCTCTGCATAGCCTAGAAGGTAGCCTCGATCTCGTCTATCCATTGCTCTGACACATCAGGGTCGGTACCTCCCTCAAAGGGCGGGGGTCCGTGCCTCGGGAAATCTGCCAGAGAACTACTACTACCAGCACCACCACCACTGCCTCCAGGGGCTGCAGGGGGCTGTGTAGGTGGGGTCTTCCATTGCTGCTGCTGCTAGCGCTAGTCGTGCATCATCTTCGTCACCTCCTATACCAGGCCTGACATCGCTATCGGGTCTGTATAGACACCTGGTGCAGGGCCAAGGTATCCTCCGGGTGCGAGACCAGAATACGCTCCGGTGGACGGGCCAGGGTACCCACCAGCTGCGGGTCCAGGATATCCCCCTACTGGGTAGCCGGAGTATCCTCCTGCGGGGTACCCGGGGTAGCCGGGGTAGCTGGGGTAGCCTCCTATGGGGTAGCCAGGGTGACCTCCTGTCATAGGGTCTATACCAGTCTGAGGAGCACCAATCTCAGGGGCCGACGCCTGTGGGGCCTCCTCATCTGGACCGACGGGAGCCTCCTCCTGCCAGTGCATGGGCTCCGGGTGCGGGCTCACCGCCCGCTTGCTTGGCCGCCCTCGTCTCGGAGGCATGACTTCTACGAGATAGAAAAGTTTCAAGTTGTTAGTACACTCCCCAACCCATTCTCTCAACAAATATAGACTCGACTCTTAAGTTGCTAAGATAGCTAGGGTGACTTGAATTGTACCGCTTTGATACCATATAAATTGTCACGCCCTGAACCACGGCCCAGGCACGTAGACAACCGGCCGCACCCAAACAGGGACTGGTCCCCATTCAGGCGCAAGGCCTCAGAGACTCTTATACATTAAGTATTCAGAGGTAATGATAACAGCGGAATCATAAGATAAAAGAAGAAAGGAGTTTATACAACTCCGTACAAGTGCAATGCCGGGTTTACACAACCCAAGACTAGGATCTAGTCCAGTCACCCCTAGATATCCATACAACAAAAGTGTACAAAATACAAGTCTCACACAAGATAAAAGAGGTACGCAGACCTCGAGATAAATACAAGTAACCGATTCGAATACTCGGTATATCCCCGCCTAAGCTCGACCCTACTCATCCTCGTATGAACCTGAGAAACACACAAATCAAGTGCATGAGCCTAAAGAAATAGGCCCAGTAGGGTCGCATAAACAATAAAATAGGCGGAAGCCGTAAACAAGAAATAAGATAGATCAAAAGCAACCATGCGAGTGAATCATAAATCACTAGTAAATAACAAGTCTCTGAATGCGGATAAATCCACAGATGTACTCAATCTTTGGTATATATGATACTAAAATGTCTACGACATCAACGACACCATCAGTATCGTCTTCGGCCTAAGCCGGATAGCGCTACAATAATCATGTGCACATTGCCAGAAAATGCCGCTCTATGACTGAGCCAGGTGGCCAGATATTATATGACCTCTGCCGGGGCATCCGTCCGATGGAGCATCAACTGCTCGTGGCCAGATATTATATGTCCTCTGCAGGGGCCTAGTGGTCAGATATTATACGCCCTCTGCTGGGGCATCCGTCCGATGTATCATGCCTGAAAGTAAGAGATTGCTAGTACAAATACCTAACAACAGGTATATATATATAATTATATATATCCAAGGCAGCAACATCTTCAATATATAATAATCAGTGACCTCATCGAGATCGGAAGTCAACACGTATCTAAGGAGTAAACTCTACTCAAATACGCAAAAGAAAAGCATGAAAGCAACAATCTCCTTGAGATGTAAAACCGATACATATGAGGAAACCGATCTCAAATATGTATTGGGAACCTCTCGAGGAAATAAGGGCACAAAATCAAAGCGAAGTAGAAGGAAGGAATACTCACAAACCTCCCGAGCGAGAGCCTACCTGGCTAGAGTAAATCTCTGATCCCTGTCGCGCCTCACGCGTCCGATTCGGGATCTAGTAGATGGATGGAAACTCTCAGTGTCTCTATCCTATCTAAATACGAAATGCGATTACACATGAATCCCTAAACTAAATCATGCTTTCTTACTTAACAAGCATTTCATGTCTTTAAGATCTTCAGGATGCTCCTAAGCATGTTTAGTTAGCTAAGATAAATCGATCTAGAGCATAAAATCATTAAGCATGTTAATCATGGAACTAATCATAACTAGACATGTTAACATGCACACTAATGGAGTATTTATACTTAGAGATTTTCATGAAAAATTCGGCGGCACCTCCTCTATTTATAGGGCCCCGAAATTATACAATCATACACACTAGAATATCCATTACACATGGATTTTCCTAAATCAATACATGAGCATTCAATTAATCAAGTTCAACCCTCTGATCTACATCTGATCAGTCTCTATTCATGCATACAAACATTTATCATTAGTCTCTTAATTAAGGTCCCTTAACAGAACCAATTTCTCTTAATCATTCAAGGTTAGAGGTCCTCACTATCGCGATGGAAAGAGGTTGCCGAGGAAGGGAGGAAGGCTGGCCACCCGAGCTCATGGAGTCGGGGCTCGCCGAGGACAGGAGGGGCGGATCTGCCGGAAATGGCTGTAGGCGGCGCTGGCGCAGCGTAGCGGGGCTGTAGGGTGGAGATCGGAGCTCGAGAGGCGAGCTCTGAGGCCGGCAGGGCACGCAGGGTGCTGGCGGGGACAGATCCTGCCAACGGCGGCCAGGCCGGGTCGTGCGAGGGTATGGATGGGGGGCGGCGGCATAGGGAGCTGAGCTGGAGCGTCAGCCGGCCGGATCGCGGCCGACGAGTCGTGCATAGGCGCGGTTGAGCACGCGCGGATCGCGCGAGCAGCGTGCATGCACGACGCTGGCGTGAAAGCGTGGCGAGGGGCCTGGGTTCTGGCGGGTGAGCTAACTTGGCGTCGGCCGAGGCGTGGGTAGCTCCGCCGAGGGGTTCACCGGTGAGGGAAGAGGTTAGATTGAGAAGGAAATCGTGAGAGGGGAGAGATGAGAAATTTTGATTTCTCTCTCTCCTCTCATCTGAACTTATAAAATTAAAAGATAATTAAAATAATAATATTTTATCATTTTAACTTATCTATTCCTCACACTATTAGGTCACGAGTTTATTATTCATTCACATGGTTTTTTTTTTTCAATCACGAGTGAGTGAATTATTTCTTATCAGGGTCCACTATCATAATTCTCTTGTCCTCATGCCCGACCCAGATCTGCGAATCTCGGGTCAATAGTCCCAGTGGCACGGGTGCACTGTAATATCACGGGGTCTGTCTCTCGCCAGACCAGATCTGAGAATATCAGCTTTTAGTCAAATCTTTCGTCACGGGCATACTGTAGCATCACGAGGCTGTCTCAGTCCCCGACCAGATCCACCTGTCCCGGGATTTGAATATTTGTCTATTTTTATTTTCCCGTTAATTAATCTGAATTAATTAATATAAAATTAATCTGGATTAATTAATAAATAATTAACCTTGATTATTTAACACTTAATTTGCCTGGATTGTTCATGCCTTGTGTTTTTCACAAAACTTCACCGCTTACCATATTAAATTTTCATTTAATAATTCTGAGAAAATAAATCTTTATTTATTTCGGGGCGGGTTTTACAATACCGGTCTATCACATAGAAGGGCCATATCGGTCCTCTATTGAAGATAACCATACCGGTCCTTCAAATCAAAAGACCATACTGGTCTACCACATCAAAAGGCCATACCGGTCTCCAACATCAAAAGGCCATACTGGTCTCCAATATCAAAAGACCATATCAGTCTCCTGCGGATGAATAACCATATCGGTTTTCTACTTCTGAAGAATCGCAGCGGTCAGATTTTTTCTGGGAAATCATCATCCTTTTTCAACCACGAAGAATCACTTTCAGAGAATCAAGCACACTCATCTTCTCAAGAGAACCACGTCGACCTCCAAGTGGAGAAAAAGAAAATGACTTCGCATTAATAATACCAACAGAAGTGAATCGAGAACAAAGGGGAAGGAAGCACCAAAAAAAAACAACAGAAATTTTATTGATAAAGTATGCGCATTTTCAAGAAAAGCATACAAATTAAAGGGAGTTAGAAGAATCAAAATCAGAAACGGAATCAGGGACTTGGCCTGGGGTAGCAGTGAGCGGCGTCGCCTTCTGACAGCCATTCCATCCAAGAATATGAACTTCAAAGCATTCATCTTCTCGGAGAACGAACACAAGAAGGTCTCCTTCGGTTAGTTGATGATCCATCACAAAGTCCTCCCACCCATCTGTGAATCTAAACTCCCTAAGTTTTCTGCATGATGAATGCATAACCAGCCAGAAATTTCCACTTGGCCCATGTAATCTTATTAATCCATCCTGCACAAACCTCATGCTATTGTGGAAAGCCCTTGGAATCCACAGGCAACAAGAGTTATCGTCTGCGCAAAAAAATTTATAAAAAGAAGGACGACTGTTGTCACCCATAATATTAAGAAGAATAATCCCAAAAAGACCATCACCGTTGCATTTTATACTACAGTTTCTACAAAAATTAAGGAGCAGTTAATTTCATGACCAAAATCCCAAAGGATGCCAGACGCTTCATTTCAAGCTAGCAGAAATCTTTTGACTCTTCTTCCAAGATGCCTTATTAAATTCACTTTGAATTCACACTAATTCCTAGTTCGAAAGAAAGAAAGTGCCTACACCTGCATTTTGAAAACTGTTTGATAAGGGATCTTAGGAAAGAGCTTTTATTTCAAATGACCATTCTATCAAACCGAGTTAAGAATAAGAAGTCTTGACGAAAGTGCCTTACTTCAGATTGCTTCTATACCAGGTTATCTTGAGAACGAAAAATGCGTCTGGTTGGACGAATAAACTGTTCAGATATAAGCATCTGACAATGAGTATGATGCGATATGAACACAATCTGATGTGAAATCAACATCCAGCAAATTGGTTTTAAGGAACTCTGAGGATTGATCAGATGATAGTTCTGATGATTTCCAAATAAGGATTGTTTTTTGGGAGAAAGAAAAAGATCAAAAACAAGACAGAAGAGTAATCAGTAATTTTATACAGGAGATACAAGCTGAAAAGAATTCGTAATCGTGCCGAAGCCTCGATTAAAATTTCAAGGGACAATCAAAGATAGCTACAAGTGTTTTATTATATAAGGTCCCAATTTTTTGCGTCAGCTATCTTCCTTCTTCGGGCTTCTGCAAGGGACATTGATTTCAAAACATCTTCTCGCTTCTTCATTCACTTACTCAATATCTCCCCCCTCACCCTCTCCAATTCATCAACTTCCATTTGAAGTCGTTTGATTTCTCGTCTTTCTGAAAGATAAAAGGAGAATAAGGGAAGTCAGAAAATTCTTTATTTGGGAAGAATAGAGCTGAAAATGAAAGAATAAGGATTCATCATTTACTTCTACGACACCCGATACACAGTCTTGAGAGCAAACTAGAGTCCTAAATCTCAAAAATTAGCAGCAACTAATTTAGTGATGTCAACATCAGTAGGAGAGATATTTAATAAGAGAGAAGGAAAAGGGCTAAAGGAGTTAAGTTTAACTGACCTTCTTTTCTGTTTAAGCCAACTGCTCCAACTTCACCACTATTTCTCGATATATCATCACCAACCGGGTTGATCAAAATTGCTTCAGTAACACACAAGATTGTTGGATTAAAAGGCATTTGACAAAGAGATGAGATGTCTAGAAGACAGAAAAGTGCAAACGCGTACCTGCAACTGCATCATCTTCAATTTCGATGACAGCTTGAGTTGCTTCATCAGTGGAATTGTGTACCTTTTCTCCGAAGATCGGATCCCGATCTAGTGTGACTGCATCTCCTTCAAAAACCTTTCCTTCCTTCAGGTCAAAAGCAGCCGATGAAGAAGTTGGCTTATCAAGAATATCCTTATCCGATGTCGCACCAACCGGAATCTCCTCCAAGCGAGGAGTGGCAACTCCTCTTTCTTCAAAAATAGAAACGTCAGTCCCAATTTTCCCAATCCCCCCTTGACACTTATCAAAATAAAGCTCCACCCCTTCATCGTAGGGGATTTCGCTGAAATTCACAGAGGGATCAACAGAATGAATACCGCTGAGGATTCCATAAACTTCTGATGAAATCTTTCGAATCTCATCATCAGATAATTCTGTTTTCTCCGCAGCGGAAATTTTCCTCTCCAACTCAATAATTCTCCTCAAATTCAGATTAAGTTCAGATTGCGGAGATGCTAACTCCTTATCAGCTTCATCTTTCATTTGCTGTGCATAGGAGCTATCATTCTTAGCACAAGAAAGAAGATTAGCTGCGACAGATAATTTCGTAGAAAGAACATCTCTCTCTTCCCCCAATGAGCAAACCAATTTTTCAGTAGTTTCAAGCTTCTCTTTCAAATCATTATTAACTTTCTTCTCTATAGAAATATCCCGCTGGAGCGTAGTCAATTCTTTAAGTATCTCAGCCTTCTCAGCAACTATGGAATTCTTTTCATCCCTAGTCTGATCCAAATCCTGCCTCAAGGCGATGATATTTTGCTTTAAAAGAGAAAGGGAAGCCCGTAAACTTTAATGATCTACTTTCAGCACAGCATTTGATCCCTCAGATCTTCCCAAATCAGCAGCAATGGAATCTCTTTCTCCACTCACTTTAACTATCTCAGCATCTTTGTGAGAAAAAGTTTCCAATAGCTTTTTGTTATCCTCCTCCAACTTGGAAATATGTGCAATGATTTTGGGGTCACCCTTTTCGCAGAATCTTGAGACCCGTTCTCCCCACAAATCAGTTTGCAAGAAAAATGGTCTGTAAAAATACAAAATGAAAGGTAACTTTGTCAGCAAATAGCAAAGGAAGCAACATATCGAAGCAAGAGATAAACGAAAATGGGCGGTTGATTCTTCCAAACTGAACTGGTTAAGGTGCTTGTTGACATTGTCCTTTTGCCAAGATCGAAGAGAATCCCTAATGATCTTGGTGTCCATGGGCAAAGTATTATCATTACGGTAAATACACTACAAGAAAACAGGTGCATCACAGACGGAAAATTCTGTCACTAAAGAGTTAAATTCCGTTGGCGATGTAGTTCAGCAACGGAAATTTTCCGTTGGAAATTCCGTCACTGAAAACCGAGTCGCTGAAGCCATTCCGTTTGGGAAGAGATATTCCGTCGGTGATGTCTATGTATCACCAACTGACAATCCGTCGGTAAAATGATTAACAACCATGTAATTTTGGTCTATGAAGGTGCTTATTACCGACGGATTCCGTCGCTGAAACCCGTATATCACCAACAGAATTCCGTCTCTGATAGACTTCACCACCAACGGAATTCTATTGCTGAATGTCCTTATCACCCATGGAATTCGGTCCCTGATAGTCTTGACCACCAACGGAATTCCGTCTCTGAATGCCCTTATCACCCACGGAATTCGGTCAATGATAGTCTTGGCTACCAACGGAATTCCATCTCTGAATTCCTTTATCACCCACGGAATTCCGCCCCTGATAGACTTGGCCACCAACGGAATTCCGTCTCTGAATGCCTTTATCACCCACGGAATTCCGTCCCTAATAGCCTTGGCAACCAACGGAATTCCGTCTCTGAATGTCTTATCACCCACGGATTTCGGTTCCTGTAAGTATTTATCACCCCAGGAATTCTGTCACTAAAATGCTTATTACCTACGGAATTCCGTCCCTAAAGGAAGTTATCACCCACGGATCCATGTTCTTTATCTCCAAAAGAATTCTGTCCCTAATAATGATCATCACCAACGGAATTCCATTCCTGAAGGTCTTTTATTCTAATATTAATTTTGTTTTTCCTGCAATATTTTTTTGTAATATATATAATCGGATTAATTATTATTTGACACCAATTAATAAACTGATAAAAGTCAATTGTTTATTATCAAAGATAAGTAAAGGATACAAAACGACAACATGTCTTAAAAAAAGATACATAATTCATACACATCAAAAACACATAAAGCAACGATATAGTTCAACACACTATGATCTTCACTCATCAGAATCAGAGCTTGCCTCTTCTTGGGCTATATCCTTGCATGTAGGTTGAGAAGGTCCAATTGAAGCATTAGGAAATAAGTTTTTAGGATTCAAGAATTCCGTAATTTGGTGAAGATATTCCTTGATTTCACCTTGAGAATTCTCCAAGTTTTGAAGTTTATTCTTCACAAGCGTCACTTCTTCTCGTAGATGATCAACTTCAGTTGTGGATGGTGCACGTGGATGTTCAGGTGTTGGACTGCAAGCCGAGTATGATCCATCTCCAACATTGTTTGAAGAAGAGAATAAATTCTTGGCACGTGGCGTGGTTCCAAACCCATAGACATGAGTGCGTGTAGTCTCTAGTCCTCTAATTGCATCACACCAAGCTTGTGGGTCAAACTCAGGATGACAAGATTCATCAGGACCATATTTTTGACTCATTGAAGATGTAAGATTCCTACAAATAATATAAAAAATCAGGAATTAAATAGTATTGAAATAAATAAATAGTCTTGAAATATACATCACTTACACTAACAGATTTAGACTTGTTATCAACAAAATCACCTCGACCTTTGTCACGTTTGTGGGTTCGATTAAACAATTCTTCATATGTTGCTCTCCGATTCAATTGTTTTGCCTACATGGAGATATGTAATAAGTTAGTGAAAACACATGCGTATAGGTAAAATATGCATGTATAAAACTTTGCTAAAGATTACTTTAAACAATATAACTTATGTACATACCATCCTCTCCGCATGAAGCATAAAAGGAATCGATCCACCGGTATGTTTGACAATGCTTCCGTCTTTCTCTGTCTTCCGATTTTGCTTGTTTATTTGAGATTGATTTTTCCATGCTTCAGTATTCCAAACATTATCAATCAGTCGATCCCAAATGTCAACTCGAATCCAACCTAAATTATATCCTTTGCACTTTGCAATATCTGTGGCATCAAAATGCTTCATTGCCCGACTCCTTTCTTCTTCCATCATTCCTTTAAATCGTTCCTTGCATGTAGTATCCCAAATTTTTCTCACAACTTTTGCTTTTTCAATAGGCCACATGAATTTTTCCTATGAAATAAGTCATAGATAAAAATATCATCTAATAAGATAAAACTCATTATCATATAAATATAATAGTAGGCATACATATAATCATGGCACTACTGAAGTGAAATGATTAGACTGCAAATGATCATGAGCAATTTATTGTTGATAGTTACCTGTTTTCATGTAATTATCTAATGATCATAAGCATGTAGATTAGTAGATGTTGCATATTCAAGTTTGTGTGGTATAACAAAAGCATGGCAAGTGTGAAAAAAGAAAGGTGTAGAAGCTAATTGGTCTTATAAAAAAAACTCAATCATAAGGATTCTTAACTAGATAAAACTCAAAACCGAGAGAAGAATTCCATGCAAGTGTGTTATGAATTAGAAGACAATTACATTGAAAGCATGAATATTGAAACTATGTTACTCAGGGTACTTAATAAATAAAAAAATCAAAGCCTAGGTTTAGATAGAACTTTTTGTATGTAAATGAAGAAAAAAGTTATGTATATCAAATTCAAACAATTTATCAATCCAAACACCGGATCATCTAGATAGACTCCAACCAATCTCAGAGAGATTTCTCAAACTTTGGGAATAAATCAATTAAGACAATGTAAAGGAGGAAATACATACCTCAAATCTGGCCAACATCTCCTCTTTGATAGCTTCAGGAACTTTCTTCCACGTTGACCATGCATCACTGAAGTTAATTTGGATAGACTTCGTAATTGTTCTTACAACTTTAGGGTCTAAAAATTTCCTATCATAGAACAAGAAAATAAGAGGAATTAGTTTATGGATCGTCAAGCATGACTTGAGCATAAGTAAAATGAATTTCAAATCAACATACTCATCATGTAAGGTAGTAATGAAGATTCGATCATTTGGATTTGTTGGTGTGGGTATTGCTTTGTTAGGACCTCTTGGACGTTTCCCTTTATCTACGTCATGGTTGATATTATCACCATTTGCTTCATTTGACACATTAGGATCTTGTGTTTCTGCATCTGGATCAATCAGCGGGGCAGAAGAGGGGTTCATCAAATGTCCACTTTGTGAGGGTGATTGCGTAGGTCTGAACCATGCTCCCCATGCCGCTGCACCTGGAAGCTCTTTACTTGTTGTATCTTCCAAGGCTTTCGTAGACTTGGATTTTTTTCGCAGCTTTTCCCTTAGGCATGATATCTCTAATAATAACAAGAAGAAACCAATTACTTTAATGTACAAAGCCTTACAAATATGAATTTATAAGTTGATGATGTTTAAGAAAAACTGAAGAACTCATAAGAATTTGGAGCAAACAAACATCCCATTACAAACAAGTACTAACAATAACAAACCCTTACAAATAAAAGTGATTGTAAGCACAAAAATATTTAGTGAGCACCCTAACTTGCTACAAATATGTTCTTAACCATCATCATCATCATCATCATCGTCATCATCATCGTCATTATCGTCAACATTATCATTTTCTTCTTCTTCTATTTCATCTTCCTCTTCTTCTTCTGCTTTATCATCTTCTTCTTCTTCTTCTTTATCCCCCTCTCCCTCATTCGCATCCACTTCATCGTCTTCTGTATCTACTTCTTCAACATAACCATGAACAAGCATTCTTTCATTGTCAAGATCTTCTGAATAGATGGCATTTGTTGGAGTGGGCACCTCTACTTCTTGGTAAACCCCATCATTTAAATTAAGTACTTCTCGATCACTATTAGGAAGGTGAAACCGACTTCTTGCCTTAGTTTTGAACACAGCCCACCAATTCTGGCGATGAGGATTTGCTGCGGGATAAGGACTATAATAAACTTGGTGGCATTGCTGGGCTAATACAAATGGTTCATTACTGGCAAGTACTGATTTATAATTAACTTCCACAAGCCCATGGCGAGGATCCACACGAACTCCTTTATCTGTGTCAAACCAGTGACAATTAAAAAGTAGAATGCGATTTCCAGACCCAAAATACTCCAACTCAATTACATCTAGCAAGACTCCATAAAAGCCCCGATTATAATCATTATAACAATTTCCTTTCATGCATACACCGCAATTCAATGTCGACCGATTACGGCTGTATTCTTTAGTATGAAACTTAAAACCATTCACAAAGTACCCTTTATAGCAGATTACCAAACGAGATGGACCATGAGCAAGTTGCGCAATACGACGATCAATTTCGGAAAAATGTTCAACCTAAGAGAAATATCCAATTTCAATGTTGGGATACTATATGAAAAAAAAAAGATGACGAAGGGCACATAGTTTGATACGTACATATCGCTTAAACCATGTTGTAAATGTTGTCACTCATGCTTTTTCCAATTCATTATCGGTAACACGTGGATTATTCCTCCTCACCATTTCATCGAAGGTCCTAAACCGTATGATATACAAGTTATGGTAAACAAAATATTCCAATTATTATGTAGTTGAACTCAAAAATAAATATTACTCACTCAATATATGGAATCATTTCTTCACAATTCATCAGAACATAAATTTCTGCAGCCAAATACTCATTTGATGTCAGATATCGAGTGCATTTCTTTTTCGGTCCCAATGGTCGTCCATGATGTCTGAAAATCGAAAGACGTCCTGTGGGATCCACCTCACCTTCGTCATCATTACGTGGCACTCTAGTAAATCTTGTTTCGACATCATCTTCAAAATACAAGGCACAAAAGGAGGAAATTTCCTAGATAATATATGCTTCACATATAGACCCTTCGACACATGCTAGATTTTTCACTTTCTTTTTTAAGTGATGTAGAAACCTACAAATCATAACCAAATAGAGTTTATCTAGTAATGAATCTATTAAACCTTTGAACTCGCTAAGAATTCAAGTAAATGATTGTAAATATTATACCTTTCAAACACATACATCCAACGATATTGGACCGGTCCACCCACTTCAGCCTCGTAAGGTAAGTGAATTATTAAATGCTCCATTGAATCGAATAAGCCGGGTGGAAAAACCTTCTCTAATTTGCAAACTGTTTCAATGATATTTTTTCCCAACAGCTGCATATGATCAACGGTTATTTCAGTGGAGCAAAGTTCTCGGAAGAAATTGGATAGCTCAGTAATTGCATCCCAAATTGGAGTGGGCACCAAATCATGAAAAACAACAGGAAGCAATCGTTGCATAAACACATGGCAATCATGACTCTTCATTGCATAGACCTTGCCTTCTTCCAAGTTAAAACATCTCCCTATGTTGGACGAAAAGCCATCAGGTAGTCTAAGTTGTTTCACCCATGTAAACACTCTGTAACGATCCTCCTTCGTTAAAACGTATGAAGCAGCAGGCTTGAATGTTTTTCCATTCTTCATAACCAAGTGTAAAGCTAGGCGTTTGCAATACTCTACTATATCTAATCAAGCCTTTACATTATCTTTTGTTTTGCCTTTAACATCCATCATGGTGTTGAATATATTATCAAAAATATTTTTTTCAATGTGCATAACATCCAAATTATGACCAATCAAATTTGTATGCCAGTATGGTAACTCCCAGAAAATGCTCTTCTTTGTCCAATGATGAGTCAACCCATAGCCAACTGGTTTCTGTGCAGGACATTTGGTGCCATATGTCAAATCTTGGCAACTATCAATATATCTCAGAATTTCTTCACCTGACAATCTCTCAATAGGAGGATCATGATCAACTCTCCTTCTAAATTTATCTCTTTGCCTTCTAAAAGGATGATCAGGAGGCAAGAACTGTCAGTGATAATAAAAAAAACAAGCTTCTCTGTCATGTTTTAAATTAAATAACTTCAAATTTGCCATGCAATAAGGGCAAGATAATTTTCCATGCGTGCTACATCCAGATAACATACCATACGCAGGAAAGTCACTAATTGTCCACATTAATGCTGCTCGAAGTGTAAAATGTTCTTTCTTATAATTATCGAAAGTTTGAACACCAAACTGCCACAAAATTGTCAACTCATCTATTAAAGGTCTCAAGAAGACATCTATGTTCTGAGATGGACTATTTGGACCTGGAATTACCATATTAAGGAATAAATATGGTTGCTTCATACACATCCAAGGAGGTAAATTATATACTACGAGCATTACTGGCCAGCAAGAGTATGGTCTCGCACCTTGCTTAAAAGGAGCAAACCCATCTATGCATAGCCCTAGTCTGATATTCCTCGCTTCATTTGCAAAGGACTCGTGTGTACGATTAAAGTGTTGCCATGCCTCTCCATCAACAGGATGATGTAGCACCCTTGGAGAACTTTGATTATGTGCATGCCAAGTCATATTCTTTGCAGTCTCTCTTAACATGAAAAACCTCTGCAGCCTAGGTATAAGTGGGAAGTATCGCAAAATTTTACGAGGTATTTTTGACACCCTTCTTTCACTTGTATTACTTGATTTGTATCGAGGATGACCACATACCGAGCAGTAATCCAACTTTTCAAATTCCTTAATAAACAACATACAATTGTTCTCACATACATCAATTTTCACATAATCAATGCCAAATGCTGCCATCTTCTTCTTCATTTGATAATAATTCTCTGGCAATTTGTTATTCTCCGGTAAAATACCCTTTATGATAACCATGAGTCGATTGAAACAAGATTCACTGATGTTGAATTCAGATTTGCAATTTAACAGTTGTGACACAGCGGATAAAGTTGTGTGTTTTGTACATCCAGACCATACTGGTTCATCAGCATCATTCAACAAAGAGAAAAAAGTTGTTGGTCTTAATTTGAGTAGAGAGCATCCCTAACCATAGTAGCATATGGATTTTCTACCTCCACATCAAACAATTGCTCAATAACCTCCTCTCTGCTTCTAGATGATTGCCCAACACCGGATATTGGCTCATTACAAAAACCACTATAGTATAAGTGTCGCCGCACATCATCTTGTTTAAGAAATGAATGCTTTTGACAATTCAAACATGGGCATCTAATTCTATCACCACTAATAAACCATTGCTCATTCATTGCAAAAGATATGTAATGTTCAACTGCCTCCATATATTGTTCTGTTATATATCCATTCTCGTTTAAACGAGCACATGCCCAATATCCATCCTTAGCCATTGTACAATCCTAAATGATTTTAAACATCAATCAGTTTATCATTTGTTAAGAAAACGATAGAATCATGGTGGTTTTAATTCTCTAAAAAATAGTGGTTTAACGCATGAAAAATGGACACAATTTTTTTTACTCATATCAAGGCAATTAAATCAATTAAAATCATGGTGGGATTCATAAATAATAAATAAAAATATTCAAAATGAACAAAGAGAAATATTCATAAATAATAAATATTAAGGTCACTGTGGAACGAAAGCAATGTCTTGGCATGAGCACATCACATTTTGCATACTAAAGTACACAACATTCATGATGGGTAAAACGGAAATCAGCATCAGCAATAATAAAGACATAAGAAAAAGAGAAAAATAACTAAATATGGCTTAAGTATCATCAGAAAGAAAAAATCATGTATTATGATACACAAGTCACATAGATGGTATAGTAGACATGCTTTGAACTTTCAGGTTAAAAAAAAATGAAAGGGAGATAAAAACAAAAAGTTTAAAGCTACATGCTCTCTTAGCTCTAAACTTCACAATAATACCTAAACGTGTTGCTAAAAAAAGGTGATAAGCATGAAGCAGTCGCTAGAGTGAAAGGGAAATGCACATCTGATATATATATATATATATATATATATATATATATACTCATCAACAAATTAAACTATTGATATTTTTTTCAATAAACCATTTTCCTTCATACTGTTATAATTATTATTTTGTTAGATTTTTTTAATCTTATATTATTAGTTATAGTCTTATATGTAGAGATGGAGCACGTGAGAAGATCGACACACACCTGATGAGATAATAAATCATAGTCACGAGGAGATGCTTTGTCTTATTTTTTTTTCATTCAAAACATTGTAGAATCAATTAACAAGTCTCTTAATGGGTTAACCTCATGGCACAAATAGGGACATTGCTGCCCCTCCTCTAGGAGACCCAACAGAGCATAATAATTGAGATTTCTTTGTTTTATTCACAAACAAGGAGATGCTTTGTTTTATTTTTTTTCATTCAATTGAGATTTCTTCTTGCTAACTAAACCAGGAGACCCAACAGATCATAATAATTAACAAGCTTTCATGTATCCATTATAATAATTACCAAGAGATAATGAACAAGATAGAGTTAATAAACCAAAGATAAATCAAGAAGATGAGAAATCGAAACCTTGAGGCTGAGGTAGAAGGGGAAAGAAGCAATCGAGGGCTTTACACCTTACCGGAAGAGCTTGTGTCGAGGTTCGCCAGCCGCTTGAAGTCTGAATCTGAAGAAGATAGAGAGAACGAGGACGGAGGAGCCGAAAATCGGAGGGGCGAGAGAGATCGAGGCGAGATTGTGAGATTGGGCGAGAGAGCGCTCCAGGAATCGGATTTAGGGTTTTTACTAATTGGCGTTTTTGCGAGCACCCCCCTGACGTCTTTAATTTTTATATATTACCCTTCATCTTAGCCAAACTATCCATATATATCCAAATCTATAATAAACACACAAAATAAAATATTAAGTTATTATATTTCCAAATATATATTAAAAAATTTACAAAAAGGATTTCTATGTATCTACATAAATGATTAATATTTAATAGATATACAATAATAATAATAGTAATAATAATAATAATGCATAAATTGTGATGATTCAACATTCCGTTGGTGATAACCTGAAATTCCGTAGGTGATATCCCATAATTTTGTTGGTGATAGCCTGATATTCCGTTGCTAATAAAATAGAATTCTGTTCGTAATAGTTTGAAATTCCGTGGGTGATGTCCCATAATTCCGTTGGTGATAGCCTGAAATTTCGTTGGTGATATATTGAAATTCCGTTGGTGATATCCCACAATTTCGTTAGTGGTTGTCTATAATTTATGTTGTTGGAAGGCAAACAATCCGTTGGTAATAATATAGAATTCCGTTGGTGATAGTACCAAATTCCGTCGGTGATAATTAAAAATTCCGTTGGTGATAACCCCAAATTCCGTCCCTAATATATAACAACGTATTTTTAATCTTAGTGAAGAACAATACTTTTCACCAACGGATTTGCGACTGGAAATTCTGTCGCTGAAATGTTAACTATTTTTTAACATAAAGCTTCAGGTTTTACCAACGGAATTTCCGACGGAAACTATCACCAACGGAATGTTCCGTTAGTGATAATATAATATTCCGTCACTAATATGTTCCGAGGTGCCAAATCCTTTCCGTTGGAAAACTTTCATAAAATCCGTCGGTGATATTGCTTTCACCAACGGAAAAAATTCCGTTGGAAAAATTCCGTCTGTGATGCTATAGTTTTCTTGTAGTGGAAGTATGCAAACTACAATACCATAGTTGAGTTGGGGTGCTGTTAGTGTCCTATTTGGTGCCTGCTGTAGTTTGCATCGTATTTTATTGGAGATAAGGCATTCGTGTATGGTCCATGAAGGGATTTGTAGAAGAAGCTTGGTTTGAATTAGTTTTAGTTCTATTATGACTGCAGTGCTATAAGGTACTAATGTTATTGCTGAACTGTGTTTGTAAAGAACCAGGAGTTCATGAACTCAAAGAGTATTTTATGTGAAGTCCATTGATGCTTTCAAGTGTTTGAGACAAGGTTTACTTGAGAGGTGTGGGTGAGGATTTAGGCGATGATTTGTAGATAGTCTTGCAGAATTCTGTCCTGCAGAATTCTGTCCACTTCGAGGGGCTGCTGCTCCCTGCTCACTAGTCCGTTTGGGTTGTGTAATACGCCGTTGGAAAGATCTTGAGGTCTTCTTTCTAACGAGCTTTAAATGAGAGAATTTGGACTTACGCTTCAAAAGTTATGACTGATTCTTTCCAACCGCGCAGGGCAGCCAGAATTCTGCATATTCGTATTTTGGCTTGTAGATTATCGTATTATATTTTAGGATTGCTTGGCTATATTCATGCTTGGTAATGTAATGACTTGCTTGAGTGTTGAGCCTTAATCTCTATGGACTAGGGCCCATGATTGATTAGAAGATATTGTTAAATAGAAAGTGAAGTATTGTGGACTGGCACTTATCGTAGATATGATTGCGTTTCCTAGGGAAAGGAAAAGACAAGTCGGGGACTCCGGGAGGACCTATTCAGACTTGAATTGCTTAGGACTTCAGGTGAGTGGACCTACTGTATATTCTCGTGTTTTGATCGGGTTTTGCGTGTTTTGACTTATGTTCCTCGGCTAAGATTTGTTCCCGGTTTTGAGAATGCTTTCGATTATTTACAGCTATTGTAGATTGATGTTTTCTGCATATGACTAGCTGTAGATCATTGAGACAGACATGAGATAGATATAGGACGTGAGCATCGATCTTTGCTTCCTGTTAGACGATCCTTGCTATGCAGATGCGGCTCCATTGAGCTAAGACCAACGTGATACCGAGTAGGGGAAAGGTTTTCTTGTTTTCAAAATGAATTTCTAGCATCAAAACTTTGTTTTAAAAATGAATTTATCTTAAAACCCTTTTCCGACTCTCTGGAGTGCTCGGTACCACGAGTGAAGACTCAGACGGGGGAAACCTCGCGGCTTCACATCTGACCGGTCGGGGATACCTCGCCGGCTATTTATCTGAGATCTTAGCAAGTTGATCCTACAGAGTTGCATTCTTATCGATAGACGCTCACATATCTAGACATCTCATGAGACATAGACAGGCATGTTTGTGACTGATGACTTTTCGGGTTTTCTCGGACATTGCATTAGATAATCTTCCTGAATGGGAAGATAATGCATAGACGTCCATGCTTTACTGTATTTCCACATGTATATGAGTAGAGATTACTTTCCATATACAAGATTATATTTTCAGATGCACGGGTCTTAGTTGACCTGACAGTAGGGGTCACATATCACTGAGCTCTGTAGCTCAGTCCCTCTTTCTTACTCACCTTGTGCAGGTAGCAGACAGAAGTTCGGGTAGAAGCTAGACCCGGTGAGATGTGAGGACTCTTAGCTGGCTCTGGCATCCCATATTAGCTTCTATGTTGTGCACTCTGTAGATATGTGTATTTTATTTTTGGAAACTAGACGCAGACGTATAGTCTGTAGAGTGTTGTATCAGATATAACTCTTCTTTTTGGATGAGTTCCAGATTTATTATGATTTATTAATCATCTCGAGGTTATTCCATGATTTTTGTTTCAGCTTTGATGACCTTGGGCTCGTGGTACTCACTGAAATGGGCCGGTGTGACACGTGTCCCTATTTGGGATTAGGGTGTTACAATTCATCTAAATGTTTATGATGCTTGTTCCACTATTAGAGGTTCAAAATCATGTGTAATAACAATAGATCAAGATATTGCAGAGATAAGTGTTGTAGTTTTAGTGGTAAAACTAGGATTTTTTTTTTTGGAAAGTTTAAATTCACAATATTATATTTATATTTGAGTTGTCTTTAGTATAACATTTATCATGTAAATGGGTTTTTGTAAAAAATACGTAGGTGGTGATACTTCAACTCTATGGTTATTGATAAAGGAACTTTAATTGAATAATCAAGTGTTAAAAAAGTAATCAAAGTCTCAATGGCTGGCCATGTGGTCATATGACCAAAGCTCACTATTAGTCAATTGTTAGCCTCATTAGTGCAACTGGCTTTTGAGAAGACTTTGGACTAAATTGTAAAGAGTAATTTACATGTATAACCCTAAGTGAAGAATTGTATGTATACTCTCATAAAAATTTTATTTACATTTTATATCCTATAAACACACACACACACACACACACACACACACACACACACACATATATATATATATATATATATATATATATATGATTACACAAAATTTTAAGGGTATGCAAATTTCCTAAATATCAAAAGATAATACTCAATTGAATGATCATTTACATTGAAAATGATCATACTATTGTGAATCATTTTCTTCACATTGTAAAGACAAACATAATGAAGTCAATTCAATATAGGTGAAATGCATAGCAGAGCATCAAGAATGTTCACATTGTTTGCTTGACTAACCAGTAATATTGTCTCAAAGATGACGTAAATCAGAGCTTGTATTATTGTAAGAAAATCCCACACCAAATTCATATAAGAGCAATATTCATTGACATGACATGCCCTTGCCAAAAACCTTAATGTCTGATGATGATAATGTGGAGTTGGATGCACAACAGGGCAAGTAACAATATCAACATGCAACACAAATCAATACATTGATATTGTAACTAACGCTAAGATATCGCCTCATATAGAAACTTGAAGACACAAAGCAAGCAAGCAATTGCAGAACAAAGAGGCATTCTTACACTGCTAGAATGAATAAAAAGATTCCATGATTCAAATCAAATTAGCATAAACTTTGAACTCCAGAGATCTTGACATTTACTCATAATCAAGTAAGATAAACACTCAAATTTAATGTCTCTGTGTTTTCAAATTTCATTGTCAAAATTATAAATATATCTGCAACAACAGTTCAAAAAATCAATGACTATTGAATTATATTTACACAATGCAAACATAAAAAGGGTCAAAAACATCAATTAAGAATGTTGATGTTGATTATACCGAACTTATATATTCAAATTCAAATTTATCAAAAGAAAAAAAAAATGATCATTTAAAACTCTAAACCAAGCAATGAAAATGATCATTTAAATTATGGCAATCACAGGTGATACTACTTCTACTAAGAAAAACAAAACTCAATCATGGATCAAAACCTAGTGACAAAAAAGAATCAGAACTGAATAAAAAACAAAAAACATGGAAAGAAGGGGTCGAAGATGTGTAAATTAGGGTTCTCGATCTATGATGCACAAGATTGGGGCAGATCTACTGAAGGAGAGAAGGGGAGTACCTGATCGTGGTCGGCGGTGGATCTCGTGGGGCGGGGCAAAAGAGAGGGTGAGAGAGCGAGGGTGGATAACTTGGAGAGAGAGCCCAGGATCCTCACTGCAGGTTGAGCAAGATTTTCAGAGATGATGGCCAACCAAAAAATCGAATGAAAGAAAGGAAAAAAAACAAATCACCTATCCCCGGCGAGCCCTAACACTCTCAGATTGAAGCGGAACACTTCTGTTCTCACGATCTCGTCCGCCGAGCACTTCTGTTCTCTCTAGGAATTAGGTTTCTTTCATCCCACGATCCTTCATATTGAAATTAGAACTTTTTTTGGTTTTTTACACTTTACTCCCCGAAAAATAGTGATATTTTTAACTTAAAAACTGAATAATAATTTATAAACTATCAAACCCTTCATTCGTTTTTATTCCATTGAAAATCATACTTTTTAATCCATCATTGTTTCTGTTTGCATTTTTTTTTTATTCTTTATTATACATAAAATTAATTTCAAGTTATGAAATATACTAACATACCCCAAATTTATAAATAATCTATATCTCAAAAATTTTATTTTTTTAAATTTAGAATTGAATAATTTTATGAAAAGTGCAAATTAAAAAAAGTGAAATTTCACCTAAAGATATAAAATAAAAATAAATTTCTAATATTAAAAACCATTCAAACCTTATCAAAATACTTTTATAAACAATACAAAGATTAATTAATATATCTCATAATTTTAAAAAATAACATCCAAATAATCAAACCCATCATTCTAAATTATTCCTTTGTAAATTTACTTTTTAATACTCTTATAAATATTTATTTTATTCTGTCATCGAAACTAATTCTTAAAATCAATACCATCATCATGAAATGGCAATATATATTTTAAAAATTAATATAAGTTAAGTTAGTCAATAATTTCCTGCTAAATATCATTTTTGAACATTTATGTATCTCGTTTAATTCAAATACCTTTAATTTTGTTTTTTAATATCTAACAAATAGGTTAAAGTCCAGATTTTTTTATATATCCGGAAAAGTTAACATTTTATAGATAAATAAATTAATAATAGTAATAATTTAAATTAATAATAATAATAATAATAATAATAATAATAATAATAATAATAATAATAATAATAATAATAGTCAGAATAGTAATAATACTAATATCTGTTTGTAAATAGATATGAATCCGTTGCTAACAATATGATATTTCGTAGCTAATATTACTTTTCACCAACGGAATTGTCTTGGACAATCCGTTGCTAATGTCAAATTTTTTTTTCAATTGTATTTCCTTTTTCATTGCCAACAGAATTTCTGATGGAAATCATCACCAACGGAATGTTCCCTCGGTGACTTCATTAAATTCCGTCAGTAATATGTACAATGGTAGGAAATACTTTCCGTTGGAAATACCACCCAAAATCCGTTGGTGATAATGCTTTCACCAACGGAAGTTATTCCGTCGAAAAAATTCCGTCTGTGATGATATACTTTTCTTGTAGTGCACCTGAGTCTAATTATGACCTAGAAAGGTAATAAATCCTGGGCTAGTGTAATAATAATCACACGAATCATTCAACATAAACACTATCATGCTAATGCTATACCTTGGTGAGGTAGGTAATTCGGACTCATGCACAGAACAACCAGATGGATTCTCAAGCATAGACATACATCGATGATGCATAAGAACTATCAATAACAAAAGAACCTAACATAGAAAGTCAATAACAAATTCATCCTAGGGTTCATGTGTCTGAGGCACCATAGAAGATTTAGCCACTCATACTATAGACTTGCATAACAAAGATACAAGAGGAAGACATAAAGATAAACATAGGAATTCTCCCTTACTGATATCTCCTCCGGTTTCGATCCTAGCCGTCACTGCAAAGACCGCCTGAGATTGATCAACCAAAAAGTTCTTTCATTAGGTTTTAGTGGACGACTATTTATAGCTTTTAGATCTGCAAAGTCTGGCCGTGTTGATCTAAAACACGCCCACGCTCTTCAGCCCGTGATGTAGTTTACGCGTTTTCAAATATCCGAGAGTTGCACTGGCTCGAACTCACCCATGCTCTTTTTCACTCCTTTTGCCCCGGGTACCTATTTACCTACCCAATCACGCAAACATACCCAAAGGATAGCAAAAATAGAGAATCGATGCCAGGAAATGGTATAAGTGCATGCAGATATGATAGAAATATATGTATGATTATGCACAGGTAGAATGTGGATCAGCTCCCCTTTCATTTTCATTTGGCAAGGTTTTCCAAGGTCAGAATTTTGTTATCCCATGCAAACCATGGGAATATTTTGATTGGGCATACCTACTTCCAGAAGCTCTTTTTGATAGGGCAACGGTGTCCTCCATCAATTATGAAACTATAAAGTACTTGACAATAAAGAGGTTGTTGTCAATTACTAATCTCCACTAGTGTTCATGTTACTGGTCATCTTTTGTTTCAACTTAAAAGCTAGTAGGCCGGCTTTGGGTCATCCTTTGGTGTCAGAGGTTATAAAACCCAAATTTTTCCTTTATGAACTTATTTAGTTAATAGATTAGTGTTGTTTTAGGTTATTTCTCTTATAAGTTAATTTTTATTATCTATATTGTCTCTCAATAATAGTTTAATCTCAAATTATTTTAATTATTTAAAAATATTATTGCTAAGTATAGAGAAAAATAAAAAGTAGAAGAATACACAATAATGGTCCAAGTTGGGTTTGGGTTGTGCCGACCCAAAATTGTGCCTGTGTTGGGCCAAGGAGTTAGGCGCATAGGCTGGCACAGTTCACAACTTACGATAAGTGGGTCAAACCACATACAGGCATGCCACTTTGTTAGGGCCTTTAGCTTGTATTTTATTTTATTTATTTTATTTTTCAAATCTTTTATCATTATGAAAAATACTATTATACCACTTATTAATTATCTTTTCCACTAGTATTTTGCATTTGAAATCCACCTCATATTCTAATTGTCCACTTTAAAACCAATATTGAAGCCAACAATTTGTCTGAACCAACATTTAGAGGGACAAAAAAAGGACCTCGGAGGTTTGTAAGTTTTTGAAAATACAAATGTTTAAATAAAGGAAATGTTTGTTAAAAAATATATATATAAAAAGATTTCCTTATCAAACTTTAGGTGGTATTGGTCATCTTAAAGATTTGCTTGAGCGTGCCAAAAATAATATAATTCTTTACTAACCTAGATTTTTAGTCACATGTATTCCTTTGGAAATTTTTATTTTAATATTGAAAAAACTAGAAGAGCTCTAGTTTTGAGAAAACCAAAGATTTGAAAGATGCATACAACAATATTTTCAACTGAATTTTCAAGAATTTATGAGAACTGTTAGCTCTCCAAAAAGATCTAAATTATAGGACATGGATTTAATGTTTAAAGCTAAATTTAATGTTATTTGATAGATTCTTGTGTATTTTAACTCTATTTTATGTGGATGACCAACTTGTGGGTGTTCTACCTATTTAGTACATTTTTTATCAAGATATATATATTTTTAGATGCTAATTCAGATGTATTTTCATTTTATCAGGAAAGCCAATTTTGGTTACATGAAAGAGTAACCCATAAGTTGGTGCCGTGAAGCCAATTCATTTGGGGCCATGGTGCCATACTCCTGGACCTCAGAGATCAGTAAGTTCCTCCGTAAATTGATGTCGAGCTTAAAGTTGAAGGCTAGGAGTTCGCGCCATGATGGCAATCTATTGGTTCTGCGGACCCAATTCCCACTACGTTTAGACTCAAGAAAGGAGTTGCCTGTATAGATATATATATTCAAATGGGTAAATGACTAAATCAAAATTAGGACAGATGTATGATAAATTAAGAGAACTAAGTTCATATGATCCTTCACTGATTAAACAAACTTCTCTTTTAGTAGGTCGGTAGAACCCCAGTAAAGCTCCTCTAAGCGAAGACTGACCTTGAGATACCCTAATTACAGAAATCTAAATTATGTTTCTATGTTTACTACAACCTTCATTTAATTCTCATGTACCTTAAAAACTAGATTTTTTCTTATGACCAAATAAACCCACCACCAAAAGAAACCCTCAAACAAGTAATCTTTTCCAATTAATTATAGAATTAGGTTGGTCACTATAAAAGAAAAAAACCCTTAAATTGACTCATTTATGCCCTTAACAACAACAACAACAAGAACTTCTACTATGCCTTAATCCAATACTAGATGGGGTCAGAATTCTCTGTCTCCATGTAGCTCTGTTAAAGATCCAGATTAACATCTAATAAATTAACTCATTTATGCCCTTAACAACAACAACAACAACAACAACTAAGCCTTAATCTCATACTAGATGGGGTCGGCTATATGAATTCTCTGTCTCCATATAGCTTTGTAAAAGACAAGATCCGGATCAACATCTAATAAACATACGTCCTTAGACACTACTCTCTCCATGTAATCTTCAGTCTGCTACCTCTATCCCTCTTTTTACCTTATATTACCAAACTATCACAATTTCGAACCGAGGCACCTAGAGGTCTACGACGCACGTGTTCAAACCATCTTAAATGACATTCTCTTATTTTATCTTCAATTGGTACAACATGTACCTTATGTCGGATGTGTTCATTTCTAATCTTATGCAATCTTGTATGACCAACATCCATCTTAACATCCTTATTTCTACCATATTCATCTTATCAATACATTGAACTTTAGTTGCCCAACACTCGCTCCTGTATAACATAGCTTATCTAACTGTCGTTCTATAAAACTTTCCCTTCACTTTGTTAGGCATCTTCTTATCACATAACACACTCGTAGAACTTCTCCATTTCAACCATCTTGTTCTGATTCTATGAGATACATCTTCATCGATCATCCCATCCTCCTGAAAAATGGAACCTAGATACTTAAAATAGTTACACTTAGGTAATACTACCCTAACTAATGTCACTTCTCCTTTGTCCCTCCTACTTTGACTAAAATTATAATGCATATATTCTATTTTACTTCTACTAAACCTAAAGCCTCTACTCTCAAGGGTATTCCTCCACAATTCTAACTCTTTATTAATTTCATATCTAGTCTCATCAACTAGGACAATATCACCTGCGAATAACATACACCATAGGATGTCATCTTGGATACAACTAGTTAACTCATCTATTACTAGAGTAAACAACTATGGGCTTAAGGCCGATCCCTGATGTAGACCCACTATTATAGGAAACTCCTCCGTATCTCCTCCAACTGTTCCACACTCATAACTACTCCTTTGTACATATTCTTAGTAACATTTATATATTTAACATGAATGTCTTTCTTCTCCAAAGCCCATCAAAGGACTTATCTTTGTACCTTATCGTATGCTTTCTCTAGGTCAATGAAAATCATATAGAGATCTTTCTTCTTCTCTTTGTAGATCTACATCAAATGTACACCTTAACAAATGAATATCTTCGGTCATAGATCTACCAGGCATAAAGCCATATGGGTTCTCTAACATCTTCGTAATATCCTTAAGTCGATGCTCTATTACCCTCTCCCTGAGTTTTATCGTGTGACTCATTAACTTAATGCCATGGTAGTTTGTGCAATTGTGAATATCCCCCTTATTTTTATATAAAGGGACCAAAATGCTCTTTCTCAAATCGTTTGACATCTTTCCCCCCTTTTAATACAGTTGAAAAGTTTGGTTAACCATATTACCCCCACTTCACCAAGACACTTCCAAACTTCAATTGGGATACCATCCAGGCCATAAGCTTCCCCAACTTTCATCTTTTTTAGTGTCTCCTTAACATAAGTAGGCTTGATTCTATGTGTATAGCTAAGGTTCCTCTCCACTACTGATGCATAAGATCTACAAAATTATCCTCATAACTTGCAGTGAATAAGTGATCAAAATATTTTCTCCAACTTTCCTTAATTTTCTTATCTCCTGTAAAGACCTGTTGAGACTCATCATTAATTCACTAGACTTGGTTCAGGTCCTTCCCCTTCTTATCTCTTAGTCGTGCTATCTTGTACATATCTTTTTCCCCTTCTTTAGTCCCCAAATTTTGATACAAGTCGACTAAAGATTTACCTCGAGCCTCACTAACAGCTTTCTTGGTCTCTTTTTTTGCCTTCTTATATTTTTCGAAGGCTTCCCTATCCTCAGACGTGGATAACTTCTTGTGCCAATATCTTTTCTATTTAATAGCCTTTTGTGGATAAGGGTAAAAATGTAAAGCCATGTGGACACATCAGAGCCATCCAGCCAGCCAGCTTGGCATACCCACGTGGCAACCCCTCATCACTTCACACATGCCTAATAAATGCTGTCACCTCATATATCTCCCTTGCCGACCTAAATCTCCCTCACCCTGACAAGAGACCACGATCAAAGTCAGAGCATAGGGAAGAACGATAGAAAGGAATTAATTGACCGAATGACCTGTGCCATAATATAAGTACGGTTAACAAAGGATCTGAAACTAAAAAGGACTAGCGCCCATACTAACTCAGTGACAAGACAGCCCCCCATTTATATACCGACTTGACAAGAGGAACCGCCCACTTGGCCCTCGATTGGACAGGCTAGACAGCTACATAGGGCTTTCGGCTCATAAGTCCGAAAAAAGGGCCTGGTTCTTGAAGAAACATGGGAAAAAGCGGCCTCTGACATTGAAGGTACAGATTAGGAGAAAAGCCGACCCAACATAAAGGCAAGGCCCACCCGTCGTTTCCTCCATAATGCCTGTCACATCCGACACAATACCGATCACTTCGGCCAAGGCTATATATATGAGTAGGAATTACCAGAAAAGAGGAGAGCAAGAACAGAGAGAATATTTTTATCCCACTTGGCATCATGAAGAAAGAATCCCTCTAACTTGATCGTCGGAGCTAAATCCGGGCATTCAGGCCCAACTCCGACGGGTTGTTCTTCTGCGCAGGTGTCTCGATCTCAGGAAGCGTTCACGAATTTCCTCTGCAATTGTAAAGGTCAGCCCAATCAAATATAAATCTAACCGTTGATCTGGAATCAGTACCAATCCCCAGATAGGTACCGATTTTAGCCGCAACATATTCCAACTACCGATCCTAATCCTACTCTCATGGACTAACTTCTTTACTCGCACCCGTCTATTAAGATGCGAGGACCCTTGCCTATATGTCATTACATCCGGGTGTCGATGTGGTTGGACTAACTTCTTTACCCACACTCGCCCTCGATGTGGGAACCCTTGCCTATACTCCATCACACCCAGGAGGCGATGGGAAGGGATTTCCTTACTCATTTAACACTACACTTGGGTGTCGATGTAGCGCGTTCCTAGGTAGGCATGTCCCCATGTTATATTTGTGTAGAGAATTCATATTATGTATTTGACAAAGTTTTATGCTGGCTATCAACCTACCACAACCCTCTTCCTTTATCCGGGCTTAAGACCGGCTATGCTCGCATATGCTCACATAGGCGCAGTTATATTTATGCCCTTAAGCCTTCCAAAAATTTCGCAAGATAGAAAATTAAAAACCAAACCAATAAGTAAGTGTTGAAATACTCTATAAAAAACAAAATCATGAAGGCATCACAATTTCAGGACAACATGCTAACTGATTCAGAACAAAACCCATTATGAAACATCAAACTCTAGTTCCATTACCATCCCAAGGAACGAAAAAACCTCCAACACATAATTTCCCTTTCCCTAAACTCAAATTAACAACACTGAAACAATCCAGTAATTTCTAGAAGTGTAAGCATGGAAGAAAAGCCAAACTCTATGAAATCCTTAAAAACAAACAACTATCTATACTATAGTTCAACAAAGCAGAAAAAATACAAAAAATGAAGACAAACAACCATGTTCTTCATTAACCAAAAACAACAAACTAAGTTCTCAGAAATATAAAAGCATGGAGCAGTGAAAGAACAAAAGGATTGTTGGATTTATATTGTAGATCTACTTACTTGACGATCTCCAACAACCTTCTGTTCTCCCAGCTCACCAACAACCTCCTTCTTCTTAGTAGCTCAAGTGTTAGCTTTCTCTCTTTTCCTAGCTCCCTAATAGCCTTCTCTTAACAACCCTCTTCCTTCCTTCCTCCTCTGGTCTAGAAAGCTCTATTATAGTAGCTAAGTTTCTCCCCTTTTTCAATGAGAACATGGCAGATCATTTTGGTTAGCCATAGTTCAGTCATATCAGGGTAAGGCTTAAGGATATGGGGGTATGGCTTGGGGGGTAAGGGGTATAGGGTTGACAAAAGATTGTTGGAAGAGTTGAAGGTTTCAAAGGTAAATCTAATGAAAATCTATTGTGATAATAAAGTTGCCATCAACATCGCACATAACCCAATTTATCATGATCGAACAAAATATGTGAAAGTTGATAGACATTTTATCAAAGAGAAGATAGAAAATAGAGTTATTTGCCTGACTTATGTACCTACCAAGGAACAAGCACCTGATGTGCTAACAAAGGGGTTGCCTCGTCAAAATTTTTTACCTATCAAGAATTGGGCGACTTCATAATTCCAGTTAAAAGAACTAATAAAGTGGTGGAAGTGGGCCACTTCTTCACTTCTGCCCCTCACTTACAGGGAAACAAATGTCCTTAGTGAAGGGAATGAAAAAGGGATATACATATGATAATATTATTTATTTGATTTTTATTTTAACTATGCGATATCAAAATAATTATCTTTTAATAGAAAATGTTAGGGGTAAATCCGACAGTCCACGCGGAGGGAATCGGGAGGATTCCACAATGGGTCAGCTCGATCAAGGGAAAAGGACACATGGAGATTTCCTTCCCATCCACTTGAGGGTAGGTGTCCTCCTGCCACCCGTGGTAGGCGCTATGCTGGGCAAGAAATGTGCCCCAACAAGGTGGATGGTCAGAGGGCAACACCTGACATGCCGAAGAGAAGGAATAGAAAGGATGAGAGGCCCAAGGGTGCCAATCCAGGTATTAGGAGGATCACGCCCCCAGGGCTTTTCTTTATTCTTATCTCCCTCTCACACTTGACCTCCACCCAATTAACTTTAGCGTCAGAGGGTCTAGGGGGGAAGGCCCCCTGAATTTTTTATTTTACAGGACCAGACGACCCCATCCCGGCGATCACTTTTCAGCCTCTGCGCAACCAGGTGGCTTGAAGTTGTGGGAAGCTCACGTCCCTAATTCCAATCACCCCCACATCACTCCTTTTTTTCTCAGTTGGACTCTTAGCGGAAACAACCCCCAAGGCCGTGACTGATTTGAGCATCAAAAGTTTGGCGCCGTCCGTAGGGACGTTAAGACAAAAGCCTTATAACACTGATGACGGCCTGAGGCTCCAAAGGTGCCCCTGAGGGGGGCCGTGATTGGAAGAAGCCGCATGCGACGTCACCTATCGCCTTCTCAAGCAACGACTTAAGGGGTGCCACCTACCCTCACAATGATACCCTAGTAGTTACCGTCAACATAGCTGCCTACGAGGTAAGGTGGGTCCTTGTCAACAGTTGGAGTGCGACCGACGTGATCTTCTGGGAGGGGTACCAAAAGATGGGCCTCACTCCCAAGATACTGTAACACACCAAAATTCCACTGATCAGGCTCCCTAGAGATGCTGTCCATCTGGAGGGCACGACTACGCTTCGGCTTACCGTCGGGGCTCCTCGGCGATGGGCCACGATAAACTCTAACTTTTTGGTCATGAGATGCCCATCCATCTACAATGCCATCCAGGGAACCTCGAACCTAAAAGCATTGCAAGAAGTCATCTCAGCATACCACCTCCTTGTAAAGTTCCCTACCCCATGGGGGTGCGGGGAACTACCCGGGGATCAAAGGATAGTCCGGAAGTGCTACTCTGCCCTCCTAGTAGAAGAAGTCTGCAAGCCTTGGACCTCGATAATCCTATGAAAAATGGACCTGGGTCGGCCCCAAGGCCTACCCCAGTGGGGGAACTTGTTACTGTTCCCCTGTCTGAAAGTTGTCCCGACAAGATTGTATAACTCGGGTCGGAGCTACCAGAGGAGCTCAAAGAGGGCATTCTAACCTTCCTAAGAAGTAATGCCGATGTCTTCGTGTGGGGGCCTAGGGACATGCCAGGTGTGGACAGGAGAGTGATACAAAAAGTTTGAACGTAGACCCAACCCATAAACTGGTGATCCAGAAGCGGAGGTACTTCACCCCAGAGAGGTAAACCACCATCGAGGAAGAAGTTTAGAAGCTGCTAGCAGCTGGGTTCATCAGGGAAGTACACTATCTTGAATGGCTGGCCAACGTCATCTTGGTGAAGAAGGCTTGTGGGAAGTGTAGGATATTTGTTGATTTCACTGACCTCAACAAAGCTTGCCCAAAGGACAACTTCTCTCTCCCGATGATAGACAAGTTAGTGGACTCCACCGCAGGCCACGAAATGCTCAGCTTCCTCGATACGTTCTCTGGCTACAATTTGGTGAAGATAGCCGAGTCTAACGAAGAAAAAACGTCTTTCATCACAGAGAAAGGGACCTACTGCTACAGCGTCATGCCGTTCGGCCTAAAAAATGGTAGGGTAACGTTCCAAAGGTTGGTGACAAAAGTCTTCAAGAACCAACTAGGAAGGAATGTGGAAGCATATGTTGACGATATGCTCGTCAAAAGCGAGAAGACCGATGACCACATTGTCGACCTACGAGAGACCTTCCAAACGTTCCGTGACTACGGGATGCTCCTTAACCCCAACAAGTGCGCGTTCGGAGTAGGGTCCGAAAAGTTCCTCAGTTTCATGTTGACGCAATGAGGACTCTGAGCCAACCCCGACTATATCAAAGCGGTCATCGAGATGAGTTCCTCGAAGACCGTTCATGAGATCTAGAGGCTAAACGGGAGACTAGCGGCCCTAGGCTGCTTCATCGAGAGATCAAGAGAAAAGAGCCTCCTATTCTTTCGAGTACTCCGGAAAGCTCCAAAGATAGCGTGGACGGAGGAATGTGAGAGGGCCTTCTAGTAAGGAATACCTAAGCTCCCCCCTTCCCCTGTGGCTATTAACCAAGCAATGAGAGGGAGACAAGCTTCTAATGTACCTCGTGGGTAAGCTCAGTACTGGTTAAGGAGGAGGACGGAGTCCAACGTCTGGTTTACTACTCTAGCTAAGTGTTGAATGACCCGAAATCGAGGTACTTACCCATCGAGAAGTTGGCCTACCCTTTGGTCACTTCTGCCTGGAGGTTGTAACCCTATTTCCAAGCACACTGCATCACAGTCCTCATCGACCTACCCCTGAGAAAGATATTACAGAAGTCGGAGGCCTCCGAAGGCTGTTGAAGTGGGCCATCGAACTTAGTGATTTCAACCTCGCATACATGCCCTGGTCTGCAATCAAGGCGCAAGCCTAGGCAGATTTCATAGCGTAAATGACCTTAATAGAGAAAGATCCGGACCTCAGGGATATAAAGCCTCCAAATGGTGGAGTGTCGGCAGACCCATGGCTCTTCCATGTTTTCCTTAATGAGGAGCGATTCAGGGGCAAGGCTAGTGTTGAAATCTCCAAGCGGTTGGAAGATCACCACAGCCCTTAGGTTTAGTTTCAAGGCCACCAACAATGAGGCAGAGTACAAAGCCTTGCTCGCCTGCATGAAACTGGCATTGGGGTTGGGCGTGAAACACCTACACCCGTACACCGACTTGCAATTAGTGGTTGGGGACCTAAATGAAGGCTATGAGGCCAAGGAATAGAACATAGCCAGGTACAAGGGGATGGTCGAGGAGCTATTCCTCTGTTCTGTCACTTCCGGATCACAAAGATACTACGGGCAGAGAACGACGAAGCGGATGCCTTGTCAAAGCTCGCCTCCGCCCAAGGGGTTGACTCGAGGTACCTAGTTAAGCTCCAGTAGCTCCCGGGGTGGAGCATCGACAAGAGGGAGCCTCAACAAGTGTACGAGGTCCGCGAGAAGCAATGCGGGTTGGACTCCATCGGAGAGTACCTTGAAAGCGGCAAGCTTCCGACAGACTAGAGGGAGGCACGAAAGGTGGTGAACAAATTGGTGAGATTTACCCTATTGGAGGGTCGCCTGTACAAGAGGTCATACACCATACCGCTCCTGAGGTGTTTGGAGCCAACGGAAGCTGCCTTCATACCCGGGAAATCAGTGAAGGGGACTATGGAAATCATTTAGCGGCGCCTAAAGCCCTATAAGGCCCTCCGACAAGGATATTTTTTGCCAACTATGGTCGAGGCAAGGAATCTCTCGTGAAAAGCTGTGAGGCCTATCAGCTACATTCCCGACTACAACTGCGACCCACAACGCTGCTAGTACTCATCGTGAGTCCACGACCCTTCGTCGTTTAGGTGGTCAACATCCTCAATCCTTTCCATGTTGTGGTCAAGTAGTTGAAGTTCCTTATCGTCACCATAGACTACTTCACAAAGTGGGTGGAAGCGGAACCACTGGCCCATATCACATAGTAGGCTTGCTATGGCTTCTTGTGAAAGCCCATTGTCTGTCGCTTTGGCATCCCAGTAGCCTTTGTGTCGGACAACTGGAGGCAGTTTAACTGTTAGAGACATAGGGACTTGTGCGACGAGCTGGGAATCGAGGCCAGGCTCACGTCGATGACCCACCTTTAAGACAATGGGTAGACCAAGGTCACCAACCACACCCTCCTTCAAAGCCTCAAGACTCGAGTAAAGAGAGCCAAGACCAACTTGGTGGACGAGCTCCCGAACTTCCTCTGGGCATACTAGACAATTAGCTAATTAGTTGCACCCCTACCGAGGAGACCACCTTAAGCCTAACTTACGGAACAAAGGTAGTCATCCCGGATGAGGTCGACGTACCTATCCTCCGGACACAAAGCTTTGATCCCATTACCAATGAGTAAAGCCTCCGGACCAAACTCGACCTCTTGGAGAGGATCCGACGATTCTACAACTCAAAGATGCCCGAGGTGAATTTTCAAGTGGGGAACCTACCTGAGGAGGAACATGTTTCGGGGTGACGAAAGCCAGGTAGGAAAGCTGAGCCCCAACTGGGAAGGCCCGTACATCATCACGGTGGTCATCCGTTCTGAAACCTATCGGCTAGTTGACTCGGATGGTTGAAGGCTCAACAAGCCTTTCAATTCAAAGCACATCAGGAGATATTACCCATAGTTGTAACCTCCTCACTCCTTGAATGAAATTAAGCTGATTCGTTACCCCAAATTGCCCTTTCAATACCCTCCCTGAACCTGGCTCCCCCGACGGTCCCCCTTTAGGGCTAGGCACCCCAAGTGCCATATACCGACCCTCCTCAGGGTCAGGGTCTACAAAGGTCCCTCTACAGGGCTGAGCACCCCGAGTGCCAGCCACCTGCCCGTCTTAAGGTCCGAATCTACAAAGGTCCCTCTTAGGGCTGGGTACCCTGAGTGTCGCCTATCCGTCGGTCTTAGGGTTGGGGTCTCCAACGACTCCCTTAAGACCTAAGTCTCCAACATCCACTCTTAAGGGTAGGGCACGCGAATGCCGTATACCGGCCCTCTTTAGGCCGGAGTATCCCTAACGATCACTCTTTAGGGCTGGGCACCCCGAGTATTGTCCACCGGCGCTTCTCAGGGCCGGGGTCTCCAATAGTCCTTCCTTAGGGCCAAACCCTCCAACAACTCTCCTCAGCGTCAGATTCTATAACAACCCCTTTTCTCGCCCCATAGCGTACCCAATTCCTCGACGTAGGTTTAAACACCCTTGTGCCTGAGAAACGGGAAAACAAAGGAAAAAGAGGAGCCGAAAGAAAATCACTTTGGAATCTCAACTCACAACTCCCGGTAGGGGACATGAGAGGTAAAATACCTTTCTAGGTAGAAACCTTTCATTTACTAAAATGTTACAAGAAAGATGTGAAGACAAAAACTGCATACAATGACTAAGAGGTCGGAGGATTGCGAGGAAGATACTTGAATGCCAGTTGGAGCTTCAATGAGTCAAGGTACACGTCCAGGCGGAGACTTGCAACCTCCTGGGAGATCCTGAAAACCTCTTGGGTACCTTTTTGGGTGGCCTACTCTAAACTTTCCTGGTAAGCTCTCGATCCCAGGTACGCCTCCACAGAATTCCTGCTTTCCTCCTCAGCCACCATTGTAGCACCAATGCCCATCTTTAGTCTTTGTTGCAATTTCGCCCTCTTCAACCTTGAAGCCTCCAACTTGCAAAAGTGTGTCTCCTTGAGCTACTGGATGGCGAGGTTGCGCTGGGCCACTTCCGTCTTCACTCTCTGTAATTCGGCGCCCAACTGCTCTTACTCGACCCATGCAGCCTTCCGCGATTGAGAGCGGGTATGAGGAGTGGACATCGCGGTGGGAGGGACATGTGTTGCGGAAGGGGTGATCTCCACTCCCTTTAGGGGGAGCATAGTGAGATCTTCTCCACCCGAGGATCCAAAGGAGGAAACAACCGTAGGTCTTCCAGATCAGAGATTCTCTTCCACCTAGTGCCTCGTTCCCCCTGGAATACTGTAGCAGTTACCAAAATACCTCTCCAGGACCCTCAGTACGCGCTCATCGTCCATTCTGCGAAGGAGGCTCAAAGAGGACTACAAAGGAAGGACAAAGGAAAGCACCAACCCAAGGAAGACACAGAGCGAGGGTTTCAAAGAGAAGTAAGGACAATGGTCCCGAGGAACTTGGGGGGTACAACTTGTTAATGATCGACACATAATCTGCGCCCACTCCCTAGGAAGGGTAACAGTTCCAAGAAAGGGTAATTGTTCCCCAAACATAGCTACAATAACAACGCCTCCCAATCTTTCCCAAAGAGATGTTCTTCCTCTGCATGATGACTCAACCCATAAACGTCGACCAACCTTCCTCTAGGCCTCTTTGGGGGGAGGTACCCTAAGGGGGTTGATGTGTGCGTATTATGTAACTAATACTTAGACCGCAAGTGCATGAGTCGTATCAAGTAATAAAGTGGACTATAAAAGTCGGATGTCAAACCCCCAAGGACCTAGACCACTAATTGTATCTAATTATCTGCTACCTAGTCTATCCAAAGGTTGATGGTTTACTAATCTAATTACTAAAAAGGAAATTGGCTTAAGAACACTTAGTAAGAATAGTGATAACAATCAATCAGATAAGGGGGATACTCGGGCATTGAATCCCCTCCGGATTTATAGATTGGGGCAAGTATGGATTTCATATTGATGGATATGAGATATGGACCAAGAATTCCTACAATGCTTTCACATCCTCTTTCGAGGCGAGTTACTAATCTACACTCGTGAGTAGTTCTAGGGAACACATAATCTTGGAAGAGTTATGGGAATAATCTATTTTACAGAGTCTCTCTCCTAAACACCCGATCTCTCGGCATGTTCATAACTCCACTTATTGAATTAGATCTAGGGTATATAGAGGGAGCATTATTGTCTACACCTTCTATACATCTAGATTAACACTTAGAGTTGTCGCAACGTAAAGCATCAATACAATACACAATATTCAATAGGTTCTTAAACATTGAAATATTCATTCAAATATAGAAATCCATACAAGCAAGATTAAGCATAAATCCGGAGGTTCATCATGCCCAAATATCTAACAAGTTAGTTCCCCATAAAAGGGGAACACAAGTCCAATACAATCAAAGAGGAAAAGATGAGAATCATGATAAGAAACACTCTTCCCTCTACCATTGGCGATAACCATTAGCGGTGTCCCTTCAATACTTGCCTTCCTCCCCTTGCTCCAAAGTCTTCAATGATGCCCTAATCTTCAAAATGGAGAGAAGGTTGGGAGCCTCCAAGAGGATGATGATGTCCAAGATCCAAAAGCCCTTCTCTAAACACTAAATCAGCTATTTATAGGGCTCGGGTTAATACAAATGGTTAGCAACCCAATCCGTCCGATTCGAACTCAAATCAGCATAAAATTGGGTTAACTCGTGTCTGGGCGTGCGGCATATAGGCGCTCTTACGGTCGTATACTTGCCCGTATGTAGTTCCCTAGGTTACACGATTGGTGATACGACCGTGTGCTTGCCCATATAGCTCTCTGTATGTTGGGAAGATGTGTACTAAGAACCTTCATACGAGTGCTTACGACCGTAAGCATGCCCGTATCTTTATCATACGGGCTCTTACGGTCATAAGCTGGCCCGTATGGCTTTAGTAAAACTGATAATAGCTTCGATTTGATCTGTGTTTCTTTTGTTTCACTCTCAAAGCTCTTTGGTGCCCTGAAAATAAGAATTAACACAAATTGAGTATCAATGGGCAAGAATTACTCGAAATCGCATAAATAATGTATAATGAATTGATATAAAAACATGATCAATTGAATGCTTATCAAGGGCATCACCTAACACCGAACGCAGGGGCCGGAGAAAGAATCCCAGAGAAGGAGCTAGCGGATAAGCAAGGAAAAAGAAGGACACAGATAGGAATAAAATGTCAAACTTTTATTCACCCCTTAAAAAGGGGTTCGATGAAGAATTCCAAGTTACAATCCCTAAAGCATGATAGGAGACAGAAAGCCTCCTAAAGCTAATGAATAGCCTCCTAAGCACAAGTTTGTGAAGTTGAAGGCTTGCTCCGACTAGGTATAAGGCGACGGTTTAAGCAAGCCTGCAAGCCTTCAACCCCACAACCCCATGTCCGGAAGCAGAATGGCCGCTCCCGTAATATTGCCGAGACCGACTGAAAGATGCTTCCTGAATGGCTACAAAGGATCCCCTCCATACAAGCCCATGACCGCGGTCGAGCATGCCATCTCACTTGTGGTGGAGGCGGAACCGGCGTGCACTCTCAAGCAGAGGAACAGAAGCATCACCCAGGAGGTTGCACGCATGCCAAAACCCCCCTGAAGATATCAGTTGAGATTCTTGAGAGACACCTTATGGGAAGGGCTTTGGCTAAGTCCCCGGCTAGAAGAAGGCTCTTTCTTTCTCTTTCTCTCTCTCTCTTCTGTTCTTCGAGATTTGGAAAGATCCAAGAGCCCAACCCCAGCTCGGCTTCGTAGATAGACCACATTTGGAGAAACAACAGGGCTCATCGATCAATTCTAGCAAACCTTCTTTTGAGGATGGAACAAGGGCCTGTCCAACTGAGGAAGTAATAACTCCATGAAAGGCTAATGGCAAAACATGAGAGATGGAGTAAGGAGGCCACCTCTCAAGACCATATATAGGCGGAGATTGGAGGGCAAAAAGTCGCGTTGCATGGTGATATTAATGCCAGTGGGAGACTCGCTCTACCCCTCGAGAAGGCAACCATTCCTTCGCCTGAAACGAGTGTTACTTATTGTGTCACCTTGGGGGTCTACTCAATACGAAAGAGGGGTGCGACAAACCAGGTAGACGAGGGACAATATAAAAGAAGCAGAAAGGAAAGTTAGGTTCGACGGGTCTACTCAATTGAAAAGACAAAAAGTGTTTCGTAAATTAACACATCCATACGGGGATACGAGTGAAAGATACAGCTGGTGTCTAAGCCTATTGAGCAGGGGACAACCCGCCGGATCCGGGGCCCGAGCCCTGGGACATATGCGAAAGAGAACCCGACTCCGGTTCACCCTTAGAGTCGTCCCTGGTCTCCTCTAGAATGTTGGACTCCAAGCCACCTCAGGTCCGTTTGACCCCTCGCCTTTATTGCCCCCTCGTCTGCAAGAAGGCTCACTGCCTCGTCGTAGCTGATATCCGAGATGTTCATGGTCGGCCCACAGCTAACGAGTTCCTGAAAAAACCCCGATGCTCCTGCGAGAGCTAGCTAGGGACACCTCGTTGAGAAGGATATGGAACTCGGGCGATGCCTTGAATTGTTTGATAGCTTCCGTCAAGCAGTTAATAATCGTCTCGGAGAAGGTAAAGGGTCCCTTGAACTTCTCGACCTCCTCCTTCCTAGCCAGCTCCAAGGAACTCATGTGCTCCTTCTTCAGGTACTCGATCTCGACTTTATACTCCTGAAAGCGTACAGACAAAGCGTGGATAGCCTCTTGCAACCACCCGCACACGGTATGGAGCTCCCTCCCGAAGGCGTCTACCTCTACCCAAAGGTTCTTTACAAAACCACGGGCCTCTTTCACGACGTCAGCTTGTATAGAGAAGTACTCCGCACAGGTGATTCGGGCGTCTATACCAGGAAGGTCAGAAAGAAAGTGAGTCATACCTGGCGATCGGAGAACTCCGCCAACATCTTCTCAAAGTTCTCGATCAATGTCGCCCTTAGGACCAACTCCGCCTCGGCCCTCCTCAGGGGCTCGCTTATGGAGCTAGAAAATGACGCACCCTCCAGGAGCATGGGTACTGAGTAGACCGATAGAAGCATTTACTGCGCAAACCAGCTAGGCGATTAGCGAAAGGAAGAGGGAGAATTGAGGAAAAATACCAGGACCTGAGCGTACCTCGACCTTGACCATCATTGTGCGGTGTGCTAAGTCACCCTGGCTGAGTATGCCAATCAAAGTGTTGACACGATCCTTATATATACCCAATAAAGCCGCAGTGGCAGCGAGAATGTTATCTAATAGTGAAGTTGGAGGTAGAGGCCCGGAGATACCCCCGCCATAACGGGATGAAGCGCCTTCGAAAGATGACACTTCTGGCTCCACTTCGTCACTAAGCCCCGGGGGGCTTTGTTCCCCGTTGCACCGGTCCTCAACTGCTGGCACGGGCGAGTCCTTAACCGAGGCTGGGGAACCCGTCTTGCGGCCCTTTGCGATGGGAGAAGAGACCCAAATGTCCTGGGTATCCTCCGACGGGTCCGACATGGGGGCTGGAGAAGCCTCCGGCTCCGAAGAAGGAGAAGCCTCCAACCGATGATCCACTTTAAGATTGGACCTCTTCTTAGACCGCGCACCATTCTCGCCAACATGTTTGGACTTCTGCGAGGGAGATGCTCTAGGATCTAGGGCTCTAGATCCCTGAGAACCTTCCTTGGCCAACCT
The DNA here is from genome assembly GCA_026586065.1 of Dioscorea zingiberensis. Taxonomy (NCBI): domain Eukaryota; kingdom Viridiplantae; phylum Streptophyta; class Magnoliopsida; order Dioscoreales; family Dioscoreaceae; genus Dioscorea; species Dioscorea zingiberensis. The sequence goes on from CM048818.1 coordinate 29,902,796, forward strand.
CTAAAGGAAGGTCTCATAAGGGGGCGATCCTTGTGGGAACAACAAGGGCAGGTTAGGACAAACCCCCCTCCAAAGACTCGAGGAAAGAAGAAAAAAATTACATCCCCGAGAAAGCCCTGCCGCTAAGAGGTCTGATTTAGGGTAGGTCTTCCGGAGGTAGAGAGGGGGGGCAGGCCATGAGGTTATTGATCTTTTGCCTTGTTTCCTCATCTGTCAGGTTTAGGTCGAAGTCAGGGTCCACAAGGGGGGAGCCCCACTCCGAGGGGACGCTCCATTGCCCGTCGCATGAAACAAAGAAGAACTGGGACCTCCACTTATCCCTCTTTGAGGGAAGAGGACCTAGAAAGCAGTACTTCCTCTCTTGGGAAGCTACATAGACCCGACTGCTCTTGGACCTAAGGTTCCTCTTCAGCTGGAAAAGTAGTTGGACCCATCGTGGAGTGAGCTTAATCCCCATCTTCCTGAAGATTATGGCCAGACCACACAAGTTCCTTAACCCGTTGGGGTGTACTTGGCCAGGGCTTATCTGAAAGGTGTTCAAAACCCTCTAGAGGGTCTCGAGTATTGGGAGTCGAAGCCTTGCCTAGAAGGACTCCTGATTGAGGGTGATCTCCTTATGGTCGGGATGGTCCGTCCTCTTAGCGGGACTGGGTAATCGAAACTCAAAGTGGGAGGGAACTCCAAAACGATTCACGAGCTTTGGCAGGTCAAACTCCCTGACCTCGCTGGTGTAACAAGCGGGGTCCATATCAGAGATATCAGGTTCTGCTGCCATGGTTGAGGTCTCCAGAGATCGCTGCAAGAAATAGTGACAGGGATAACACAAGTGGGAAGACCTAAAAAGACTTAGTTGGTAAGAGGGGAGACGCATCGTCAGCGTATCCAAGCGGTTGAGATCCTGCAACATGCGCCCCGAGATGGGGTGGCACCCCGGATAACGACCACGTGGACTACTACGACCATTCACCCCCCCTAGGGAGCACTAAGAAGACGCGCCCATCATGGCCCCGCTGTATCTCATTAATAGGTGCCCAGATCCCCATGACGGTTCTTATCCACACTTTGCTTACTGTAAACAGTGTCGGAACCTTCCAAGCCAGCGGGCCTAGATCGCCACCAAGCCCTGGTCAGGAGGCCGAGTCAAGATAAGGGGGTCGCTAAAGGTCAGTTGACATGGAGAAGGTCACGTCGCTCTTCGGTCCCCACCCGGAGTCAAACACAAACAAACCCGAGGTCAAAGCGGCTCCCCGGGCACCCCGATTCAACCTACATGATTAGGGTCCAGCTTATCGAGCCCTTCGAGGGTGAGAACCCGCAGCTCCGATAACCTAGGGTGCAAATGTTAGGGGGTAAATCTGATACTCCACGTGACGCAAATCAGGAGGATTCCGCAATGGGTCGGCTCGATCAAGGGAAGGGGACACGTGGAGATTCCCTGCCCATACACTTGAGGGCAGGTACCCTCTTGCTACCTGTAACAGGCACCGCGTTGGGCAGAAAAAGTGCTTGACAAGGTGGGTGGTCGAGGGGCTACACCTGACATGCCGCAAAGAAGGGATAGAAAGGACGAGAGGCCCAAGGACGCCAATCCAGATATTAGGAGGATCACACCCCCATGCTGACCTCCAGGAATCTCTTCTTCTCCCTTTCCTATCTCCCTCTCACACTTACATCCACCCAACTAACTTGAGCGTCCGAGGGTCTGGGGGGAAGGCCCCCTAGACTTCATTATTTTACAGTACCAGATGACCCCATCCTAGCGATCACTTTTCAGCCTCCGCGTGGGAAGCTCACATCCCTAATTCCAACCACCCTCATATCCAGTGGCGGAGCCAGAAATTGTTGATAAGGGGGGCAAAAATTAACTCAAATGTAACACAAGATCAAAAAGAAAATTAGAGAGGTGCAAAAAAAATCGAATCATGAGAACCCTAAAATCTAGATAATAAAAAAAACCCTAATTTTAACCCTAATTGGAGGCAAAAATAAGAGAGATGGCCTACCAATTAAATATCTAAACTAAATCCATGCAAGATTATTAGGAGTTACAATCTAAATCTTTTTCTATATCAATTCTTTCTATTCAAATTGAATATCCAAACTAAATTTATACAAATAAAAACCCCTTTTGAATTTAAAAGAAAAAAAAAATCAAATCAAGCAACAAACCAGAGAAAAAAATAGTTGAGGTATTAAAAAAAACAAAAAAATTAAAAAAATAGAAGATAAAAAAAAATCAGACCTTGCATTTCGTGGAATAGCTTCGTAGGTGAAAAAAATTAAAAAGTTTGTGACTTGTGAGAGCGATGAAAAAATCCTCCATAAATCACACACAAGTGAAACGCTAAGCAAGAGTGAGACCGTGGGTCAAGAGTGGGACCGTGGGTAGGTAGGGGGTTCTTGTGAGCAGAAAAGAAGGAAGCGAGGTTAGCGTATTAAGCGGAATAAACCAGATTCCAAAGTGAGAGAAGTTTTTAACAAAATTTAATCGATATGAGTTAATATCGAGGATAGAAAAGTTATTTAAAATATTAGTTTATTTTAAGTTTTGTTTCTATCTATTATTTTATTAATTTATTTATAATTTAATAGAAATAAGATAAGTACATGGCATCAAGTTAAAAGAGATAAGTTGATAAGGGGGGCAATTCAACTATTTAAAAATATTATATAATAAAAAAATAAATATTTTATAATATAATATATGAAAATCTCAAATGAGAAGGGGGGCAATTGCCCCCCTTCTTCTCCATGTAGCTCCGCCCCTGCTCATATCACTCCTTTTTTTTTCCTCAATTGGACTCTCTTATGAGAAATGATCTTCATGGCCGTGATCGATTTAAGCATCAATAGAAAACATTCATTTAGAAAATTCCACTCTGAAATAAATTTTTAAAAATAAGGAGAAAAACCAAAGAAGTTTTATAATTGACAGATACTTGATTGTGGCCAACAATTAAATAATTGCACATCGCTGGCTCCACCATATAAGCATGGTCTTTGAAGATCATGAGTGCTGGCTCTTTGAACCTTCGCACTTATAGCGACTTAGATAGGGACCAGCTCAATCCATTGATATGCCTCTTGAATTGCAACAATATTTTAATTAATATTTGAGTTAATTACCTTCTTGAATAAAATCCATAATTAATTGAATTGTGATTTCATGGGAGGCCAAATCATCCACTTTTGATAAATAATCAAACAAGATTGGCTATATACTTAAATCCAAAATATCTACAACCATGATATTTAGCTTGACAAAATGAAAATAAATAAATAAAACTTATATCCAACTATATTATCACTTATCAAAATCTATATTTCTAAATGAGTTAATTAAAATAGAACAAAAATACATTTCAAAACAAGACTTCTTCAAATGACTTTTTCCATTCTAATAGGTCTTAATCGCGGAGGAAACAAAAGTCCGACCACATGCACTAAATGCGATTTTCATTCTCATTGGTTGGGTTGATAAGATATACAAAGACATATTTAAAAATCTAAAATGACAAAAATTAAAGATTAATTGGTTTATAAGTTAATTAGCTGAAATATATTTTTAACTATCAATAGAAAAAAACCCTATTATATATATATATATATATATATATATATATATATATACTCAAGCTTAGAAACTTTTTATTTTTGACAATTCCTGGGGTATTTTTAGAAATGCGCCCGACCGTGAAGAAATGATTTCTTCTATTTTTTCATGTGAACAGCCATTTTTTCTTCAAAGAGAGGAGGAAATAGTTGCGCCCCCAAAGAAAATCAAGAATGACAGCAGATGCGGAACCGTTCAATACAAATATGCCCACATCTTATAAGAGGAGGAATTCGATCTCGGGATCCGTCCACAAATATCGAAACCTACTTTTTAGTAAGGGAATCCGATAGCAACATATCATCATGGCCGATGATAAACTCACAAACTTTTACTACCATTTTTTTATTGTTCCCACGGAGGCCAAGCTAAGGTTATAGCTTAGATTGTGATGTTTGTGGACATATATACATGATCTGACTTAGTCAGTCGACTCATCGGGATAGAAGATTCATTTGGAAACCAATCTCTTTGAGAAATGACACTAGCGAGAAGACATTGGATTGATGAAAACTGAAAGTGGGGTTTTGCTTTGAAAATAAGCTAAAAGCATTCCTTTTCTCATCTTTTCCACAATTTCTATCTCAATCCAATAACCAAGTGAAGAAAACCAACGTCTCATTCACTCTCTTAATCCTCACAAATAATATATTATTAATCCATAATTCAGTAGATATGGAACAATAATTCCCTTAAGAATTCCATATTAGCAACTCGAGATTATTAGTTCCTAAAAAAATATTAAAGAGAGCAACCACTTGTACACGTCCTTGAATTTTAATTGCTTTTAGATTCTCCAACAAATTAAATTAAAAAGAAGTTACTACTTCCTAATTGCATATATTTCTCTAATATTTATGATATCAACAACCGATTAAGACCCTAAAACTACTTTCTTAATCACTTATCTTGTGTACAAGGATCATTGGCAAGCTAATATTCCATTTTTTTTTCGGTTTTTAGGCATAAATAATTATGTTAATTATTTATATGTATCTAAAGTTTATCGATCATTCTAGAGATATTTTTATAAACTAAATTAATATACATTTATACCATTCAAAGCAAAAGTTAAACAAACTCACAAGTTGTTTGGAGAGTAGGACACAGCCAATTAATTGGGAGGCTTGGTTGACTATGAAACTTTTATTCATAATTTAATTAAACCAAATCTCTAGATTTAATAGATCAAAATATATATATGAGATTTCAACTTGGGAATTAAAAATAATTTGATTTGTCCAGTCAACCTGTCAAAGTTTTATTATATCTAAAGAAGAATCCCCTGAACATCTGCTGATTCAATGGCGATACTTAAGGGAGATCTGGTCCCACTACAGCAAGCTTATAAATGGAGCGCCTCCCACCAACCAGATACAAGATCTATGGGGCCGCGCTACCCTCTCCAAACAAATGGGGAGAACCTGCTCGTTATGGCCGCTACCAGGTGTATCTGGTTGGAAAGGAACATGCGGTGCTTTCAAGATAAACACCGTGTTTACATAAATCTACTCCGCCACAAAGATTTCCTTTACCTATCATGGTTCTACGCATCTAACGCTGCCAAGAGAAACCAACTCCAGGAGATGCACACCATTGTCAGGCGAAGCCTCACCCTCACCAGGGAGGAACGAGCACATAGACCACTGGATGCGGATTTCGAGGAGATGGAGCTAGGATGAGGACCAGGGCACTTGGGGACACGAATGAGTCGGAAGGACTAGCCACCAGACTTGCCGGATCCCGCCCCTTCCTAGAAACTCTGGTCCCCTACAAGGAACAATGCCACCTGCTTGGTTCACCTATGAACCACATATACATGTAACCTACAGGCCCTCTACCCGGGTCTATTTTATTTCTATTCTAATAAATGAACGTAGTTTATCCATATTATCAAAAAAAAAAGTCTTATTATACCTTGAGACATCATCAAAACAATTAACAATTAAACTAATTTCCCGATCCCTTCACCACACCAATTGACGATAAGGCCCACACCATCAAATAATAATACCAACTAAACCAATAATAAACGGAGAAGAATGGAAGGGGGGTTATGGAATTTCGTCACTCTCTCTTTCCCGCGTGTTGGGTAAAATAACCCCCAGAGTCCAACCGATGCTTGTAGTTGCCTCCTGCACTTGTGAGAGAGAGAGAGAGAGAGAGAGAGAGAGAGAGGGAGAGGGAGAGAGAGAGCCTTGAGTTCGTCTCTTGGTTTTGAGCAGGTTATGGATCTCGACTTCTCTTGTTTGGCATACTGTTTTTTGGATTTTATTTGTTTTTTTTTTTTGGGCTTGATTTCTATGATTTTTCTAGGGTTTTCTTAGTTTCTATGGTTAGTAAATTGGTAAATGGGTTCATATAGGATGTGCTTTGTGATTGCTTGATTTTGAGTTATTGAATTGTTGATGGATTTGTGGTCTTAAATTTTTATGGAAAGTGGAAGTTTTGAGCATTCGGATTGATTTCTAGGGTGCTTTGGGAGGTTGTAATTTAGTTATGCTTCAATTTGGGATATTGAATTGTTGATGGATTTTATGATCATATTTCTGGCAATGGTCTTTCTATTAAATCCAGACAGAAAGTGGTGATTTTGAGCGTTTCAATTGATTTCTAGGATGCTTTGAGTTTCTTCCGGGAGTTTTAGTAGAAATCGTGTTTGCTCAGGAATAAAGTTTCTTTCGAGTTATTTGCAATTTTTTCAATTGATTTCTATGGTTTTTATATTGCAGCTAGATTACTTTAGCTAATAATTGCGCATTAGATCTTTCTTTCTTTGTTTGTTGTTGTTGTTTTTTTTTTAATATTTTTTTTAAGGGTTGACATTTCTCTTTGAGAAAAGTGTTTTAAGTTTTGGCAGCTCCTGCAACTTTTGGTCATCTAGTGGGGGTTGAACAACCAACTTTTACTTTTCAAAAATGTGATTTGGGTGGGAACACACAGTTGGCTTTGAGTGTTTGAGAATAAGCTTCCTACTCCTCGAAGAATTGAAGCCTAATTAATGGATTAATTTTTGCATTTTGTGGTTGGATGTAGCTTATCTACAATAAGTCTACTTTTGAGAATTCTATGTGTGAGTTTCATCCACTTATAGGATGAAGTGACCTTATTTTTGCCATTCTGGTAAAGTTTTGAACTTTGATAGTTGTTCATTCGAAGAAAAAATGGCTTCAGCTTGGTGGATGGATTTTCATTTCTAGTTAAATTGTGGCTTCAGATTCTGACAGCTGTTCCAGATTTTGGCATCAATATGTTTGGAGCAAAACCCCTACTCTTTGTGGTTGGTTTGGCTATTTCATGTTCTTACATTGTTCAGTTTGCTACGGCACATTCTACAGATCCATCAGAAGGTTAGTTGCTGACAGTACTCACCAATTTTGCAGTATCTATGTAGCTTGGTTCAACTGGATTTTGAATAGTTTCTTAGAGGGTTGCAAGTCTTCCGAAATGTGTTAACTGATATGTGACAGATGAAATGAAATTTGTTTGCATTCAAATGCTTGTTGAAACATTGAGAGGGAAATTTAGAAGATAGGCTTTTAATAGAATTAGCAACATTTTAGGGATGCTGAATTACTTACTATTTTTCTTGAATTAACAGCACTACACACATAAGAATCGATATTGATTTTTGAAATTATATTAATGTTTATATGTATATAGAATATAATGTTATGATACGTCTTGCTTCCTAGGTCTATGATAATATATAGAAACACTAATTAAGATTTATGAACCATAATTTTGCTGACTGAGAAAGCAGTTAGCGTTTCATGTTATTGTACGTATGCTGTTTCTCTTAAATTGAGAATGATCAGTTTTTATCTTGATCTGCAGTTAATGCATTAAGGGCTATCAGACTCAATCTCATTGATCCTTTGGGCAATCTTAATAGTTGGAGAAGTGGGGATCCATGTACATCAAATTGGACAGGGATAATCTGTGAATCTACCACAAATGATACATATCTTCATGTACATGAATTGTATGATTTATATATTAATTTCTTCTCTCTTCAATTTTTCACACTTCATGTGGGTATTTCTTATACTTGGGCATCGAGGAAAAATAAAATGCAAGACTTCAGGCTTTATTTATTTTACCCTCTTTTTCTTATTTTTATTTTTTTGCAAATGGTGCCAGAAATTCGGAGAACTCTTTTACTATTTCATGTATATGGGCAATGCTTTGCTAAGTTATTTTGCTTAAGGGTTCAAGATGTTAAGTTTTCATCTTAAACAACAAGGGTTCATAGACTATTTTAAGGTATTAACCCATGAAATTAGATATGTCTTATGTGGTGCGAAAGTATGAGGTTCATTCCTCCAGCTAAAAGTGCATCACTTGTTCATATGTATATGTGGAGCTTAATCTCCTATTGGTAGGGTTTGATCCAAATCCTACCTGAGCTATCTGAAGGGTTTTTTGATTAAAAATATTCAAACAATTCATCTAATCTAATATATGGTCTCAAAAAAAAAAATGTATAGAAATAAGACCTAAACTTTCGTAGATGAGGGAAATAGATAGTTCAAGTATGATTGTGACATGGAAAGGAGACAGAAAAAATAAATATAATCAATTTACCACTGAGACGAAAAATTGGCTCATGTAGGGAAAGTGTGCTGTATGGAGTAGGAATTACTGAGATGGAGAATGGAGCTGGAATTTAAAAATGAAGTAGTATATACACAGCTTGTTTACATATTATATGTTGTTTGATTATGGGCTGCCACTCTACCTACAAAATTTTATGCGTGAACAAATGGGCCGCAAAACTCTTTCTTAGAACCTTAGGTAAAACTATAAAGTGTTTAGCAATCCATAGTTTGCTCCTATGAAAAACACAATCACTTTCCAGTGGAATCTTTATTTTTTTTTATTTTTTTTGAAAAACATAGTTTGCAGAAGGGGAGCCTTGGCACAATGGTAAAATTGTCGTCATGTGACTTGGAGGTCATGGGTTCGAGTCGTGGAAATAGCCTCTTGCAAAAAAAGCTGAGTAAGACTGCGGCCAATAGACCTAAGTGGTCTGACCCTTCCATGGACCTGCGCATAGCGGGAGCTTTGTAGCATCGGATTGGCCTTTTTTATTTAGAAAAACATAGTTTGCACCTTATAACCAGTGATAGTATGAAAATGTAATTTCTCCCTGTAATTGGACAGAAATTTGTATTTTTTCAAACATTCATTGTGTAAATTGTGGTCAAGCACAAATCTATGGACAAAAGTAATTTCCTTTATGCATACCACTTGTTGTAAACTGAATGATTATAAATGTTTTGGACAGATCTCTCTAGAGTTTTCTTCTTTAAGCTTAACGTAACACTAGGCATATATCATAGGAATTCCAGCAAAAATGTAATTGCAAATCCCTTAGTTAACCTTAATCAAAAGAGTTGTAGTGTATGATAAACGGTGCTCTTATGTTATTTCTTTTAGTTTTCATTTCCTTTATCGTTGTGTTGGCTGTGTTACCATCCTTAAAACTTAAAAGAACACTACCTATGTTGTAGTTTGAAGTGATGGGTCAAAATTTTTTATCAAATACTATGAAGATAGCCATAAGACTTGGGCATAAATTGTCAATTTTTTTAATTCCTGTATTAGCTGTGTAATGTGGTTAAGATTACCAACCCAGCTTATGTCTTAATTCTTAATGTGTATGAAGTATCTTGCTCCATTACTTTGTCCTGGAAATTCATGATATTTTCCACTAATATCATTGCTTTACATTTGAAGGTCGCTGCTTAACTATAATCTCTCTGGAACTTTGGCTCCTGAGCTTGGTCTCCTTTCTCATATGAAAATATTGTGAGTGATGACTTTTCCTGATTTCACATTTTACAAGCCATTAACTAGTCAGGCTTTTTAGTTTGCTACGTGACCAACTCATTGATGAAGTGATTTTTTTTAACTTATCTATCTTAGAAATCCATCATTTTTCAATGTCATCTTGCAGCCTATGACTAATCTTATTTTTCTATAGGGATTTTATGTGGAACAACATAAGTGGAAGCATTCCAAAAGAGATTGGGAGTATTAAATCCTTGAAACTTCTGTGAGTAGAACATATAGCATTTTGCCCTTAAAATAAAAAAAGAACTCTTTTACATCACAACTATCTTGAAATATTATGCATAACTTCATTCACAAATGGTTTTCTTTGGTATTCTGTTTTAGCAGCTAAATCTCCATTTTCTATGTGTTTTTTTTTTTCCATCTGTTTTATATTGATTGCTGTGCAAGCCCATCTCTATTTTCAAGCCATTGCTTTTTGTGCGTTCAATTCAATTACTTTCACTTAGATTATTTATAGTGCATGTGGGCTGAAATTCAATATAAATGATATTTCTCTTTTGTAATTTAACCAATTAGAAAGTTTCTTCAAGACCCTTTATTGTGAATTATCAACCAATGTGTTTCGTCTTAAGACACAAAGCTTTTGTAGTTGTTGGCCATTTGAATCTATTTACATATTCTCTCAAGTAATGTGCTCAATATGCTTTAGTTTCCTTAATACATGTGAATTATCTCTTGGTTATGTAGCAGAAAGTTATGATATAGAGTTGCTCTGCCATAGTTATTGCTAGTGCTGGAGAATTTCATGAGAACTACATTAATTATGAAGGAATATAATATTTTACAAATAGAGCTGAGGTGTATAGGTCGTTTGTGGATTTCATGATGTCTTTCAGGTTCCTTTGAGTTTAGTGGGTCAAACAAGGTTATGGGTTATGGGCATTATTTGAAGATTATGAGGTAAATATATTTTTATACAGAGATACTCAACACCCAAGTTTTGATTTGAGTGCAACCAGAGAAAATGAAAAGAAAGAATCAAAATAATTCCCCTTCTTTCCCTTTTCTCTAGTTTTCATAGATGCAATGACACCCTGAGGTAAAATATCTGCATCTTTATTAGGACACAGATGTTATGATAATTTAGGTGGCTTGGTGATTGGAAGGGTTGAGATATGTCCTGTTTTTGCCTTGAGGTGTCCAGAGCAGAACAAATCATGCTTATAACAGTCTATGTGTGATTGAAAAAGCTAATTTGAACCATTTTACTACCAGACATGATGGTGTCAGCTCAATCTGGATTTAATATGGGACCAAAAGTTTCCATTATGCTCTTAACAGAGGATATATATATGCTGCAATTATGTTGGTCGGGCTGCCTAAGCATGGTTTGACTAGCCATTTCACATCTTGGTTACTTTCTTTATTGATCATTTGTATAGCTAATTTCTGTTAAGTTCCAACTTATTATGTTTATTGGACATTGTTCTTCAATATGTAAGCCGACCCCATCTAGTATGGGATTAAGGCTTAGTTGTTGTTGTTGTTCTTCAATATGTATCAATTAAATATCTTCAAATGATCTTATGATTAGTACTTGTTTAGTTGAAGAAATTATCTGTATGAATATAGGATACATGTTATTTTGTGTTTGCAGCCTTTTGAATGGTAACCAACTTTCTGGATCACTACCAGAAGAGATTGGCTTTCTTCCTAACTTGAATAGGATACAGATTGATGAGAACCAGATATCAGGCCCAATTCCTAAATCATTTGCTAATTTGAAGAGTACGAAGCATTTGTGAGTAGGTTTCCGGTCACTGTGATGCTTTAATCATTGAGAATTATTCTGCTGATATCTGTTTCCTTTTTTCATTTTAAGCCACATGAACAATAACTCTTTAAGCGGTCAAATTCCACCAGAGTTATCTGGACTATCAAGTGCACTTCACCTGTAAGTTAATTGTTTCTTCATTCATGCTTTTAGCAATTCCCTCTTTTAGCTGTTGAATGGGCATGCTATTCTGCTCCTTCATACTGTGTGTAACCTTCAGGCTGCTGGACAATAACAATTTATCAGGGTCTCTTCCTCCAGAACTTTCGCAGATGCCCAGCTTGCGGATACTGTGAGTACTTGCTGGTTTTTCCAAATATTGCTTCACTTATAAGAGTAGCAATTCCTGTTTATTTTGCTGATATGTGCTCTATGACATAGAGGAAACCTAATTTTTTATTGTGATGATTACTTTGTAATGTGGAACTTTATCACAAACTATGGAAAGTAAGAAGGTATCAGAAATAAGCTAACCATTTCTGTCTGTAATGATTGTTAATTGATCTGAAAATTGCTTCCTGAAAACTTGAGGCCAGTGTTTAGTTATCAATTTTAATTGGCACTATTTATTCAACTTAAAGTTCACAGCAAATCATGGATGCAGTGTCCTGGTACTGACTTCTAATATTTTGAAGTTTGAGAAATAGATTCACTAAATTGTTTCTCAAAATGCAAAACTTCAAAATTATGATCAAGCCTATGGTATTTCACTAAACCAGGGCTATTCTCTGTAGAAAGTATGTGTTTCAACCAATAAAATAGAAATGAAGTTGAGGTTTTCTATTAAAGAAATATATACATTATGAACATTTTAGGATATGATATATTAATTTTCTTATGAAGTTTTAATTCATATTTATTGACATACCTAGCTATGTCATGATTTTATGGATACTTGTTATTTTGTTCTATAACTCTTCTGGGGCTTGCATTCACATACCTACATTAGCTTTATACCTAATGTGGTTTTTCTCTTTGCTTTGCAGCCAGCTTGACAATAATAACCTCAGTGGAAGTACCATTCCAGCCTCCTATGTGAATATGACAACACTTTTTAAGCTGTATGTACATCTTTGATGTTATCTAAATGGTTGTAGGATTTGGAATATGATAATGAGAATTTATTTAGCTTTCTTGTTCCTTAGGTGCTCTTTATAAGCAACTTACTATAATTGGAAGAGAGCAACAATGTTGAATTGTCTCCCTTCTGTCAAGAATATTTATGCTCATTTTCTTTGATCAAAATGTTTTGACTCCGTGATTTTGACTTTTGTTAACAGTGCAAGACTTGATTGTAATCATAATTGCTCTCAAAGTCAAGATAATTAAGCTCCTTTTATCAAGTAAATATGTGCTCAAAGTTGTTCAATGATATCTTTCTGGTATTATTGTCAGGAGCATTAGGAACTGCAGCTTACATGGAGCTGTACCAGATTTGAGTGCAATACCTCAACTTACTTACCTGTAAGTTCAGGTGTCTGTTTTTTGCTGTTGTAGGAGGAAAAAAATTGTTTTTTTCATTGTATCCTGATCTTTTAGTTTAATTTGTCTGATCTGATTTTAGAGATAATTGATGGTATTTACTAACAGAGATCTCAGCTGGAATCAGTTGGAGGGATCCATACCATCTGAAAAGCTTTCAGATAATATGACTACAATGTATGTGAGAATCCTTTTTTTTCGAGTTAGAATGACTATAATCTGTTCTATGTGAAGATCACTGATTTTCTTTTTTCTCTCTATTTCTCTATTTCTCTTGTTTTCTTATCTTTTTGCAGTGACCTGTCAAACAACAACCTTAATGGATCAATTCCACCCAACTTCTCACATCTTTCTAAACTTCAGAGATTGTAAGTGAACTTTTTACCTGGTTTTTCTTTCATCATACTTTCAATTTGAAAACTTTGTTTCCCACTTTTTTTCTTTAATCAAGAAACAAGTCTTCTGGTGAATTTTACCATATACCATAACGGTATATATTCTAATTGAGATTCTTATGAAAAAGATATAAATATATTTAAGATTCGTGAACTATGTTTGTACCAGGCTATGTAATATTAACCTTTTTTTTTCTCACAGGTCTCTTGAGAACAATAAACTACACGGTTCTGTTCCCACAGCTATCTGGCAGAATATGTCATCATATAGAAATAAGAGTCTTATCTTGTATGGCCTTCTGACCACAAATTGCACATACATGAATATCTTCATGCATATTTAACTCATATATTCTGCTTTTGTTTTTTTCAGGGATTTCCAGAATAATTCTCTAACAGAACTTTCTGATGCTAGCAGTATTCCAGAAAATGTTACTGTCTTGTACGCATTCTCTCCTTTTAGTGATAGTACACCATGCACTGGTTGCATAATAGAGTTGTGTCAAATCCCAGGACTTTTCAATAACCATTTTCCCTTTATTGCATCAATATATGTGCACGTAGAAAATGATGATGATATAAATACCTTCATTTACCTTTCCTGCTCCTGCAAAATGCTTAAGGTTAGTATAATGGAAATATTTGTCTAGCCTTTCTTCCAAAATAGCTTAAAATGGGCATTCCAAATTTATTTGAATGTGTGAGAGAGGGAGAGTATTGTCAGATTCAAACCAAAAAACATGACAAATGGGCTCCATCCAATCTTAAAACTTAAGCTGGTAGGATATAGGAGAAGAGACTCATAATTATATATTCATATCACTGGACTACTAGTTATCTCTGATATGACCCCTTGATTTGTGCTAGTATTTAGCTAGCCATGTGACGAGTCATCCTAGATCCGGTACCATGTTAGATGCGAACCAAACACATGGTAGATGAGCTCGATTTGACCTTAAGACTTAATACGATTAGAGGTGAGACTCATGTTTATATGGTTATATCTGATAAGTAGAACAAGTAATAAAATGTTTATGCAAAAAAATATATAAAAATAAAAAATAAAAAAATATTGCTTTGGGTGCATTGCCCTAACCAATAACTACTTAACAAGAAGCTTTGTAAATAAAAAACCTGCCGAAGGATTAACCATGTATATCAAGCTTATTTTGGAAAGCAGAAAAGACAATTCCTTGTTTCTTAACCTTTTTATTATAAATCTCCATTTGATGTGAGCTCATTGATTATGAGCATGATTTCATTCTTGAATGGCTTGCTTGGAGAAGAATGTAAGTTGTGCTTGCAGGTTTTCTAGAAGTTTCTCTAAATGGAAATGGGAATGGCTTGTTTACTATATGTTTTGCATCCCTGATTAATTATATTAGTGGATTCTTATTGATGATGTCTTTTGAGAAATAGTTTAAAGCACTTAAGTAACTGTTGTTCTTAGTTCTCAATTCATTGACTTAAATATTAAATTCAGGTTATATGGGAACCCTGTATGTTCAAGCAACAGCCAAACCAACATATTCAATCTTTGTGACCCCAAGAACATACCGCCAGCATCAGGAAGCTCACCAAACTCCAATAAAAGTTGTAGCTGCCAAACAGATTTAGGCTTTGAGTACAATAAATTATCTCCCACTCCATGTTCCTGTGCCATTCCCATTGGAATTGGGTTTCGGTTGAAAAGCCCAGGAATATCAGATTTTCGTCCATACAGGGATGATTTGGAGGTTTTTCTAACCAATAGACTTAACTTGTTCCTTTATCAACTATATATTGATTCAGATATCTGGGAAGAAGGTCCACGTCTGAGGATGTACTTGAAGTTATTCCCAAGCTATACCAGTTTATTTAATGTGAGTGAGATTCTACGGATTACAGATATCTTCAGTCAGTGGGAGATTACACTTCCAGGTATTTTTGGACCATATGAACTTCTCAACATCACATTGGGACCATACGCAAATGGTACGTCCATCATATCTAAATGATCATCTTGAATTGAAACTGAGAGTGCTGAAATTGTAGTTCTGGATCAGGAGTTTTGATTAACTTGATGGGTGGAAAAAGTCCATTTCAAAATGCTTGTAACAAAGTGAAAAATAAGAGCAAGGATGATGAATACTATATAGCTAAAAGAACAATTTGGTTTATTAGGGTTTAAATGGGGTTAAATGATATTTCAATGGTATGCGCACAAAGGGCTTTTGGTCATTAACATTTTTTAATTATTGTTTATTATCTTGGTCAACACCCAATGCGTGGGTATGCATACCAAGAGAAGCATTTTCAGGTGCACACAAATACATGCCAAGAGGCATTTTTAGGTGCATACACGCATTCCAATTTTATCGGCGGTACACATTCCTATTTTAAATTATTAAACCTTATGAAACTTGAGGAGCTTTTCTCGTGTAACATGTTTTTGTCTTAGAATTATAAAAGTGGCCTGATGTTATCATCTTTTTCAAATACTATTGAACCATAATTATCCAATCTCCCATAAATTGCCAATCTGAACAGCATTTTCAAAACCATTGGTATTGGTACTGAATGATATCTTATGAAGCCATTTTTCTGATCTCCTCGTAACAAAAGACCACGTGACCAACATCCAAAGCTCTCCATCTTTCTTCATACTAGCTTATAGGTTTGGTAACACATATTTATTATTTGATCAAGGATCTTTAGGAGCCAAAATAAAAGTACACAGTTTGTGAGTTATGTGCAATAAACTATGATAGGATAATTAGTTTTGATGCATATAACACATATCATTAAGGTAATTTCAATCTATTTTAAATTGAATTTAAATAAGTGTTGTTCAATTTTTTGTAAAAAATGGAGGTCTTTATTTTTCACCATGGTCCATCATTTAAGCTCTTACTGAGAATTCCTTGCCATGTAAATATTGGTCACAATTGAAAGTTCCAAAACCCTCCAAGAAAGGTTAGTTATCAGAAATATAAGTAATGCACTTTATGTTTATTTATTTATTTTATTTTATTTTATTTATTTATTTATTTTTTATAGCTAAGAATGCAATCTTGCATGTTTAAATCATTTAAAGTTAATATTCTTTTTTCTTTTCAAATTGTCACTTTTGAAATAACAGAGTGACAGCTAGTGCTTCATAAGGACTTTCTACATCAGTAGTTTATGACTCATTTGCTGTTGCAGGTATTCCAACTACAACTGCATCAGGATTAAGCAAGGTTGCGGTAGTAGGCATTGTGTTAGGGGCATGTCTTGGTGCAGCTTTTATCACAGCAGTCATTACTGTTTTAATCATGAGAAAGCTCTCTAGAAATCAAAAGGGTTCTAAACGACGCTTATGTAAGTCCTTTTGCTTCTTTACAATTTAGAAGTTACAAATAGCTATAAAAGGACATACAGTAGAAGGGGAATTGTATCCACTGTACATATCTAAGATCAGAAACCCATGCTTTGATATCTACAACAAGAGCATGTACTTGTGATAGTTAAATTGTTTTAATTCATCTGCAATGCTCTTTTATCTCAGCAAGGCACCATCATCTTGATGAGTACCTGAATTTGACAAGATTCTCTTTACTTGTATCTCCGATCGTGATCCATCTATCAGCTTTAGTATCTTTGGTCAATCTGCTAAAATGATTTAAAGTAGGATATAGTCAATCATATTAAATTGTCAGTTCTTAACTCAATGTTCAAATTGACATAATTACCATAACAGATTTTCCTTGAGATTTCATGCATTGTGATCTTGCATGTTATGAAAAATGCCAGCCTCATTCTCGGCATTGTTAATAGGAATGTCTCTGCAATTTTGCAATCAAAGATGATAGACATTTCTTCTCTGGTTATGAAATCTTTACAAACTCCATAAAATCAGATCTTCATAATCTACTAGTGGCATCATCAATTGATGTAAATTGGACCTAGATTCTTTGCCTTGGTTTCTATGAGCTACAAAAGTAACATTGGAGTTGAATTAGGTTCAGAATAGATGATTATTTAGATTAATATTAGCTTTTCATACAGATTTATTTTTATTGATCCTGTACAAAAGTGTAGAGGACATTCCAGGAGGCCACAACTGAATTTGATTCACTTCAATTTAGTTAGAGTTGTGTGATTAAATCATTTTAATTTATGTAAAGTCAGATAAGTCAGATTCTTTCCAAAAGTTTTTTCATGTTTACTTTTCACGTGAAAGTAATCGGCTTCTAGTGGACATTTTGCTAGAGATTGGGTTTTATCTCTTTAGGCCCTTGTGTGTATGATTGCTTTGAGAAGTTGGAAGTGAATTTTCTTTATTTAAAAAATTATATTATTTCTCCTTAATAGGTGGATGGTATTGGCTCTCAATTTCGAAGTTGTTGGTATATGTTCCACATGCAATAGATATTCTCAGGAATTAGGAACAAAGGATTTATTTAGACCTTTTGTCTTGATTTTATTTCCTACCCAAAACTACCTAAGTAGAATTATGGTTGTTATTTCTTTCTTCTCCTATTCTTTTTATTTCCTAAAAATTGTGCCTAGAAATTCATTTGACTCAGCAAAGTATAGTGTTGCAAATTAGTCCAAATTGATTATTGGCTTTGCTAATTATATCTTAAGTCTTAATCTTTTGTGACTTTGATCTACCTTATGCAGTGTCCAGAAGTTTAATCAAAGTCGATGGTGTGAAAGGCTTCAAGTTTGAAGAAATGGCACTAGCTACGAGTAACTTTAGCAACTCCACTCAAGTTGGTGAAGGAGGCTATGGCAAGGTCTATAAAGGGGTTTTAGCTGATGGAACACTTGTTGCCATTAAGCGTGCACAAGAAGGATCATTGCAAGGTTCAAAAGAATTCTTCACTGAAATACAGTTGTTGTCAAGGTTGCACCATCGGAACCTGGTTTCTCTGATTGGATATTGTAATGAAGAAGATGAACAGGTAAATCATCTATTTATGATGCATCCCAATGATATTAACTAGGATTGGAAATTTGGACTTGCCATCACTTAAATTTCCAGAATGTGTTGTTCTAACTTCTAAGTTTTGTTTAGTGGATTATTATCAGTTATCCAGACTAACTATTGTTTTTAGTAAATCTAGTTGCTAGTAAAAATTTCATTAGGTTGAAACTTTTTGAACTGCTGATTCATGCACATCCTGGTGTTCCTTACTACTTTGCATAATTTGTTTTTTTTTTTTTTTTTAAAACCTTTCTTTGATCAAGATTCTATCTGTTGAAGATTTCTAATTTGTTAACATTCTATAATGCATAGAATATACTTGGTTTTATTACCTAAAGTCTGTCAATATATACTTTGTTATTGTTACGGATATATTTGGTGAAGACAGGTGTCGTTATCTATTTGGTGAAGACAGGTGTCGTTAAGCTAAAGGACCACTTGTTCCTTTGGCTACATGGCAGTATCACCATCTTTGCACAATTCCGCTCGGCAAATAGCGTAAGGATTCAATCTTGCGAACAAGTCCGTCGGAATTGTAACAACCCTCTCATAAAGGGCGTAGGGTAGAAAGAAAGAGATAGAGAAACATCTAACGCCTCTACAGTGAGTGGGCCTTATCCACTCAAGCAGGCGATATTTTCCTACCGCCTTCCTACCGCCTTCCTACCGCCTTAAGAGATATTTACCTAACTCACCGCCTTACTCCACCGCCTTTCCTGAACCGCCTCTAAGGTGCTATAAAAGGAGAGCGCTAATAGAAGAAAAGGGATCCGAAAAAAACTCATCACACAAAAAACTACCTAAAACTAAGATTCTCTATTCAAGTTTTCTGACTTAAGCATCGGAGTCAATCCGCGAGAAGGCCCAATTCGATCACCGTCCTCTCCTTTTTACATGTGCTCACATGAGTAATTTCAAGAATTCCGAAGCGGAGTTTTTATGATGCTCTTCGCACTCGCTCGTAGCGTAAGTAAGCGTCCACATCAACTATAAATTCTAACCGTTGGTCGAGAGCTGAGACCAGATCACGAGGCAACAGTGACCGAAGCGTGACGTGGACCAGTTTTTGGCATCAACAGTTATGTTTAATGTTTGTTGATGAAAGCTAATAAAGGAGAGAGACGATCAAAGGCACTACATTTTATTCCTCTGAAACTTGAATTTACAAACTATAGTTTTACACCCTCTTAAATAGAAAAAAAATCAGCTTATATCTTTCCTAAAGATGAGAAATAAGATAGAAATAAGGAATAAACTAACTTCCTTAATTATCAGAAGTGCGCTAACACTCCCCCTCAAGCTGGACTTTACAGCTTGTACATTCCAATCTTGTCTACAAAATTTTTCAAATGGAGGCTTATGTTTCTTCATGAATTGCCCTTGCCCATGCTTCTCTATTCATGAGCCATCATTACCTAATTGCGATTTCTTCCTCCAAGTGTACGAAAGCTCCAGCCCACCAACATATAAGTTCGGTTCTTGGTTGTTAGCTGAGGTGGCATGGAAGAAAAAAAAGAGAGGAAATGGATTTGATATATCCGATCAAGGAGATTGAATAAGATTAGGAGACTCATTGGATGAAATTTGGATAAGGTTTGGTGGAATGGGCATGAGGATCTAGCTGAATTTGAATGAAATCAGAACTAGATAAGATAGAATTTGAATTTAAAATAATCAGATTTTCGTCTGAATTTGAATGAGATTAAAGATAAGATAGAATTTGAATTTAAAATGTTCAAAAAAATTCCCATCAGGTAGAATTTGAATTTGATAGTTTTGGAAAAAGTGCATCAGATTTGAAAACAAGAAACTGTGTAAAATTATCCCAAAAATTTATTGATGCTAAATTCTCCCCCTGAAGTGAATTTGGGGGATAAAAAGGTTGATTTTCAAAACAAGTGACATAAAGTAGTAACCAAGAAATATGCATTTGTGAGATTGAGGATCTAGTTTCCTACGGTTATGATCATCAAAGGCCATGTCCGAACACTCAAAAACACGCAGGTCAAGCTCGGAAAAGACCTGAGAATTAGAAAAGCAAGAATGAAGATTATTAAGAGGGGTTTTGCAATTGAGAAAACCGAAAAAGATAATAAGAAGTGAGAAGGACATCACCCAAAAAATGTTTAGGAAGTCTGCACTTACTAGGTCCTTCCAGTTTTGTTGATTGTAAAGATAAAGATCTTCTTCAAGGTCTTGAAATTAGTGGTGATATGAAGGAATGAATAGTTGATTGGAGGAGGCAGTGGGGATGATTTTGAAGGTAGGCTGCGAAATGTTTGAAGCCATCTCAGAGCCATCGCCTTCGCTCGTCCCAGTCATGGCCATCTTGACCATCGTCTCTCTCAAGTTCAATAGCTTTGATCTCTCTGATACCATGAAAGCTAATAAAGGAGAGAGACGATCAAAGGCATTACATTTTATTCCTGTGAAACTTGAATTTACAAACTGTAGTTTTACACCCTCTTAAATAGAAAAAAAAATCAGCTTATATCTTTCCTAAAGATAAGAGATAAGATAGAAATAAGGAATAAACTAACTTCCTTAATTATTGGAAGTGCGCTAACAGTTGAAATATGGAATAGCTTGATAATATAATTAACACTCAGTGCTTGAAATTTGGTGATATGAGATTTAAATGTTGTTTAATGGTATTGTTTGCTTTCATAAAACTTATGGTGATTTAGAGCATAGCACTGTTGTTTGGTAGGCATGAAACCCCCAAACAATGCCCCACCCCACAGTATTTATCATAAATTAGTCGACAAGTTTTGAGTCAATACTAAAAGAAAGAAATCTGTGTTTCCTTTGAATGCCACCATGCTTAAACTTCAACCCCCTCTCTTTCTAGACTATAGATTGACTTTATACAAGACATAACTGATGGAAATTCTTCTCAGGGCTTATAGGGCATTTGAAAATGTATGAGTATGAACAATATTTGTAGCTGACACATTTGCTTCTGTCATCTGAGTGTCAAGTTGAATAAATAACTGCAAATCTGTGTTGTAAGATTGTCTATTTCAGTGTCCTTGATGTGGTTGGAAGGACTGTATGTACTTTTTTAGCTTAGACTATCAATATTTGACTGTCATGGTCTAATGATTGAAATTTTGTCACGCCTCTGTCTAACTTCTAGGGTTAGTTCAGCTTCTTAGTTGTTCGCTTCTTGTAACTATATTGCAGATGTTGGTCTATGAATTCATCCCAAATGGCACTTTGCGAGATCACCTTTCAGGTAAGCATTTTGATTTTCTTTCTACAATAACATTAATTATTTGGCTTGATCAACTGCCATTTTGTGATATATTCTTTCAAATTGCCTTTTGTTATATTTCATAATGTACAAAGCTAGTCTTTTTTCATTTGCAACACTAAGCAAAATGCCTTAATTATTTATAGAGGAAATGAAGAAATACGTAATCATGGGTCATATATATCTTAATAATAATAGACACACACGTATAAACAAACAAATTTAGTTCTTAATCTTCCTTATGATATAGTAGTTTGTGACTTCACGTCCCTGAATTCACAATGATGATACTAGAGAATTCTCCTACTGTCATTAGGGTATAAATTTCAAGAAGGAATAGTTGTCTGAAATAGAGAAAACACGTAGATTCTTTGACACCAAAAAAAGGAAATTGTAAATAATAATTTTATTTTATTTTATTTTATTTGGAAAAAGCTATTGCATATAGAAACAAATGGAGAGAAGTTGGTAAAAAAAAATGAGACAATACTCAGGTTTCAAACGGGCCATGCCGTGCCGGCACGGTCTGCCGGCGAGCCGTGCCGCGTGCTGGCTCTTTTTTTTTCAAAAAACTTCAAAAATTATAAGAAATTCATAAAAAATTCAAAAAAATAAGGAAAATTTCAAAAAAATAGGAAAAATATAAAACATTATGAAAAAAAATTATAAAAATCCCGAAAAAATTTCACCACAAAAAATCTTTAAACCCCCCCCCCCCCCCCCCCCCTTTCCACTCACAAAAAAAAACCTTATAAAATTTAAAAACATATATTGCAAAACTAAATAAGTAATTTGTTATATTAGATTACTATCTATTATTTTATTTTTGAACCATTTTGAGGTCTTTTAAATTTTTAATAGATAAAAACTAATTTTTATGTAATGGTGATGGTGTATTATGAGCTCTTCAAAATTGGTAGGTAGATCATTATTTTACTAATTTAGATTTGGATTAATTACACTTTTCATCCCTGAAAATGATGTCATTGTTCACTTTTATCCTTGTATTTTAAAAATGTTCAATACAGTCCTTGTGTATTAGGAAATTTTGTTATTTTAGATCCACGAAAATGGTGTATGGAATTTGTTCACTTTTATCCTTGTATTTTTTAAAAATGTTCAATACAGTTCTTGTGTATTGCGTATTCTGTTCTATTTTGGTCCCTAATATTGTATTGCGCATTACACAAGGACCGTATTGAACATTTTTAAAATACAAGGATAAAAGTAATTTAATATTTTCGTGACTAAAATGAATTAATCCTTTAGATTTCAATGAGTCATATATATATATATATATATATATATAGAAATAATTACTTACTTTAGGAAGAGTGTATGTGAAAATAAGACATTACACAGTTCAAAGTTCAAATTTTTTTAAAAAAAGTTCAAATTTCAAACTCGTGTTGGGTCGGCCCGCGGGTCGTCTGGGTCGACATATGGGCCGTGCCGTGCCGACCCGCGTGCCTGGGCCGGCTTAGCACGCGGGCCACGCGTAGCTGGCTTAGCACGCGGCACACCTCTGGGCCGTGTTGTGTCTAGGCTGGTATGGCCCGTTTGACACCTTGAGAAAATACTCAACATAAGAGAACAAAATAACCAGAGATGGCAAATAGGAGTACTGGATGTTATAAATTGTCAACAACAACAACAACTAAGCCTTAATATCCTACTAGATGGGTCGGCTATATGGATTCTTTGTCTCCATGTCGCTTTCCAGAAAAAGTAAATAAATAAATAATAATGATAATAAATAAATAAATACAAAAAATGAAAATAAAAACATAAATACATAAATAATAATGAATAAAAATAATAAATGAATAAATAATAAATAAATAATTCCACGAGGGATTGACATATTAAAGCAGAAAAGTATTCCCCAAAACAAGGCTAATGAAAGAGAGTATCTTCAATTGGTGCAATATACACCTTTTGTTGGATGTCTTCATTTCTAATCTTGTCTAATCTTGTATGACCACTTATCCACCTTAACATCCTCATTTCTGCCACATTCATCTTATGAATATGTTGAACTTTAGTTGCCCAACTCCCGCTCCCGTATAGTATGGTTGGTCTAACTGCCGTCCTATAGAATTTTCCTTTCACTTTGTTAGGTATCTTCTTATCATATAACACACCCATAGCACTTCTTTATTTCAATCATCCAGCTTTGATTCTATGGGTTGCATCTTTATCCATCATCCCATCATCCTGGAAAATGGAACCTAAATACTTAAAATTGTTAACCTTAGGCACTACCACCCCCCAGTTTCACTTCCCCTTCATCTCTTCTACTTAGACTAAAATTACAGTGCATATATTCTGTCTTACTTCTGCTTAGCCTAAAGCTTCTACTTTCTAGAGTGTTTTTCCATAGTTCTAACTTTTGATTTACTCCATCTCTAGTCTCATCTACTATGACAATATCATCTACAAACAACATACACCATGGGATGTCATCTTGGATATAACTAGTTAACTCATCCATCACTAGAGTGAACAAATATAGACTCAAGGCCAATCTTTGATATAAACCCACTGTTATAGGGAACTCCTCTGTATCGCCTCCCACTGTTCTCACACTTGTAATCGCTTCATACATATCCTTAATAATATTTATATATTTTACATGAATGCCTTTCTTCTCCAATACCGACCAAAGGACTTGTCTCGGTACCCTATTATATGCTTTGTCTAAGTCAATGAAAACCATATGAAGATCCTTCTTCTCTCTGTAGATCTCCATCAAGTTTCTGTTAGGCCTAATAGTAATAAGATATGTTAAGGGTAGTTTCGTAATTTATGTTATTAAGGTTTTACTATAAATATGTGATTAAGGGTTAAATTATGGGATGACTGAGTTTTTGGATTAGTTTAGCTTTAGTTTAGTTCTTAGGAGAGATTGGCTTACCTCTCGAACTGTAAGCCTTCCATTATCAATAATAATTCATTCGATTGTCAATTCTTTCTTGTTCGGTGTCTATCAAATTGGTACCAGAGCAATTTCCTGGGAAGAGGGCCGCTAAAAAAGTCGATGCTTTAGAGGAGAAACTAGAGGCTGAGTTGGCTTCGATGAAGGCGGCAATGAAAGAAGATTCACAACCATGGAGGCAGGAATTGACAGAAGACTCAAGGCTGTGGAGGATCGATTCACAACCCTGCAGATGATGATACAAAAACTGATTGATTTCCATGTCAATCAGCCACCGCCAGTGGTTTCCTCGGCTCCCCTGCAGATGACGGCGAGCTTGTCTATAGTCTCAGGAGAACCCAAGGAAAAGGAAAGCGTTCCCTTGGTGGCGGTAGAAGAAGGCACGGGCAAGGATCCGGTGGAAAAGCTGGGGGATTCGCGAGATAGGGACGGGGGACCAAAGATGGGTCCGGGCTCGTGAGTTTTGACTTGGGCAGCTCCGGCGGATCTAGATCCGGCGCATGGCGGGCGTGTGCGCAGTTTGGGGCCTCGGGGATCTATTCTGTTTAGCGCGCACTCGGGTGTATGGAGGACGGGACCGGTTGACCAGGAAGGGCTCAGCTGAATCTGGCCGGAATAGAGTGGGAGAGGATCGACCGACGGCGGGTTTTGGGACTCCTACGGATGGGACCCTGGCTGGCGTGAAGCAAAGAGGCCCCCGTTTCCAGGACAGCATGGTCCTGACAGGAAGCCACCGTGGACAACAGGGATAGGCGAGTAGGATCTCGAGGCAACAGGATGGGGGATGGCCACACACGAGGAGATGCCATATTTTCGGCCACTATGGAGCACCGATACGGACACGGGACATCGACACGACACAACACGGACACGCCGACACGACATTTTTAAAAAAAAGTAGGACACGGACACGTTGGGACACGTTGAATATAAATACATATAAAAATATTTATATTATATATATACCGGAAAGTAACATATGGTCCCTGTATTACTTTTGAAATCCTTGTATAGTTCCCCCTAAGTATCGGTATCTGTTTACTACAATGATCTATCGGCTTACTATTCGCCCTAAGTGTTTAAAATCGGAAGAATGTAAAGTACCAGGGACTATACGATAATTTTCCCTTATATATATAATACAGTTTGTACACAAAAAAGTGAATCATTGCTAACTTCAAAAGAACCCTAAACCATTGTTACTAGTACTCATAGACCAGATCGATGCTAGGTTTACGGGCCGACGTGTCGTGGACGTATCGACGGCAATTAAAAAAAAGGGGATACGTTTTTTACCGTATCGGACACGTATCCACAAGTGTCCGGCGCGTGTCGGTGTCGGATAAGTGTCCGATATGGATACGTGAGCTGATTCAAGGTGTCGGTGCTTCCTAGTTCGGCCATATAGCGGGATTGGTGGCGGCTGAGGCTCGTTCAGGCTAGATTCGAGGATACGAAAATTGAAAATGCCAATCTTTGAAGGTGAAGATGCTCATGGGTTGATAGACTGCGTAGAGCGATATTTCATGGTGAACGGGTTGTCTGAAGAAGAGAAACTGGTTGCGGTGGCTTTATGTTTGGAAGGTAAGACGCTCGCAGGTACCAATAGTGTGAGCAACGACATTCAATGAGGTCGTGGGAAATGTTCAAAAATCAGATCCTGGAGCGTTTTGGCCATTCCAAGGTAGCAATTTCTACGAGCAGTTCTTTGCTCTCACTCAGGATGGGACGGTCATGGAGTGCCGCGCGAAGTTTGAGTTGTTCTCTGGTAGACTTTTCGGAATGTTTGAGGATATGTTGAAGGGGAATTTTATGAAAGGGTTGAAGCAAGAGATACGGGCTACGGTACGTTTGTGCAAACCGAGGGCGTTGGAGGAGATCATGGAATTGGCACAAATGATTGAAGAAAAAAAATAAGGTTCAATGGAGCACTAGGAATAATGTCGGCGGGTTTACTCTCCGTGATAGCATGACAAGAGAAGGGTCAAAAAATCAATTACTGGAAATTCAGAAAGAGGAGACGAAGCATATGGTGGGAACTTGACCCGGGGTTAATTTCAAACGTCTTACAGAAACTGAGATCCTGAACAAGAAAGCAATAGGGATATGTTTTTGCTGCGACGAAAAGTGCTCACCAGGGCATCGGTGCAAAGTTCGATCTTTGCAGGTTTTGACGGTGTGTGACGAGGATAGAAGCGAGAAGGAACCTGAGGAAGAGGAGGCATGACTGGCTACAACAGCAGTTTCCAGATTTTTACCTTGAGGACAAGGTGTCTTTTTGGGAGGAGAGTAATGTTAGGCCCAATAGTAATAAGATATGTTAAGGGTAGTTTGGTAATTTTATGTTATTAGGGTTTTACTATAAATATGTGATTAGGGGTTAAATATGGGACAACTGAGTTTTTGGATTAGTTTAGCTTTAGTTTAGTTCTTGGGAGAGATTGGCTTACTTCTCGAACTGTAAGCCTTCCATTATCAATAATAATTCATTCGATTGTCAATTCTTTCTTGTTTGGTGTCTATCAGTTCCTTAATAGGAAAATGGCTTCTGTTGTGAGCACGTCCCAACGGTATATCTCAGAGAATCCATATCATAAGTGTGATAAAGTTTTATGCTAGCTGTCAACCTACTGCAACCCTCCTCCTTTTTCTGGGCTTGGGACCGGCTACGCTCGCATTCGCCATTGCATAGGCGGAGTTGATGTGATAAATTGTCAGTTTGGTGAAATAGGTCAAAACATGCAATAGTGAGGAGGATCAATTCTTCTTGCCTAGCCTATCCATTGTGTTTGATAAGATACTCTGCTTGACAAATTCAGTTTTCATAGTGGAATTAAGTGTGCAGAAGAGTACTGGAGAGTACTATCTGTTTGTGTCAGAGCATATCAATTGCTCTAGTGTCAGCTGAAACAGTTGAGAAAGGTCTTCTGGATTCTTAAAATTGGAACAGAGGATTGTAGGGCCTTGTAGAGTAATGAGATAGCTATAGCAACACATGTAGGACTTTGAGCTCCAATACAGCTGGAATAATTAAAAAAAAAAGGGTCATTCATAATTAAAATATAAACAAGAATTCATAGTGAAGGTTAATGAAAAATCAAATGGGATTGTGACTTTCTTTCTCTTCAACATTGAATAACTATTCTTCCGTTTCCCCATATTTAGGTGGCTTAATATCCACTAGATCATAGTTGGCTCATCATAATCAAATATCTTCTTTATTTTTAAAGTGTTTCTTTGATAAAATTGTAATTTGCATGAACAAATGGCCTCAACCTTAATGGCTATATATAACAGCAGAAGTCTTCATTGCCTAGCAGCAGTCCAAAGCCCTCTTAGATTGCTAGTATGGATTTTGTCAGACTTTCATTTCATGGAAAGGAAGTGCTGTTGGTGCAGATCTTGCATTTTTGTCAACTCGTCCTTTATTTTACCAGTATGTACAAATGTGATCACCTGTGTCGTATTAGTCACCCAAAATAAACTTATACCAACATACCATGCTGCCATTTTTGAAAGTAGAGTATCTACATTTCTGGTGGCAGCTACTTCATGGCTACATAAGTGCTTCTGTTAACTTTCATGAGATTTTTTATTGGATGAATCATCCATAATGACTCACTATAGAAACTGACATCCATATTTTGTGATCATAAATGGATATCATCTTAAGAAAATTTTACTTGTGTGGATTTTAGATTTGTATGTCTCCCTTATCCCTACTCCCTGCACTTACGCACTTACTCTTCACAGTATAAAATGTTTCCCATGCCTAGACCCTGTGATGAGTCATTTCTGTACACTTTAGCTAGGAATTTCTAATTGATATTATTTAATTATGACAGGTAGATCAAAAGAGCCTATGAATTTTTCAGTGAGATTGCGCATTGCATTGGGTTCATCCAAAGGCATCCTCTATCTGCATACTGAAGCAGACCCTCCTATATTCCATAGAGATATTAAAGCCAGCAACATATTGCTAGACTCAAAACTTGTGGCGAAAGTTGCTGATTTTGGACTTTCGCGGCTTGCACCTGTACCAGACATTGAAGGCACCATACCTGATTATGTCTCAACTGTTGTGAAGGGCACTCCAGTAAGTGTAGCTGTTGAAAATTTACATATGGTTGATATTTATGCAATAATTATTTGTAAGAGAAGTTCTCTTTATTTTCAATTTTTATACTTGAATGCCAAAGTATAATAATTTCATCTACTTGTACTGCTGTGCATATGTAAATCAAATAAATTTGATCTAGTTTAAGGATCTATTTTTTCCCTGTCTGATATTTAGTAGAGAATATTTGCCATTTTTTAATGCTAGAATGACAATGAACAGGGTGTCTGATGGCCCTCCTCTATTTGTAACATACCATTTGTCTCTGTAAAAGTCAGAGAGAAGTATGGCCCTATTTTAATAATGAAAAATCCTCCATCCAGGTTTTAGGTGGTGGACTATCTTAATAAATGCAAGTTATCAAATTTAGCTCCTTGTTTAGGAATATTGTGATGTGAGCCACTTGAGTTCAGGGGTTGTTTATAATCTGACTGTTCTTATGCATAGCCTTTATGTGTGTTATAATTGATTCTGGAATGCACATCATTTGGAGTTATAATCTTCTGATATAGAACCCAGTGCAAGCCTGCCTTCAGTTTTTACATGGTTGGGCACTCTGGACATTATGAATCAAGGCAGCTTAGTGTTTGCCGTTTTATCTGTTAAGAAATTAAACATTTGCAGATTCTCTCTGATAGGAACTGCATAGTATTGGCAATACGCAGCCATGGAATACTACTTGAGTGAAGAGTGAGCAATGAAGGCTTGCCAGATTAGCTATACAAACTTTGGAAAATGGTGACACCCTTTACCCATAGAAAAAGATAAAGGATCTTTGATATCCTGTTCTAGTGGAAAGAATTTGTTTCTAAAGTTTGCTCCACTGTTATTCATGTGGTTGGAGCTGACACCCTAGATGTGGGAATTGTTAATAATGTTGTCTAGAATCTGACTGCAGCTGCATACATCCCATACCCAGATTTAAGCAAAGACAACTTTAGTGTCCCATAACGAATCACTCTACTTGCTAATTGTTTTTAGCATTCAGCTTTGTCTTTCTTCACCTTCAAGTTTTTATGGATGTACTTTTTGCAGGGTTACCTTGATCCAGAATACTTCCTAACTCATAAGCTGACGGACAAAAGTGATGTTTATAGCCTTGGAGTTGTCTTTCTTGAGTTATTGACAGGGATGAAGCCTATTATGCATGGAAAAAACATTGTCAGAGAGGTACACAGCTCACTTGTTCTTTTTCTTGTCCTTTTGAGAGCCTTGCTTGATATCATGAGAATGCTATGACCAAAAATGTGAGCATTCTTATTCTTGGTTGATCATATCAGCTTACCTACAGCAACTTTCACAAGGAAAGTTGGCTTGTGAAAGTTGGCTACCACCTCTCTCTAAAAAAATTAAGAGGTTGAGGGTTCGATCAATGCTTGAAGCATGGCAAAGTGTCTTGTCCACATTTATCAACAAAAAAACAAAAATATCAGCTTACCTGCTTATTTTATGTAAGAACTTTTTAATGTTAAAAATCGCCAATTTCCTGGTGTGCATGTGGCTGCATATTTGTATTTGGGATTTGGGTAGATGCTATCCTCATTCTAACCTTGTATAACTAGCTGTCAGTCTACCAACCTACTCTTTTAAGTGTTTGTTTTGTTATTATGCCCATAAATAGAATACATATAAGGGTTAGAGTAACTAATAGTCCACTTCGGTTAATTAACTAAATTTGGATTTGAATATTTAAGTCTAGTTCTTTCATCCTTTTAGCTTAAGCTTTGGGGTTGAATTGAGTCAAGAAAACCATAAAAGCCCACTCTCCAATGGCATATACCAATTACCAAGCATCTGACCTCCTCACAGAGAAGGAAAATTCATAGTGGAGGGAGCTACTATTGACAACCATTTAGATGCGCACATTGAATTACCACTTGAGAGAGCTTCATGGTTGGCCTTAAATTGGTTGAATGATTGAAATTGTTTAAATTGGCTAGATGCTCCCCTTCTGCTCTTGTCTCTCTGGCTTGCAATCAAATAACATTGGGATCTTAAAGATAATAAATTAGGTCATTTTAGTCAGGCTATTATCTTTTTCACCATTGATTATTCACTAAAATTGATCAGCTCATAAAGTGAACACTGACTTGAAAAAAAGTTTTAGATCTGATACCACCTTTCGGAGAAATATGGATTTATGTTTTTGAAATTAACTCTGTCAACTATAATAAGTAAAAAGCATATCCATTGCATGTTTAACTTCATGTTTTAAATTTTATTAAATCTTCAGTCTAGAGTCAATTTTTTGGGACTTGGAAAGAAGTTGTGGATCTTGAAGATGTCCTAACAAATAGATTATCTCCAAATTCTATGAAGATACCATTGGTTTCAGTTGGGATGAGGCATTTTTCATATTATCTTGGTTCACAAGGCAAAACCTCAATGCAACTGGCCTCGCCTGCTAAGTTGCTACATTTGGATGCTTTTCAAGCAGTTATCTTTTTAATAGTTTAAGCATAAGTAGATTTATTTAGAGTGCCATTTAGGACATCAGCGCCATGCTCAAGACATGCTCTAAAGTTCCCTGGTCACTTGATCAATAATTTTCTAACTACCACTCTAGCTTTTCAAATGAAAGCCTCATGGTTTACTAAGCATGTAATCTGACAAAATTTCAAGCTAAAATTTCATTGCATTTTACTGTTCCAGGTGAATTCAGCCTACCAATCCGGTAATATTTTCTCAATCATCGATAGCCAGATGGGTGCATACCCCTCTGAGTGTGTCGGAAAATTCATCTCATTGGCACTTAAATGTTGTCAAGATGAAATGAAAATGAGGCCATCAATGTCAGAGGTAGTCAGAGAACTGGAGGTCATATGGCGAATGACGCCTGAAGTTGATGCAACACCATCAGATTCTATAGTTGCAGAGTCACACTATACAGCCACAACTACATCATCATCCTCTGTGACCAGAAATACATACGTGTCTTTTGACGTCTCTGGTAATAGCCCCAGTAGTCTTAGTCCTCGATGACCAGTGCAAGTTCCCTAGTTTGTTAGAAATGTACAGATATATGTAGATGTGTGAAGCTGCTATTTTTTCTGCATCCAGTCAAAGAGGCATCAATCAGTTCCTGCATCAACTGACTCTAGATTTTCATCTCTTTTTGATAAATAAAGCTTTGGATATTTTTGTGTGCATATGAGGTCCACGAATTCATCTACTCAATCCCAGTTTTCTTCCTGCAAGTTGAAACATGGCAAATTCCCTCCCTTGTGCTCCCATTTTCTCATGTTAGTGTCGGCTTATTTAATTGTGTATCTGATTGATGTGTTGTGACAAGATAGTAAAATTTGTCATTGAGAATGTGTAGATTGTTTTCAGATTATATAGATACAAGGTTAAACTTTGCCTGTCCATATCCTATTTTAGTGATCTCGAAATTACACAACCAATTCCTCAAATATCGTAATTAATTACAAATCCACTATTATTATTATCAACAATTTTGTTATTATTATAATCAAGAAAAAACTTCATTTGTCTTCTTTCATATCAATTAACACATATTTCTATGAAAACTAATGCACCCAAACAAGCTGTTGCTTGTATGCATCTGGATTATAGAAGCCCAAATACAACAAACAGACTGGTGAACTATCTGCGACTGTAGAGAGCACAGCATAAAGTTATTAACTGAAAAGTTAGAATGATAGGTTACACCATTAGAAAGACACAAGTTTCCATTAGTAATACAGGCATAAAATGATAAGTTAGCACTCCAATTATAGATAATCCAAGTATCCAACCTACTGTTTGCTGTGTTTAGCTCATCTTCCACCTTGAGTTGAAGATCTAGTCCTCCTATGGGGAACAAGAGCAGCAGAGGAACCACTATTCTCATTAGATTTCATCTTTTTTCTTGATTGATTAATATCTTTAGCATCCACATCAGTATTGTAATCCTCTTCAGCTTGATTCGATCCCTCACATGCTTTAATGATGTAAACCTGTGGTAATTATTCAACAAAATAGCAGTGCTTCAAATAGGGTATAGATTCACAAAATCTTTTTCTTTAGATGGACCAAAACCATTCCATGGAACATTAGCTTGTGAAGATCAAGATTATGCTAAGAGTAGGTAAATGCTGACAGTACCTTGAATCTGTCTGGCTCTATTAGTTCAAATACTAAGGCATCACCATCTTCCAAGTGATGGTCTACTGCAAAGGCTTTCCATCCTCCACTAAGACCGGTCCTATTTCCAATGTAGATGGCATCATACTCCCCACCTTTCTCATCTTCTAATATCATCTTCAACTCATTAAGGGGGAGGTGATCTTTGCAGAACTTTGATGGAAGGCCCTTGAAGATGCAACACCAGGAGCAATAAAAACAAGTTTTTTTTTTCTTTTTTTCTTTTTGCTCTCAATTAGGAGAAACTTTTTGAAATCTATATATAAAGAACTGAAAACTCACTTACAAGCCAGAAACAACTTGACACATGAGACCGAACCATGGCTTTGATGAATGATGGTTGGCCAGATTTTAAATCACTCTGAAGTTGTTCTGCTTTATTTAGTGCATGAACTTGTTCTTCATAAGAAGCTATTCTGCCATTATATAGCCTTTTCCTGTTTCCACCACTTGTATAGCTAGCAGTTAAAATAACCAGCAATAACAATATAAGGGTCATTTAGTGAAAAACAAAGACTTTTTGGCAGTGTTCATTATCTTTCAAATTCTACCTTCTTTGAACTTTAAGTTCTCCAAGTTCCACCTGATACAACACAATGACTAAGTTTAGCAGTCTTACTAACTTTTATTGAAGGGAACTTGTTATAATCATTACAAATGATTTATTGCGCAAAATTTCAGATAAGAATCATATGTGTTGACAAATTATGAGTTCTCCAAGAGGCATGTGTGGATACATATACATACATACGCATATGATATATCTTATATACATATTGTGTGTATACAAGTAAGACAGGGAGTGTGTGTGAGCTGATCTCCAAAGTTGTGTTCATCACAATGTATACCATAAATATTTCCTAGTACTCAAAACAGAATGTTTTCAACACATCATACCTTAGTGTGACATTAGAAAAGATGGTTTATCATATGAAAGAAATAAGAAATACATGTTGGACAATCCAAATGAAAAATAGATGCAACTTGATCTTTTTAAAAAACCCTATGATATGTTTGTGAAGATGTTGTGATCATGGTTATCACTATGTATTTCAGAAACACTTAATGAATATGCAAAAGTAAAACACATATAGAATATGTGGACTTTTCTTTTAAGCGTGTTGTTACAGAGTTCATCTGGAAGATATTTCTTGACTTCTCATCTCAAACAAATTGAAGGAAAAATTAGAACTTACTTCATCCCTGTATGTAGCAACATGATTCCGTGCTCTTGCAGACCGTCTCACCTCAGTGATTTCAATCCTCTTCTTTGATTTAGAGACGGAAGGAGACCTCTGACAAGAATATCCAAAGATAAATTTTTTTAGTAGAAAAACAGTATGGTGTTCTAAATTAGCAAGAATTCATCAAATATGTACATTAATCCTGCTGAAATTAAAAAGAAATTTCAGATCTCGGCGACGTTGCCTACCGATAGCTTGTGCTCGGATTTAGAAGACTCTAAGAGGCTCTTCGAGATACCCGAAATCCCTAAATCCTTGACCAAGAAACAGCAATGCTAGGGTTAGAAGTTAGAACTTTTAGAACTTCGAACAGCGAGCAAAATCGAAAAGAAGCATCTGCGAACTTTGAGTTTTGGATCAAAACCTTGAGGTGCTTCAGGTTCTCCTGCACCCTCTGCCTGCGAACCTCTTCGTACGAGTTCTCCAAAGCCACCATTAGAGTGAGAGAGAGAGAGCGAGAGAGGAAGAGTGAGGTTAGGGAAATAAGTGAAGTTTTTCCGTCGTTCGAGCTTCATTTAAAATTTAAAAGGATTTATATAGTAAAAGGTTTTTTTTTGCAAATTTAACACTATAAAACCACATAATTACATTGATACCCAACTTGTTTGTAGTTTTGTATATTAATTACGTGCTTTTGTAAGGATATATTTGCAGTCTGAGGGTTCGCCGCGGTTCATTGCTGTGATACATCGATTTTCCATAAAGGAGCCGAATGAAACAAAAATTTCATGTTCGGTTTTGAATCAGAGGTGTTAAAAATGATCAACACCTTGCTCTTGGTATCGCAATCGCAGTCCAGTCCAATGGGATAGATAGATGGCACATTGACAAAGGGTGGAAGGGCTGAATATTCACATGGTAAGGGCCTTCGATGTCGTGTAAAGCCAGTGCTAGACAAAAAGTGCTTATAGATAAGTGCTTCCATGGCGGTCTAGGCAAGCAGTTCCTTTGAAAGCTAGGTTACGAGCCCCTTACTCTGCAAGAAAAAACAAAAATATGGCAGCTCCAAGGTAAAATTCTTGGTGGGGTACCGAACTATGCACTTGTCTCACTTCGGTTACTGAATTTCAATTTGTTTCTTATTGGGTGCCAAACATCGATTTTGTTTTATAGGTTGGTTATCCGAGGGATTCCGACGAAAATTAATTCTATGTGGCCGTCGGAATGGCCATGTAGGAGAGAGAGAGAGAGAGTTCACACATCGCGCTAATGGCCACCATGGAAGAAGAGCGGGAGGTGGAAATCATCCTTAAAGCCGTCAGGATATTGCTTCCTTCCATCATCAAGGTACGTGAATTATCCATTTTGATCCAAGATTCTCGTTCTTGATATCAAAAACCCTAACAATCACAGGCATGCGATTTGAGGAAATTGGTCGCTAGCAAGTGTGCCCTCCCAGCGGACCAACTTAAGCTCGTTCTTCGAGGGAAGACCTTGCACGATAAGAAGAATGATCGTGATGATGGCGATGATGTTCTAGTTAGGCTCGAGAATGGAGGTCCTTTCATGAATGCTATCCCCTTCTTTTCTCTTGCTTTGTTTTAGGGTTTGTAGTTGAATGGTTCTCAGTTTGTCTTGCATTGTACTATATGTGTTCATCAAATGTCACGAATTTACTCACAATTCATGTTGGAATTATCGAGTATCCTTGCATCAAGGCCTTCTGTAAAATCATACCACCAGCTCACAGTACGCTGCGCTTCATTGGATTCCAATGAAGCTTTTCAAGCTTAAATAAACCTTAAGAAAGTCGCAACCTCTCGCCACCTCCACAGCCAATGCCGACATAAACCCGATCATCACCAACCGGCCGTTGATCCTCTCCGGTGCCGAAGAACCCTCTCACCAAGAAGAACCATCTCTGCCATGTGGCCTCTCTCGTGTGAAAGAAGAAAAGGGGTAAAAGGAGGGGGTGACGTGGCATCCTACGTGGCTATTTCGGCGGCCACGTAGGATTAATTTCGTTGGAATCCCCCAAGTAACCTCCCGGTGAAACAAAATCGATGTTCGCTACCCAAAAAGAAACAAATTGGAGTTTAGTGACGAAGTGAGATAAGATCATAGTTCAGTACCCCACCAAGATTTTTACCGGACAGCTCCTGTGATAATCTTGGCCATCCAATTTTTCAGTAGGTAACTAAACTATGGACTATTATCAATTCGGTCAGTCAACTTCAATTTGAATAAAAATGGTCACTTACCTTTAATTTGATTTCACTGAAAGGTCACCCAAGAGATTCCGGCCCCCATTTGCTGACATGGCTACTGGGGAAGCCCACTCAGTATCCCCGTGACATGTCATTGACCTCATTTGATGTGTCAATGTCACCTGAAATGGCCACATCATCCAAAGTGGCCACATCACCATACATGTTAGTGAAGTGGACATTTTGGATGATGTGGCCACTTTGGGATGATGTGGCAACTTTGGATGATATGGCCATTTCAGGTGACGTGGACATGGCAAATGGGGTCAGTGATGTGTCACGGAGGTGCTGAGTGTGCTTCCCCGGCAGCCATGTCAGCAAATAGGGTTAGAATCCCTTGGGTGATCCGCCGATGAAATCAAATTAAAGGTAAGTGATAATTTTGATTCAAATTGAAGTTCAGTGACCGATTGATAATAGTCCATAGTTTAGTGACCTACTGAAAATTTGAGAGCCCCCCCTCGAATACTCTAAAAACCATCAACTCTCTCAAGTGCTTTCCTCTTGTAAGTCCTCAAAGAATCATCAAGCTTTCTCCAAACAGTTTATTCCCAAATCCTCTAAGAATCGTCAACCTACTCCAGTGCTTCATTCTCCCAAATCCTGAGAATCAACGAACTCTTTCCAAACAACTTCCAATATATTGTTATAAATCTTTTAGTATTGCTACAAAAAAATTAATATTATTCCTAAAAAATCTATCAAAAATATTGTTGTGGAGATGATAGGGTTAGTTTGGCTATAGGCTTGGTTTGAATCATGGTTCTTTGATTTGTAGCATTCCTTGGTTTTGGATTATGACTTTGTTTGTCTACAAATATTAGATCTTGTTAACAAGTAATAGTTAATATTCTTTTTTTGATAAAGTGGATAAACTACATTCATTAATAATAACCTTAGGAATACAAATACAGTTGTCAAATTATTTCAAAGTTACATGGTTCTCATTTGGCTTTAAATTTTATGGAGCAGTTTTTATAGATCGCCTTTGTTGGCCAGCCGCTTCGGGTGGGCATGCTTAGATCAGGGTTTTGTCATCCTCGAAGTCTGCATCCGGCGATCGTTATGGATAATCTTCCACCCTTGTGAACTCCAAACTTCGTTTGGCTATTGATTCCAACGTTAGCAGTTTCAGTTGTTTAGATACAGGAGTTGCATCAAACTAGGAAAGTACGAGGAAATCAATATTACAGGTTAGTTCCTTGAAAATAAGTTGTTTATCATGGAAATATCTAATGTTTCTTTCCATCCATACGCTCCAGGTTATCATCATCACCACTAGGTTCCACCCCTACTTACTCTCTCTTTCCACTTGTTTGGAAAAAGATGCTTTGCCCTATATATCCTCAATATGTTCAGGTTGCCTTCGTAGGCCAAATATAATGCAAAAGTGTTTCTAAATGTAGGTGGTGTATGGACATTGAAATAGTAGATTTGTTATTGTTTTAGCCTCAACCTCACATAGGTTGCAGTAGGTTCTTTCCCCCTTCCATTTTCTTTTTGTTGGATTTTGGAGGGTTATGATTTTGTCATCCCAAGATAGGCATGCAAAGTATTTAACCTTTGGCGCGCATAGTATTTTCCAGAATTTAGCTCATAGTGGGTATCTTAGGCCTCAATACGCCTTAAAAGAGTATAGTGATTTGATTGTGAATAATCCATTTGCCGTAAGTTTCAATAGGTGGATGTTATCTTGTTTCTCATCCCTTCGCATGATATAGTGCTGGAGTGTGTTCAGTTGTTGTGTTCCTTCTGGGGTGAGGGGTCCCGGTTTGAGAATTGTTGTGCCATTTTGTAGATGTTGGTGTGCCTCCTCTATAGTCAAGTATTCAATTTTATATTATCTATTGTAAGTCTGGGAAAGCGTTTATTGGTTCTTGGTCATCTAACCAGTTTTCCTGCTAACAATTTATGTGTGATCCTTTACCTGCCTTAACCGCTATGTTTGCTAAGGTGTTATCCCTTTGCTCGGATATGTCCCTCCAAACCAATGATCTTTTCCTTGGTGGCTCGCATAAGGGATTTATATTGTTGTCCTTAAAGTATGTTGTTGCAACCACCTTGTTGCATAAGTTGTTTTCACCTCTAAGGATTCTTCACCACCATTTTCCTAGGAGGGCTTCATTGAAAGTTTTGATATTTATAATACCCTATCCTCCTTAGTCTTTGGGTCGATGATTATGTTCCAGCTTAGTAGACGGTAGGCTTTGGGGTTTTGGTTCGGTCCTCTCCATATAAAGTCTCGATGGATTCCATCATTGTACTTTACTACCCATTCTGGGAGATTGTATCTAGTCATACAGTAGTTTGGAATGGTGCTAAGCACTAAGTTGAGTAGAGTCACATTCCCTCCCATTGATAGGAGTCTTCCTTGCCAGCTTGCGATTCTCCCTCTTATCCTGTCAATGAGTTTTCACTAGTCTTCTTTCTTAGGTTTGGCCCCTGATATGGTCATACCGAAATTGTCAATGGGTAAGCTTCCAATCTTATAATTCATTATATTCTCAATTAAGCATCTTTGGTATATGCCCAATTGCGTGTATGGGGATGACGACGCTCTTGTTTTAATTTACTTTGAGCCTTGAGAGACCTTAAAACAGGTAGAAAATGAGTTTCAGAACTCTGAAGTGGTTGGCGTCCCTAGAACATAACACAAGGAGGTCATCGAAGTATTACAGTGAGGTAATTCTGTCTTCATCCGATGGTCCCCCAGTTATTCCACTGAAAATATTAGTGATAAGTGTTTATTTGACCAAATTTTCATACCATATTCCTACACACTTAGCGTGATATTTAGAGGAAATTTGGCCTACCGATACTTAAATTGTGTTAATTTTGTGAAACATGACACATCAGGGGCGTTCCAAGGGCGAGATAAATTTTTGAAGGAATTCTAGGCAAAATTGAGGAAAATAAGAGTTGAAATGAAGAACAAAATGGATTCGTCTGGACTCAGACGGAACTGTCTGGAACGCAGAACAGCTTCTGAATCGCCTAGGAACCAAACGAGACCCCAGGTGCCCGTCTACCAGATCCTCTAGCTTGTAGAATTGCATCTGAAGCCTCAGACGGAACCGTTTGAACCCAGATGGAACTGCCTGGGTCGTGGAGATAGCCCATCTGACTCGCCAGTGAGCAGACGGGATGGCAGATGGACCATCCCGTCTAGCTCGGACCTGAACCTAGTTATCCTAAGCTAAATGAACCCAAACGCCTTAGGAAATGTGTTTTCACCCTCCAAAAGTGTTGGGACTATAAATATCGGTATTTTAGGGTTTTAAAACATCTTTGGTCCCATTTTTTTGCTCTTGGAGGCTTTTCTTGGGGATTCATCCATTGATCGACCATCATCCATCGGGGCATATCGGAGCATTGGAGAGCGTCGCCCGATGAGGGAAGCTTGGAGGGAGATTTGCCAACAGTCCTTACCAACAGCGGAGGGAACGACGTATTCTATTATGTTTGATTTTTTTTTTCATCATTGTATTGACTTTGTGTTCCCCTTTGATGGGGAACTAACTTGCTAGGCATTCGGGCGCGATGAACCCTAGGGTTGATGTTTAAACTTTGATATTAGATGTTAATGTCTATTTAGTTGCTTTTTAATATATGAGATCTATTGAGTGTCATTCATTTCATTGGTAGTCTACGTTGCGACAACCTAGATTATCCAATCCGACACATCGGGGGAAGAAGCAAACTGTAACACCCCCATTTTCTCTAGTAATTATCATTTAATTTATGGAAGATAAATTGAGGTTTATTAATAAATAAATAAATTATGTATGAGTTGTAGGAAAAGATTACAAAAGTTAAAGAATTAATGATAAAATAAACATACTTTGGAAAAATTATAAAATTACATTTAAAAGGTTAAATGATAAGTTATAGTATAATTAACCTAAAGCTAAAGATTTAAAACAAAAGTTGATACTTACATCAGCATCCACTAGCCTTTAAAGATTCTACAGCCCTTTACATCACATCAAAGCTTTTGGTTTAATGAAAACAAGTTTATAGAATCTCTCTCTTTCATTAGTTCTAGCTAAAATGGATTTTATAAACTCTAGTATGGCGTGACAGTGAAGCAACACACCTTCATTTGATAAGGCCAACCACCCCTTTGATGAATGAATAAAAGTATCTTCTTAGCCTTTAATGGGAAACCTAAAGTCCTTGCAAAAGCTCGCTTGAGCTCCGAGGGTTTTGAATTCTTTGTTTTAAATCATACAAATTAGACACAAACAAATAGCTAGGAATCAGAGATTTCAACTGTAAGGTGAACCCCGATTGAACTTGTGGTGGTGACTGAGGGCTTTCGGACTTCACCAAGTTGTTGTCACTCGAGCAAAAGTCAGTACTGACTCCTCTCCACCAGTGGACGAGCCTCGACGATCAATCCCTTCTCTAACCTCCCTTATTCGAGTTGATGCCAAGAACTTCACGGCTGGTTGGGGCCGGACTTGAGTGAAGGCAAGGCAGTAGCGGACAGGAATGAGTGTAAGTCCTTTGCGAGCTCGATCCATCTCTAAGTGAGCCCTCCTTCAATGAATTAAGGGATGTAAATTATTTCTTGAGGGTTGAGTAAGAGCCGGTTGAAGAATTGAGGGTATTGGATGAGACTTGGTTAGAGGATCTAATCAGCTTAGGTTGTTCTTTGTGTATGACCAGTAAATCCTATTAAGAATAATGGTCTCTTGTTGGCAATGACTAGTATTGGTTTAGAACTCCAGAATAAAAAGCTAATGCTTCTCAAGCATGAGATAATTATATTGCTATGTTTCTCTTTCTAGAATAGATTAATGGTAGCTTGAAATTGCAAACAAGGATGTGAAAAAATTAAATAAGAAACACAAAAGCTGAACATTAGTATGGGTTGACGTTTTTAAGCATCCTTTGTTACTGTGTATATATTACCATCTTCAATGCCATGAAGCAAATGTTAGATTTGTATTGGAAGTATTTGAATAATTTGATAGAAATAGAAGCAATGAAAGGGAAGTACATGGATGAGTTTATTTTCCACTAAAAGCTTGTATACTATTAATAGAGGATTAGGTGACATTTAGGAAGGTCGGAAGTATTCAATGGTATTCATAACCATTATGAGATTTAGAGAATTCATAAGAAGTTTTACCGGGTTACTGTAGCTACAATAACCCCGAGGCTCGTAACTTTCGGCAATGTTCCAAAATGCTCGGAATTAAATTTCGATCGTTCCGATAGTTGAGGAATTGATGGAATATTTGCATATATGGAGATGTGGAGTGGAATGATTTAATTCATGATGATAATGGTGAGTGTTTGTATAAACTTGGGGCCCTAGAAATAGAGGAAATGCTGCCAAATTTTTCCTTGAAATTACATGCTTAATTCTCCATGTTATGAGTAGCATTTGAGTACTTGTAAAGAGCATGTTAGGAGCCCCAATCTATGTTAATGATGAAGATAATTACATCTCTTAAGAAGAGTAATTTCCATATTCTCATGCCCTTATAAGCATGTAATACATGTTAAGTAAGAAATCATACTTAGAGAGCTTAATGTCTTTACCGTATTCTATCGAGTTTAAGTTTCTATCGAGTTTAAGTTAGAGTTAAGTTAAGAATACGACTTCCATATTCATGAATTCCCTATTTCAATTACTACGGAAAGGTAATGGTAAAGGCAAGGGCAAAAGCAGGAGCTGCTGAAGGACCAAGCCAGCCTTAGAGCAAACTAGACTCAGGTGAGGGAACTAGCTGTACAAATCGTGCTTTTACCGTATTTTTATACAGCATTAATTTCAGTTTGAAAAGCATGAATTAGAAATTTTATGAAACTTTCCAGAGTTTTGGAAATCATTTCATGAATAGTAATCAGTAATAGAAAAGAGAAACAAATATACTTTATTGATATACTTGTCTGAACCAGTGTTGGCTCGTAGAGAGCTAGAGAGTACGATTTAAAACTTTGATTTTCATTACAGAACTATCTGTTTTAAAACATTCCATTTTTATGAAATTAAAACCCCATTTTCATACTCTCAGAGTGCCTAGTGCAAGTATATAAGATTGGCCCCATGTAGTGTGGATAGATCTACCCGTTGGTCGCTGGTCCTGCAGTATTGAAGTAGATGTGTAGTTAGTGATGATAGTATTGTGATGATCAGATGACTCCGTATTACCCACCTCCGGGTAGCAATTAGAGATCCACCGTAGAGGCGATTGGTACAGATTACCAAGGGTAATTTCGGAATTCATTCATAGTATAGAGAACTAGATAATGAGATACGCATACATGAGATTTCTATACATATTGACATGATTATACCAGATTGAAGATGATGTATTGACTAGCATCTTTATTTGCTCAGCATTTACTTTCAGTTACAGTAATTAATTTCAGTTATTTATGTATGCATAGTTTTATGCTTCAGTTTTTACAGTTTTATTTTATTATATGGGAACAATTTTATTCTTTACAGTACTGTTTCTAGATCACTGAGCTCCAGTAGCTCAACCCCTTTTTTGTGACATTTTTACGCAGGCGATAGACAGCAGTCCAGGTAGAGGATTTGTCTACTCGCTAGAGTATTCGAGGAGTGTCTGTAGCTGGCTCTGACTCCCAATGTCGTATTTCATATGTATGTACTGTTGTTTGGAGAGATAGAACTTCTACTGTATTTGAGACAAGTATGTCTAACTGTCACGCCTCGACCCGAATTCCGGGACCTCGGGCACGCGCACAGACCGGCCGTACCC
Organism: Dioscorea zingiberensis; assembly: GCA_026586065.1. NCBI lineage: Eukaryota > Viridiplantae > Streptophyta > Magnoliopsida > Dioscoreales > Dioscoreaceae > Dioscorea > Dioscorea zingiberensis. The sequence continues at coordinate 29,945,527 of CM048818.1, forward strand.
AAGTGGAGACGGGCTCCGCTCAGATACAAGGCCTAGTAATCATGAACAAATAACATTATTTCCATTAATAATAATGAGTTACACAGCGGAAATTAAAAACTTAAAAATACAAGTCATGGCCCTACATGGGTCCTACAAGTTTTCTCTCACAAAATCATATACGATTCTCGAACCTAGCTTGGTAGGCTAGACCAATCTCTTGTGCAGCTCTTGGGATTACTCCAGCCAATTCCCCAACCTGAGAAAAGAAGAAATCCAGTGGAATGAGCTTTCGAAAGGAAAGCTCAGTAAGCACCCCCGCAGGGGAAATACAAGGAAGCCGAAAGAAAGTAATCAAACAAAAAGTGATCCAAACAAATACTTATTAGAGCTCAAACTCAAAAACAAGGATCACTACAACAAGCGATAGTCAAGAAATCTTTCACGTCATCTCCCAGTGCTCATCTTAAACACATCCAGACCCTTGAGTCTGGTAGCGCTCTAACGTGCACGTACACGGTCAGCGTATCATCCCACTGACGGGTGGACTTCCAGGGTTCCCTCCCCCTGGTAGGACTACAAGACGCTCAGAGTGTCCTCCCCCTGAACGCCCGCAACTTATCTGCACTAAGTGGGAGAATCTTCACACAAAAGTGCTGACACAAGTCTACCTGGACTTAGCATAGGCTCACGTGTTGCCACGGCCATGTGCCGGTCGACAGGTAGGCATGTTCAGCGATCACAAACAAAAGCTTATCACATCAACGCGCACACACATTTACACAGAAAGAGAGAGCAAAACTAACATGTATGTGCATGCATCAAAAACAGCCGATATCAAAAAGAGAGTCATACCAACAACCAGCATTCAGCAAAACAAGAAACCCAAGCAACGGGTAGGAACGAGGCAAGAGTAACTTACATGCACAAGCATGCAATCACGAAAGCAATAATCAATCCAAAGAAGGAAGATAAACAAGGCAAGAGTACTTACAAAGAAAGCAACCATCAAATGAGGAGAAGCAAGGCAGAGGTACTTACAAGTATAAAATCGAGAAAGCAACCAACCAATAAATAAGGGCACGAGGCAAGAGTACTTACATCTAATCGCAATCCAATCAAACGTTTCGTATCTGGCCTGACGAAGCTCCACGTTCCTCGTCAATATCTGGTAACCACAAGTCCACACTCAACAAACGCTCGAGTGTTTTAAAGTAATAATGTCCCCTATAATGCATGTCTAAAATAATGGGCTCGGCCCATTAACAAACCCAATCCCTTTAAATTGGTTCCATAAATAATCATCACCAATACCCTTATCAACTGTTCATCAAGCCGGCCCAAGGCCCCAACAACGTACACATATAAATTCTTAAAATCGCACATTCACTACGAGACCCTCTCAACCCGGGTTCAACCCAACAAGCAACTGAGCCAAAAGCCCAAACACTACAAGAAAATTGGTTTTTAGGGACGAGGTTTTAGGGACCGGACTCAAAACTGGTCCTAAAAAATACATTTATAGGGACCGGATTTTTAACGGTCCAAAAATTCCAATTTTATCATGTGACATTAAGGACCAGATTTTATTATGGTCCCTATAATCATAAAATCCGGTCCTTATTTGGAGATATTATATACTTATCATACATATAATTGGGCGGGAAAATAAAAGAGAAAAAAATTTAAAAAATTAAAAACCTAAACAGTCCCCTTGGTGGCCCGATTAGAGAAAAGGCTTGGCATCGCGAAAGAGATGTCGGGCAACACGCTCGGTCACAGCCGGAGAACCTCCCTACGACGCCAGAGAACTCGCGAAGAGCCGAGACGAGGGCAAGAGCCTCCCTATTACCACCTTCGAGCACAAGAGGTGAGATGTCGTTTCTAAGGTTACCAATCCTTAATGTTTCGCCTTATTTTCACCAATATTTATATGTTTAGCTATCCTTCACGTATTTTCATTTGATTCTTTGTGAAATCTGTTGGTTTTTATCAAGTATTGATGAGAATCTTGAAATTGAAGCTTTACATCCTGTGAGAACTTGTGTTTCTCTGTTTACGGCTTTGATTGGCAAAGATATGATATCTTTGCTTGATTGATGTTGTTGTAGTTAATATTCATGGAGATTTGAGGGTTTCTCAGGGAGAGCCAAAATTGAGATAAAAAGGAGAGCTAATATTGTTTAACAATTAGTCATAGAGGTTATAGGAAAGAATTGGGAGCTCGTGAGTGACCCTAGCGCCCAATCCACACCCTTTTGATCCTTCGTTTCAATCGATGATCCTCCAAGTAGTTTCGTTGATCTCTTAGTTTGCAGTATTTTCTTTCTTTGTTTTTTTTCTTAATTTATTTTCTCAAGGACCATGGATTCTTTTGATCCAATTTCAATATTGATTTTTCTTGTTCTTCTCTAATTAGGTTGTATGGATACTTTTGATCCAATTTCAATATAGATTTATCTTGTTCTTCTTTATTGGGTTGTGTGGTTGTTTTTGTGGCTTTGTTTCGTCTCCTATTCTTCTGATCTGTCACACTCGAATCTCTTGTTTATTGATTTGTAGGTGGTGAAGTGAAGCCCTTGAAGCAACAGAAGGCTGAAAAGAAGGATTATGAAGAAGTTTGCTTTTCTTAGATCAATTCTTTGGCCTAATTTGTTTTGTTTTTTATTTTTTAATTCATTGATTGTCTTCTACTCTGAGTTTGTTTCCAAAGAAAAATTGTGGTAGATTTATGATTAATTCAGGGAATCAGGGAAAACCAAAACTTTTTAGCTTGTAGTTTTTGTAAACTTGTATCAGGATTTGGGTTTTTCTTTGATCATCACCTAAGAGAAATAAACACTTCTCCAAACCCTAGAATCGAAGAAGAAGAAGTGGATGAGGAGAAGCCGAGGAAGAGATCTCCGAGATGAAGGCGTCTGTGGTTTCTCGTAGCTAGAGAGAGGGAGAGAGATCATCAAGGGTGGGATTGAACTCAAGGACCAGGTCTGTTCAATGCTCTGAGAAAAGAAGTTTTGGTTTTTTTTCTTTTTTTGGCTTGATTTTCCACATAGATCTTGTATTCGGTGGACGTCCTTCGTTATTCTTGTTTTGATTTGTTTGTTCGTGTACAGGCTACCGTGATTGATATCTAGAATGTGATTCACGCGCAAAGTATGTGTTTCTTAAATGTTTTACAGTTTATTGCCTTTTATTCGGCTGCTCAATGGCTTCATCAATTTTCCTTTTAAACTGCTACTATTTTTGCCTTGCAATCATGTTTTTTTTATATATTTATTTATTTATTTTTGAGGTAAAAAACTTGACTTGTTACCTTGTGTCAGTGTTTTGGTAGTGAATTCCATGCAAAGGCGTCATATTAATTTGGTGCATACATTATGTTGATGCCAAAAACTGGTCCACCTCACTCTTTGGCTACTGTGGCCTCGTGATCTGGTCTCAGCCTTTGACAAACGGTTAAAATTTATAGTTGGTGTGGACGCTTACTTCTGTTTGTGAACAAGGAGACGCGGAGGGCACTCAAAGAATTCCGTCCTCCGGACTTATCCACCGATAGACACTCGTGAAAAGGAGGAGAAATAATCGGAATTGGGCCTTTCTCGCCTCGGATTTAACTCCGATGCTTAAGTCGTAAATTAGGTAAGAAGTTCTAGGAAATGCTTTGTGTAATGTGTAGTGAGTATTTTTTCTGTCCCCTTCCTTATTGTCCTTCCTCTCCTTTTATAGCAAGTGAGAGGCGGTTTAAGCAAATATCTTGCAAGGCGGTGGGGTAAGGCGGTGGGCTAGGTGAATATCTTCTAAGGCGGTAGGAAAATATCTGCCTAGCGTGTAGGTGCTCTGTAGGCAAGTAGGGTAAATATCTGCCCACTGTAGTAAGTGGATAAGACCTACTTACTGTAGAGGCGTTAGATATTTTACTTCTCTCCTTCCACGGACTTATTCGCAGGATTTATTCCTCACGTTATTGCCGAACGGAATTGTGCAAGGTTATTTGGTGATATTGCCACGTGGCCAAAGATGCTACGTGGCTGAGAACACACGGTCCTGTGTGTGACAGGTGGTCCCTAGGTCATTGACATCTGTCTTACCAAATATATCCGTAACACATTACATAAAATCCTGGGCTAACATTATCACACTTTCTGTGTCCCAACTAAAAGTAAGCTAAAAAGAAATGTTCATCAATATGCTACTCTGCTTCAAGACGTTTATCAAATTGGTATCTGGTTCTAATATTTTGATATTTTTTTTGGTGACTTAAGACTATGCCTTAGGTGGGAGTGGGACTTACCTAGTCATTTTATTTTTACTGGCTGAACTCCTGAACCACTTAGGTGAAGCCTTGGTATTGAAGCTTGAAGAAACCTCTTAGAAACGCTGGTTTCAATAAATATTAATATCGTTTGATTTGGTAACCTAATTTGCATAAGTTGGTGGTTGAAAAAGACACCAAGTTAATAGTTGAGCAAAAGAAATCCTTTATTGTATTATTTTTTCTAAGGGATGGAGAGTCACCTGTATCTGTTGATGAAAAATATGAAAATAAATGCAATGTTTCCAAGCTGAATAACTTGGCAACTTTTCTCTGAGGCAAAAGTAAGAGTTGAGTATCACTAAAGAGATATGCTTTACCAACTCATTGTAAGATTTTATCTGCTTAATACCTTATATACTATACCTTTATTAGAGTGATAAACCGGGTTGCTCTTAATTGTGGACCTTGCTTGGCATTCTATTCTTTAAATAAACCAGGATGCTAAATAGGGTTTTATCAGGGGTTATCTATTGTCATTCAATGGCTAGCAATATGAAGCTCCCCTTGCTAATGTTTGTCATGGAACTTCTAGATGGTTCAATTATTTTTTATTGTTTCTGCTGTAAAGCAAGTTTGTCATTGAAATTTAAAGCTGGAGAATACCTTACTAGATGGAAGTGTGCCTTTTGGGTTGAAGATATGTGATTTTGGCTATTCCAAGGTACCAATTAGATTGTATGATGTTTATAGGATGAGTCTAGTTACAGATCATAAATGTCCACTGTGAATTAATTCAATTTAAAAAAAAACCTTAAAAGATTCAATAAGTTCACCTTTTGTTTTCTTGCTCTATGTATAGGCTAATACTTTGTATCTTGTTAATTCTGACTGACTACGTTTTCAGTCATCAGTGCTACATTCTCAACCAAAGTGCTTTGTTGGAACTCGTGCATATATTGCTCCTGAGGTGCTGCGACACAGCGATACGATGGTGAGGTAATCTAGTTTGAGAATGGCAACAATTATGGTGTTTTATTTGATTATTAGATTACTTTAATATTATATTTTCATATGTTGGAACTCCTGCATACATTGATCCTAAGGTGCTGCACACGCAGCGATACAATGGCAAGGTAATCTAGTTTGAGAATGACAATCATTATGGTGTTTTATTTGATTATATAAATTACTTTAATATTATATTTTCATCTTGTTTAACGTTTTGAAATTATTGATATCCCTGCATTGTTATACTCATGTGGTGACTAATAGAAGCATGTTCAATTATATTACTTTCTATTGTATAGAATACAAAGACCAAGTTAGAGAGTACTTTTTTAATAAAGGCTTATTGGGCAATATTGAGTGCTCAATTTCCAGATTTGCCTATGATGGCCTTCTTTTCTTCAAAGATAGGTTTGAGTCTATATGTTTTTTTTTTCTTTTTTATATTTAGATTGGTATCCAACTGTAAGGAGGTGATTTTCAAGTAATCTTTAAGAGGTGGTGTCTTTCTCCTCTGAATTCCTTAACAGAGTTTATGGTCTTTCTCCATTATAATTTCCACAATATGCTTGTGAAATATATATAATTCTTATCATTATTTCCCTCTTGGGTATCATCAATGCATTTTATTTGTAATTTTTCTAAACGAGACCCCGTGATACTAAAAGCAATAGTTAATGTGCCATATGATTTCTTTGTGAATCTTGTTTAATCTTGAAGAGTGCATACCAATGTGGCTCTGTTGTATGTATGCTAGAGTATGATGATTATTTATATCCTTCAAAACCAATTCATGCTTGGCAGAGTTTTATATATTATTTTAGATAATTGATGCAAGTTTCTCTTTTTTAAAAATATATTTAATGCATGTCTCTGGTCATAATAGTTTGTGTGTGGTAATGTTTCTGTGATCCAGTGGAGGCCGTGACATAATATTTGTGTAATTTATCACTCTTGTTTTACAGACCAATGAAGCATCCGGAATGGTTGTAAATGGTGACTAAAAGTTCAAATTTTTGGAACTTAAGGCAAAGAGGACTTATCGCTTCATAGTTTTCAAGATTGATAAATAGGTGAAGCAAGTCATTGGTGAACCCATTCAGAGTTGCACGGATTTCACTGCCAACCTTCTTGCTGATGAATGCTGCTGTGCAATTATGTCTTTGATTTAACATGCATCTTTGTATATACGAGCAATGTGTGAACAATATAATGCTACTTATGGATATAATGCTACTCGTGGGATGTTAAATGACATTTTATTGAAACAATGACAATGAAAATGAAAAATGACAATTTTTATTTTTGTATTTGTAATTTTTTGTGGCTTATTGAAAAAATGACAGAAATCTTGTTTAGGGACAAAAAATTTGGTTTAGGGACAAAAAAGAATCTTGTCCCAAAGATTTATAAGGACCGGAATTTCTGCATTTGTGATGAGATAGGCTTTTGTTTAGGGACCAGAAATCTAGACCTTAAAAAGGTTTTAGGGATGAGTAACAACCCCGTCATTGAAACGTTTTAAGGACTGGTCACACTTCTCCTCCTTAAAGACTTTTATGGGCAGAGCATATAAGGACGAGTGAGGACCGGATTTGACTCGTCCTTATTAATGCTTTAAGGACCGGATTTAGACTTTTAGGGACGAGATTTTCTGTTCTTATAGGCCTTTTTTCTTGTAGTGAAACATCTTCCAATCCTCATGCTCTATAATTAGAACCCAAACAACAACCACTAAAGAATCCATCTCATAGCCTTAGAAAATAAAACCTATCATTCACCAGCCAACCATCATACAGCAGCCCACTTAAATCAAACCTCAAGAATTCATCAACACACTAAAAGGATTCACTATTTAACCTTAAACATCTCCAGCTCTTCACAGGGACCAACACCTTCATCACCTCACCATCAAATCCTCAACAACCAAGTAAAGACCCCCCTCTAAATTCTTAAACTTAAGATTAAGCAGTGAATATATATACACTTGTATTCATGCTCTAGTCATCATGTGTTAACAACAGAGAAACCCCATTAATATACAAACTCTAATATTAATTATTATTATGATGTCTTTATCTGACTGACAACCTTATTAATCATTACATGATCATGGTCCTTTCCCTCTTAAATACTATCAAATCCATTCATCTAAACCATTGCTCAAACTCCTCTCATGCCATTCCTTCTACCTAGCTAATCATCACCATTCCTAATCATCTGTCCCTATGCACAATGTTTGAACAGAATTCCAAAAGCCATTAATCATCTACTCCTAATTAGAAGCTCTATAATCATATCCTTATAATGCTTTGAAGAGGGATCATGCATACTATCATCACATATAACTACCCGGAGTCCACATACATGCGTTATTCTCAGAGAAACTATCTCTCTATCAAACAACCTCCATTTGAAAACAAAGAAGCTAACACCCCTACTGTTTTTAGTTACCAAGCACAACCCAAGCAAAATCACATAGGAAGACAACATCCTCATCGACACTAGTTTGTTTAAAACTGATTCACAGCCTCCTATTTAACATACATGCATGCTCCATCTAATCTTCGCTATGGATTTACAGGGTTCATAGAAGCTTACCATCTCGTGACGGACTCCCTAGCGTCCTTGAAGCAAGGTTCAGATGGCCGGCGCCGCTCCTAGATGATGGCATAACAGCAACACAGGCTTTGTTTACTCCTCTCCTTACGCGTCTCTATGTCGAAATCAACGGCAGTGACGAGTTTGCGATGGTCCGGCGCCGGCGAGGTCGCTTGGTGTTCCCTTCCTCTTTTCCTTTCTCTCCCGGTCTCTCTCTCTCTCTTTCTCTCGCTCTCTCTCATGAAGAAGAGAACTCACCGCCACTCGGTGGTTGTTACTAGGTCTTGGAATATGTCGATGCTTTTATAGAAGAATTGGAAGGATTTAGATAAGAATTGTGGTTTTATATTCATGTTTAAAACAAACTCTTTTATCCCTTATCTTCCACGCTTTTCAATTAAAAAAAAATTCGTTTCAATCACAGCACCCATATGCACGTCCTTATTTGTCTACTAGAACCAAGTGTAAAATATACACTTTCAAACTTTTGAAATCAAAGATTCTGACTGACTGACTCTTATATATATATATATATATATATATAATATCCATTAAATAATCTTTAATGTATATATAAATATAGGTATATATATACACAAAATAAATCAGATTCTTATCTTTAACATATATGTATATAAATATAGATTTATATATATGCTCATAGATACATACTTTATCCGACATCTTATCTATATATATTTATATGTATTTATATTATTACTTATCCCATCTTAATCAACCTTTTTCTTTTAACCTTTAATCATTTATATAAATATTTATAGCAATAAATAAATAAATAAATAAATAAATAAATATATATATATATATATATATATATATATATATATATATATATATATATATAAACCATCTATGAACCATCTTATCCCTCCATCAATCATATATTTATCATATAAGTATCTATCTTATCACAATAATTTGAATATATAAATTCAAATTTAATATATAGATGTATATGTACTATCCCATCTAATCCAATTTTTATATCTTGGTTCTTATCCACTCCAATTAAACTTAATCAAGAGTTTAAATCATTTTCATCAAATCATTATCCATCAAATCAACTTTAATCTTTATATATATTAAATCTTTATCTAATCTAACTCACACCAATAAATATTTATATTTTGATGTATATCTTAAACCAAATAACATAAACTAAATTTATCCAAACTTAGGGTTTTAAATCTACTAAAAATATAATTAGAAAATAATCTTCATATCAAATCTAATTATCTCCATATATGACAAGCTTCTTTAATTAGCAATTAACTTAAAGGGTAAATTGGAAAATTTTATTCCCAAACATACTTCAATTAGACCCAAATCTTGAGGCCTTTTATTCCTTAACCTAATAACTAGGAAATTTTATTTTCCCAAAATTTTCGGGTTTTACACTAACTCAATACTTATGTTTGGTATTATATTAAATAGTATTTTGAGTTTGATGTTATGTCATAATTGTTTGCTTTAATAGCTTCCGCAATTATGTTTATTACTCTCGATTACTAGTTTTACAGCCTAAGGCTCAGGGTTCATTCCCTTAACCTGGTTGGTGTGATATGTGTCCCTTGATTAGGAGATGGGTGTTACACAAACACCTCCCCATGTGTGAACATACCTCAATTGAGGGGGTTATGAGTGCGCCAAGAGATCTGGCACTAAGGAAAGCGACTCCTTAATATGCATTGTTCTTATAGCCTTTCCAAGCAATAGATTCCCTATAACGCCTATGAGTGAGGGTACTAGGTTAGTATTAATCGCCTCGAGAGAGGGATTAAAGCACTTTAGGAATCCTTGGTCTCATTTTATCGCAACTATTAGCCTTGACATCCCTTATCTATCTTTATGAGAACCCAAGGGGGATTCATTGCCTGAATGTCTCCCTCCTATGATTGATCGCTCCTATGACTCCACCGCCTTCTGCGTTTAGATTTGATTTTATCTTCTTTTAGATTTAGCACTAGCTTAGTTTAGAATCCCACAACTCTTTAGTTAGACTAGATAGTAGGCGAATAGTTAGAACTAGTACTTCTCGGTCTGTGAGGACTCGATACCCGACTTTTTCCAGTCTACTCTATTGCTTGTCTGATCCGGGCACTTGCGGTTGTAAGCACACGCAGTAGTGATCAAGTTTTTGGTGTTGGTGCCGAGGATTAAGACTACTAGGAGAACTAGGAGTTTACTACTTTAGTCATTAGTTTTAGGGTTCTTAATTTTTCTTTTAAGTTTTCTTTTTGTTTTCTATTGTTGTTCCTTTGCACTAATCATCCTTTCTTTATCATGTTTTGTGAGGAATTGGTGAATAACTCAGCGTAGAGCCATTACTGGTATGGAGCAACTATTATCCCTACAGTTAGTGTTATTGGATGAGTGAGTTGAAAAATAATAAATTCGAGCAGCCTATCAAGAATGTCTATATGCGAATTGCCATGAAAACGAAGCATGTGTAACCTACTACTCACACCGTTGGGAGGAGTGTTATCATTCAACACATCATGGGTACATGGAAGTTTCAGAAGATGTCAGTTGGGAGACGATTTTTAGTGATTTTGTGCAGCAGGAACATGAATACTTTTAGTAACTTGATAACATGCACGTCGAGATACCCACTATTGACACAAATGGCATATGGCCATCCCCAATGGCCCCTCTGAATGATGACTTAAGGGTGAATGAGAAAACAGAATTCTACATGGGAAATTCTGATCCAGTGTGCAAAGTGGGTATAGCAAAAGAAATTGATTCACAACATGTGCAAAAGGAAGTTTCCCCAACCTCAGCTTGTGAAGGGGAGGATAATGACTCGGATCAAAATTCTGAAGATCATTAAGTCTTGGAAGTTGAGAAGGAATTTGATGAGATATTATGGAAAATAAGAAGAAAATGAAACCATCAATAGAAGAACCACCAGAACTAGAGTTAAAAGAGCTACCCAAGCACCTTGGGTATGCATTTTTGGGAGACAATTCGAGGTTTCCAGTTATTATTGCGGTAGATTTATCTATACAATATAAGGAAAAGCTACTCCAAGTACTCAAGGTTACTAAAGAGCAATTGCATGGAAAATATCAGATATTACAGGCATCAACCCGTCTTTCTACACTCATAAGATTTTAATGGAAGAGAACTACAAACCATCAGTATAGCCCCAAAGGAGACTCATCCCAAATATGAAGGAAGTGGTGAAATATGAAATTATTAAACTTTTGGACGGTGGGGTTATTTACCCCATTTTGGAAAGTGCTTGGGTGAGCCTAGTGCAGGTTGTGCCAAAGAAGGGTGAAATGTTGGTTGTAACTAATGAGAAAAATGAGCTGATTCCTACAAGAACGGTCACTGGATGGTGTGTTTGCATCGACTACGAAAAATTGAATGGTGCCACAACAAAGGATCATTTTCTGTTGTCATTCATTGATCAGATGCTTGAGTGGTTGGCTGGATACTCTTTCTACTGCGTTCTTAATGGTTTCTCGTGGTATTTTCAGATTCCTATTAATCAAGAGGTTCAAGAGAAGACTACTTTTACTTGTCAATACGGCACTTTTTCTTACCGTCGTATGTCATTTGGATTATGCAATGCCCCCTTCATCTTTCAACGGTGCATGCTTGCTATCTTCCAGGACTTTGTGGAAGATATAATGGAGGTGTTTATGGACGACTTCTTTTTCTTTGGGGACTCTTTTGACCTGTATCGCTATAACCTGGAAAAGGTGCTTGCAAGATGTGAGGAAACCAATTTGATCCTGAGCTAGGAGAAATGTCATTTTATGGTCCGGGAAGGAATAGTCTTGGGGCACAAAATTTCGCACAATGGTATTGAGATGGATAAGGCAAAGGCGGAAACAATTGAAAAGCTACCTCCACCCACATCGGTCAAAGTTGTGCGGAGTCTCTTGGGGCATGCTGTGTTCGACAGGAGATTCATAAAGGACTTCTCAAAGATTGCTAGGCCAATGACTAAATTACTTGAGAAGGACGCCCCATTAATTTCAATGATGAATGCCTTGCAACTTTTGCCATACTAAAAGAAAAACTCATGCAAGCCCCGATTATGATCACACCGGACTGGAATTCACCATTCAAGCTCATGTCTGACACAAGTGATTACATGGTTGGGGCAATTTTGGGGCAGCAAAGGGACAAACACTTCCAACCTATTTACTATACCAACAAAACTCTTACTGATGGACAATTGAATTACACAAATACCGAAAAAGAGTTGCTTGCCATTGTGTTTGCATTTGATAAATTTCGTTCTTATTTAGTGCTATGCAAAGTCATAGATTATACCAATCATTCTGTGTTACGCTATTTGTTAACCAAGCAAGACTTTAAACCCAGGCTAATTCATTGGATCTTACTGTTGCTGGAATTTGATTTGGAGATCAAAGACAAGAGAGGAGCTGAGAATCTAGTAGCCGACCACCTATCTTGACTCGAGGATCCGAACATAGGGGTTTTAAAAGAAGGAGATATAAACGATACTTTCCCGGAAGAGCGCCTATATAGTGTGCAGGTGATAGATGAGGAATTCCAAGGAATAAATGAGGAAAGTGAACCACCTTGGTTGGCAGATTATGCTAATTATTTAGTCACAAGGACACTTCCAAAGAGCCACACCTACCACCGAAGGAAAAGATTCTTTGCTGATTTGAAATATTACATTTGGGATAATCCTTATCTATTTCGCTTATGTGCCGACCAAGTAGTTAGGAGATGTGTCTCCAGAGAAGAAGGATGGAAGATCTTAAATCATTGTCATGCAGGGCCAACTAGTGCACATTATAGTGTCAACAAAACAGCAAGGAAGATTCTTGATTTGGGCTTTTATTGGCCCACATTATTCCAAGATACCCAAAGATATATCAAGTAGTGCGGCAATTGCCAACGCTCTGGGAATATCTCAAGCCGTGATGAAATGCCGCAAAGCTTAATTCAAGTATGTGAGGTATTTGATATTTGGGTTATAGACTTCATGGGGACATTCCCAAACTCTAATGGGAACAAATTTATATTGGTTGTTGTTGATTACGTTTCCAAGTGGGTGGAGGCACAAGCACTACCCAACAGTGATGCTAGGAGTGTGGTCAAGTTCCTCAAAAAATTGTTTTCCAGATTTGGCACACCTAAACCCATAATCAATGACAGGGGCACTCAATTTTGCAACGCCCAGTTCACAAAAGTCCTTAAACGATATGGGGTGGTATATCACACTTCAACCCTTTATCACCCCCAGACGAGCGGCCAAGTAGAAGTGTCAAATTGAGAGCTGAAGCGTCCTGAGAAAACAGTGGCATATCACTGCAAGGATTGGTCCAACAAATTGGATGATGCACTATGGGCAAATCAAACAACGTATAAGATACCCATAGGGAGTACCTCTTATAGGATGGTTTATGGGAAAGCATGCTACCTACCGGTGGAACTTGAACACAAGGCTTACTCGGTTACAAAATTTCTAAATTACGATCTTTCTCTTACAGGTGAGAAGAGGAAGCTCCAACTGAATGAATTGGATGAGTGATGCTATACAACCTATGAGAATTCAAGGCTATATAAGAAGTGGACCAAGTAGCATCATAACCAACTGCTAAAAAAGCGTAAACAGTTCAAGGAGGGCGACTAGGTACTGTTATTCAATTCTAGACTTAAGATTTTCCTGGGCAAGCTACGATCAAGGTGGTCGGGATCTTTCATTGCCACAAGAGTTCATCCTCAAGGTGTATGAGAGATATATGATGCAGATAGGGATACATTCAAAGTGAACTGACATAGACTCAAATTGTACTATAATGGGAATAACCCAGGGAGAACCAGCAAGGGACTCCAACTTTATGAACCACCATGATGGATGAGTCAGGTACGTCAAGCTAGTGACGTTAAACAAGCGCTTCTTGGGAGGCAACCCAAGATTGGAAAAATTCATTTCCATCCATCAGCAGTTAGAGTAGTTTAGGAGCAATAATTGGTAACATTCAGGATCCATTAATTTCGGTGAGATTCTTCAAATTCAACTCCATGGGGGCCAAGTTTAGAGCCAAATTTAAGGTGCTCATGTGTGGGTTGCATAGATCCGACTTAGGGACCTAGAAAACTTGGACGTTTGATTTTCCTATGAGGCATATGGGAGGCCAGACGGGCGTCTCTGACCCCGTTTGGTTCCCAGTTTGTGGGAATTGAGGGGAAAAGCACGCCAGACGGAACCGTCTGAAGCCAGATGAACCCATCTAGCTCAAGAAAGTAAACCTGGGGAGTTAGACAGAACCGTCTAGAACCAGAAGGAACTGTCTAATGCAAGCTTTTCTGTTTCATTAGGGTACAACTTTTCACCTTTACTGTAACGCCCGGAATTTTTACGATTAAACAAATTACTTTCTAGTGAAAATTACTGAGAGTAATTAGCACCTAAAAGAGATTAATTACTTTAACAACTCAATTAAGGAAAATTGGAAACTTAACTGATTAAAAGTTCAACTTTGCGACTATTGGGCCCAGAGAAGGCCGTATTGGGTCGGGTCACTTTCATATATATAGTTGGAGGTGGATTGAAGAGAGAGAGAGAGATATCCCGGATTATTAATTAGAAGAATTAATAAGTGCTAGTTAATTTCAATTACCTAGTTGGAGAAACGGGACAAAATGTAAGTCCCGATAAGGCACGACTGGCCGAGTCAAAAGCCGGAAAATAGGGATCTCGGTCAGGTGCGTGATTGCGACCCGTGAAGTTACAGTGGGTCCGTGAACTATCGAAATTACGTAAAGAATGAATTAAATAATAATGGAATAAAAAAAATTACGCTGATAATGAGAAACCGTAAAGTATGGATATGGTTGGAGAAATAATCATCGCCCGTGACTTGTGTGATTGGATGAAAAGTTAGGGGAAATTATTTTAAACACTAAGTTGGAATCTTATAAGAGAGAGATGGGAGGGTGTTCAGTCCTCTCTCTACCTATCACTGTCTTTTCTTTTTCTCTTCAACTCATCGTCTCTCTCGTGCTTCCCCTTGGCCGAGCGACCTGTGCCTTCCTCCCTTCCGACGGTCCTCAGGTAATTTGTGGCCGGCGGCGGCCTCAGCCTCATCTCTCCTCCTTCCCAGCGCGCCGGCCAGCGATGACACCACTCCGGGCGTTGCCCCCGCCCTTGCTGCGTGCTCACGGCCCTCCGCGCTGCCGCGGTCCATGAGTCCGGCGATCTTCACAGGCAGCTACGCCGCACGCCAGGCCGGAGCAACACCTACTCCGCGGTCAATACCCTCTCACTACCCTGCACAGCTTGCACACGGCCAGATCCACCGGCTCCGCCCACTGTTAGTTCCGACGCCACCTACAGTGCGGCAAGGCTGGCCAGTGGCGACTCGGCGACCATATTCCTCTGTCCCTTCTCTGCGATCTGAGCACCAGCGAGCAACCCCTCTTCACCGACAAACTTATTTCACGCCTCGGAGGAATCACTGTGAGAATCCCTAATCTTAATTTAGAATTATGAATGGATTTGAGGAATAAAATGTGTGAATGGGTCGTTTATAGTTTCATTGACTGCCGAGGGGCTCCGAACAAGGGATTAAGATGAGAATTGAACCATATATGATTTATTATGTTGAATGGTTAAATTAATGCTGTTAATATGTGCATGATTGTATATCTTCGGGGTCCCCTAAATAGAGGAGGTGCTGCCGAATTTTTTGTAGAAAACTTAGGTAAATTAGAGCCGATTAAAGCTTCATGATCTTGCTTAACTATTAATCATGTTTAAATAAGCATGTTAGAAGTTGTTTGATAGTCACCGATAATTAGAGTTTAATTCTTTCAATTAAGGGCAAGTTCGTATTATAATTATGTAGAAATACGAAGTTCTTGCTAGGAGAATCATGCTCTAGTTGATTTATGGAGTTATTGTGCTCTAATGAGTTAGAATGCCTTAAGGATACGATTTCCGTATTCCTAAAAAGTCCGTATTTTTATTTTAAGGACAAGAGAAGGGCAAAGGCAAGGCCGCTGCTGTGGAAGGAGCTAGCCAGCCTTAGGAACTACTCAGACTAAGGTGAGGGAACACAACTGTAAATTTATTATATTTCTTCCATATTTTTTATCGTGTTGACTTCTTGAGAATTCATGTTATGAATTGATTAGTTTTCATAAATACTGTAAATTTTCAAGCATGAAAATAGTGATCATGTGTCGGTATTTTTGAAAACCCATTTATGAAAAGCAAGTGAAAAACACATACATTTTACATAGACATATTAGTGCACTGCACCGTACTCACATACATGCCTGCGCCAGAGGTGGCTCTACGATAGAGCCAAAGAGTACGATACTAGGTAGGAGAGGGGTAGTTTCCTATAACTCTGTTTTTACTAGCCCAACTATCTATTTTCAAACCCTCCTGATTTCAAGAAATAAAACCCCCTTTTCCGTACCCATCGGGTGCTTAGTATACGTATATATATTTATAGCTCACGGTCGTTGAGTTGGTCCGACCGGAGAGTTATCGAGTGTTGAGTTGGTCCACTCGTTTCCCACTCTGGTTCCGCTGTATGGAAGTAGAGGTGTAGATGACATTAGTATGATTGATGACGAGGATTTGATTTCATAGCTTGTCACCTCCACGGTTGTTGAGTTGGTCCAACCGTGAAGGCTACTGGCTTTGAGATAGTCAGCCAGGACATATGTGGTAATCATCTCCCACCGACGAGGATTTGTTTCCATAGCTTGTCACCTCCACAGTTGTTGAGTTGGTCCAACCGTGAAGGCTACTGGCTTTGAGATGGTCAGCCAGGACATATGTGGAAATCATCTCCCGCGGATTTGACTTTGATATAATTGATGACGAGGATTTGTTTCCATAGCTTGTCACCTCCACGGTTGTTGAGTTGGTCCAACTGTGAAGGCTACTGGCTTTGAGTTGATCAGCCAGGACATATGTGGAAATCATCTCCCATTCTGATGATAAAAGATTAAAGAAATGCATATGTGCATAGCATTTGATTTAATTGGATATTGCCACGATTCATATTTATGATCAGCATGCTGTTTTTCATGTTTTAAATATCGTTCAGTCTTTGTATCGCACATTTCAATAATTTATTATCTACTATTGAAGGCATATAGGTATGTTAAACTTGACAGTAGTGTTAGTACCTCAATGAGCTCCTGTAGCTCATCCTGTTGTTGTATGATCTTTTGCAGGTAGTAAGCAGGGTTATGGTTCTGCTTAGCATGGAAGATAGGGTCTTGACTACCATAGTTGGCTCTGACTACCTGGCCCACGTCTTGTGTTACATTTAGTGTTTATGATTTGAGGAGTATTGTTAACTCCTATCCAAACTTGTGTTGTATCCTAAGACTTTATGGCTTGTATCAGTATTGTATTTGACTTTACGTTTTTCTAATATTAGTGTTCACTATAAGTAAATACTTGTTTTATACAGCCTTAGGCCGAGGTTCATTCCCTGACATGGCTGGTGTGACACCTGGGTCCTGAAAAGGATAAGGGTGTTACATTTACTCTTATATGAAATCCCTAGCAGCCTTTATTGTCGTCATCCACCACACTTCGCCCCTCAACTGGAACTTTGGTTTTCGCCTCAATACATTAAACCCCTAGAAATCTTATGGAACAACCTGGCAATCAAGCTGATTTAACCACAATATTCCAAATGATAGTGCCCCATCCACAGGTACCACGATCGCCATGGACACCAGCACGAACTGAAGCCCCTCGTCTACAAATAGATTTCTATGAAGACGGTGAAGGTATCACTGATCTTGCTGCCACTTTAGAAGCTGTCCAGCTAAGTGACTCAGCTCCAGCAGCATCACCGCATCCTCTCAGCACTGCACGTCTCGAGCATCAGATGGAGGAGCTGCGAGCAAACCAGTTACAGATCATCAAAGACCCAGAGGCGATTGGAGGAGACACAACAACAAATGAGCGTCGACATTCGCCAGATTATTGACATACTGCGTACACGAGCTCACACTTCATCGTCTGTACCCTCATCAGCATCGATCCTAGCACTCATCACCACCTGTAGCGGCACCAACACCACTCGGGGACCCAACATTAGTTACCCTAGTCGTCTCCTCGGATGAGGAGTAGTTTGTATCTTTGTGGATCAAGACATGTTATCTTATTTTACATTAGTGTGCAAAGGCTTATCCCTGCTCCACTCGTTATCATTTCATCTTTTGCTCTAGTGATTTTTTAAACTTTATGTTTTTATTTTCTTGAGCTAGATTGATCCCGCCTTGCTTCGCAGGTTAAGCAAACGCTCACAATCTGGCCCCAAACTGAACTTTACCCCGAGATCACGCGAATTATGGAACACTCAACTCATTAGAATCGGGGAAGTTTCAGTTTGCCCTTCTCCTTGTTCTATTATTGTTCTATCTTTTACATGCTTTGTTGTGTGCATTGGGGACAATGCACGGTTTTATGTGTAGAGATGGGTAGCTTCCAAGCTAAATTTTGAATTCATTGCAAATCATTAAGTGTGGAGATGGGTATGGGTAATTTTAAAATTCATTGAAAATATTTTAAGGAATTCATTGCAAATCTTTTTGAGACAATGCATACATAATCTAAACAGATTATGGCTTGTGTAAAAGTTTTCAGTTTTACTCTACTTTTAGTTACACCATGTAGCGAAATTTTTTAGATTCTCCAATGAAACATCATGGACACTTAGAGGAAATCCTTGTGACAACTATATTCTTTGGAGACATTAGATAACCCATTGCCATGTTTCTTTTTTCTCGATTGCTAAGTAGTATCTTCAACTGTTCAAAGAGGTTTCGTGACACTAGTTCAAACTTCTAGCCCTTGTAAGTAGAGTTGTAAGAAATAAATAAGTATTGTACATAAAGAGTATGGAAATAAGAACCAAGATAGTGCTCCTCTACTCTTGGTGACAAAGTAAGCTCGGGGTTCTGACTTCTAATCAAAGTATCACTCAAGCCGAAAAGTCCCTTGTGAGTATGAGCGCGTGTATGCAGAGTTGTAATGTCCTGAGTAGTTGGGTGTTTTGGTGCCTAACCAGCATGTGCATCTCTATGTTAATCTTTGATTACCCAGAAAGTCAGATCCATTAGGGATGCTCTACTAGAGTGATCCAAAAAAAGAAAAAAAGAAGAGATTTTAGTTTTCCTAATCGGCTAGTTGTTCTGCAAATAGAGTCCCAAGGAGCCTCTAAAGTCCTCAGATGCTTGTCACTCTAAGACTTGGGAACATGGCATGTGGAGTGAACACTTCTATCTAGAGCCATATTGAGACATGTAACGGGATCTATCTGAGTCCAAGGTTGAAATAGGAGAATACATATGTTTATAGTAAACTTTGAGTAGAGTCCAACTACCTTTTTCTAAGCATGAGTTTAAACACTTATCAATTCTTTATCTTTCTTTTTATTTGCTTGAGGACAAACAAAAGCTTAATTGTGGGGATATTTTATAAGTGTTTATTTGACCATATATTCATACCATATTCCTACACACTTAGCATGCTATTTAGAGGAAATTTAGCCCACCAATACTTATATTGTGTTAATTTTGTGAAACAGGACGCATCGGGGGCGTTCCAAGGGCAAGATGAATTTTTGAAGCAATTCGGGGAAAAATTGAGGAAAATAAGAGCTGAAATGAAGAACTAGATGGATCCATCTAGAATCAGAAAGAATCGTCTGGACCGCAGAACCGCTTCTGAATTGCCTAGGAACCAGAAGGGACCCTAAACTCCTGTCCGCTAGATCGTTTAGCTTGTAAAACTACCTCTAAAGCCTTAGAAGGAACCGTCTAAACCTAGACAAAACCGTATGGATCATGGAGATAGCCCATCTGACTCGTTAGTGAGCCAGACGACCTGGCAAACGGAACCATCTACCATCCCATCTAGCTCAGACTTGAACTAGGTTATGCTAAGCTGATTCAACCCAAACTCCTTGGGAAATGTGTTCTCACCCTTTAGAAGCGTTGGGACTATAAATACTGGTGTTTTAGGGTTTTGAAACATCTTTGGACCCATCTTTGGCTCTTGGAGGCTTTTTTTCAGGATTCATCCTTTGATTGACCATCATCCATCGAGGTATATCGAAGCATTGGATAGCGTTGCTCGACGATGGAAGCTCGGAGGGAAATTCGCCAACAGTCCTTGCCAATAGTGGAAGGAAAGGCGTATTCTATTATGTTTGCCTTATTCATCATTATATTGACTTTGTGTTCTCCTTTGATGGGGAACTAATTTGGTATGCATTCCGGCATGATGAACCCTAGGGTTTATGTTAAACTTTGATATTGGGTGTTAATGTCTAGTAGTTGCTTTTTAATATTGAGATCTATTGAGTGTCATTCATTGCATTAGTAGTCTACGTTGCGACAGCCGGGATTTTCCAATCTGATGCATTGGGGAAAGAAGCGAATGCCTCCCCCTGTGCAGGCATTCCTTAATGAAGGGGGTTATGAGTGCGCCGAGAGATCGGGCACTAAGGAGAGTGACTCCTTAATATGGATTGTTCTAATAGCCTTTCCAAGCAATAGATTCCCTATAACGCCTATCAGTGAGGGTACTAGGTTAGTATTAATCGCCTCGAGAGAGGGATGAAAGCACTTTAGGAATCCTTGGTCTCAATTTATCGCAACTATTAGCCTTAACGTCCTTTAGCTATCTTTATGAGAACCCGAGGGGGATTCATTGCCCGGATGTCTCTCTCCTATGATTAATTGCTCCTACGACTCCACCACTTCCGCGTTTAGATTTGATTTTATCTTCCTTTAGATTTAGCACTTAGTTTACAATCCCACAACTCTTTGGTTAGACCAGATAGTAGGCAAATAGTTAGTACTAGTACTTCTCAGTCCCTGAGGATTCGATACCTGATTTTTTCCAATCAACTATATTACTTGTCTGACCCGTACACTTACAGTTGTAAGTATATGTAGTAGTGATCAGTTAGCTGGAGTTGCTTTAGATAGCATGGCTATGAAAATATCCGTAGCAAAAACAAATAAGAGTGTAGATAAGGGGTCTCCTTGTCGTAACCATCTCTTATGTTTCACGTATCTGATGAAGGATCAATTAGAGGAAATTTTCTTTAGATTATTGTAATATTGCTCAATTGAGTGGAAAAATTTTGTGTTCCATTTTTCCCCAAAACCCCGTGCTTTCATGTTGTCTAATAAGAACTCCTAGTCTACTATATCGAAAGCCTTTTTCGAAGTCTACTTTCATAAGCGCTCCATTTTTCTTGTTTCCCCTCATACGTAGATAGATTCATTTGCCACCACTATGTTGTCTTGGATGGATTTTCTTTTAATGAAAGCTGTTTAGCTCTTATCTACCAGTTCAGTGATGACCTCTTATAGTCGGTTTGTAAGGACTTTTGTGATGATCTTCATTGAACAATTGAGGAGACTTATCGGCCTATAATCTTGACTTCCTTCGAAGAATCCTTTGGGATAAGTAAGATGTGGGCCCAGTTTAATCTTTCCAGGTTTGCTTTCCCTTGATGGTATTTTTGGAATAGTTGACACATGTCTTCCTTGATGAAGTGTCAACCTTGTTAGTAAATGGTTATAGGGAAACAATCTGGTCCCGGAACTTTATCTAGGTTTAGTTCTTGTATGGCTCTATGGATTTCCTCTTCAGTGAATGTGTCTTCCAAGTTTAAGAGGTCCCTTCACGCTCGTTATTAATAGTGTTTCCTAGTTTGCTTGTTACCTGTGTTACCTTGGTGTTCCAAAGAGATTGAGGAAATGCCCCAAGATTTCTCTTGAGATCTAATCTTGCCTCATTAAAGTATTCCCTTGCACTTTTATTCGGTTGATCCTATTTAGATTTCTCCGGTGATTGGCAACTAAGTAGAAAAATTATATGTTCCTATTCCCTTTTCTTAACCAGGTGATCCTTGATCTTTGTCGCCTAAGTGACTCCTCTCCTTTGACTATGTTTCCATATTCTCTTTGTTGTGTTATTAAAGCTTCCTCCTTTGTTGAGGTCAGCTCCCATGTTTGCAATCTGATGTCGGCATCATTGATGAGGTTGAGTAGTTCCTTTTTGTCGATCTAATTGATTAGCAGCTATCTCCTTGTTCCATTTCTTAAGTCTGGCTCTGATAGAAGTAAGTTTCTTTGCTAGCTTATAAGCTCTCTCTCCTTGGATTTCATTATCATTTCTTAGAAGCCCTCTTTCTTGGCCCAATCCCTATTGAATCTGAAAGGGTATTACTTGGGTTCTTGAGGTTCGCATTCCAATGTTATTGGGGCATGGTTTGATTTGACTCTATGCATGGCTATTTGGCAGATTCTAGGGTAGTCATTTACCCATTCTGTTGAGAGGAGGACTCGATTAAGATGGGTGAAAGTTGGTGTGGATCATCCATTTATCCAGGTGTTTTTGAGCAGATGAAGGCGCCGGTTGTAGACACAGTAACTCTAGAGGAAGATGTTCTTCTCCAAGCGTATGACGATATGAAAAACACCCTTTATGGGAAAGAATTTGGGAAGGCTCCTTTACTAGAGCTTGCGAATGAGAGTCTCTCCAGGCCGTGGAGTAGTCATGGAGAGTTCTCCATAGTATACATGTCCAATGGGTTTTTTTTATCCAGTGCTTGTCGAAAACTATGGTGGAAAAGCTACTAGTTAATGGTCCTTGCACTGTGAACAAGTTAGTCTTTCATCTCATACATTGGAAGGAACACTTCCAAGAGTTGACAACGGCTACCCTCTAGGTCCAACTCCACCATCTATTGATAGATGGAGTACTAGTTACCAGAGGCACTTAAGATAGTGGCATCGTACTTTAAGCGCCTGGTGAAGATAGATGTTGACCGGCAACTACGAGTGCAAACACTCAAGCCTCCGCACGTAAGTATACGTGGTCGTAGGTAATACAATAAAAAGTGAGTACCGGGTCGATTCTACAAGGAAAGGTGTAACTAGGTCTAGCTGAGAAATAGTATACTAAATTGCAAGAAGAGCCAGTCAATTCTTAAGATGGAAAGATTGTCTAAGTCCTTAGAGTTCAAGGGAATTACGAAGGTTACCGGGGTTATCACTCAATAATGAAGCTTCTAGGGCTGTATAACTCTAATGAATTGTAGGTATTTTATTCTATGTTATGCAATGGTTGGGTTGCTATGGATAAAGGTTAATTGAGAATAGATTTAGGTGCTTAGGTGTACACCAGGTGCATCTTATAGGTTCCCTATGCCTAAGGAACACGCTTTACTATTTCTCCACCACATTCCTATGGTGAATCAAGGGAAGCGTTATAGGACCTAAACCTAAACCTCACCAAGGAAGACCTATTCACATTCCTATGCTACAGAATCCTCCTCCCTATGACACTAATACGATGCTCACGTAGATATTCCTATGCATATCAAGCCTAGATTTGTCGTCGCCCATCGGTGTACGATTAAAGATAGCATTCGGTCATAGGTATATCCATAGCAACTCAAGCAATTCAAACATAAGAGGGTAAATTGCACCTATGTCCACAAAACTACTCGGGTTATAACGCTATGGCCACAAAACTTTTTTTCTTATCAGAAAAGCCATAAAACTTTGCTCCCGTTGCATGTAAAGCCAAAATGGGTGAATCTCTAGCGAACCTAACCCTAGATCCACTTCTCTTCACTCTCTTTCTTTCTCTTGGTGTTAATGGCTTCTGGGAGTTCTTCAAGTTGTTGGGCTCGGGCGAGAGGACATTCAATTTTGGATCTGACAACATCCTCTGCTCCTATGACGACTTCGGCCCTCAGGATTAACAGAAGGCGATCCGATCAATCGGTGAAAATAAATCCCTCTATCTCTATGGCCACAAAAAAAATGTGTCGCTGATATGGACTTTTATAAACAAATATATCCACGTATCAATGATACTTCGGCAGTTTTGCCGGAGATTCACCCATTTTGGCTTTACATACAACTGGAGCAAAGTTTTATGGCTTTTCTGATACGAAAAAAGTTTTGTGGATATAGCGTTATAACCTGAGTAGTTTTGAGGCCATGGGTGCAATTAACCCAAACTTAAGATAATTAAAATGTCAATTAATTGAGTTCATACAACCCTAGAATGGAAGTTTACGCTGCCATTACAAACATTGAATCCATCATGATGCAGTTAAACACGTAAATATCTATGTCCAATACAAGAAAGGGATTTAATTAAAAACACTAGAAACTAATGAAGATAAAATCCCCACTCTTTTGTAGAGCAAAACCCAGCCTCAATATCATTGAATGCCTTCGGATCGTCACCTCCAAGTGCAGTAGCTCATACCCAGGTAAAGATCCTCAACCCTAATCCCACAACCTCCTTTTATAATATAGGAAATAATGTCACGACGCTCTTATGAACGTCGCGAGGTTCGTGGAAGCCCGAGACCTTCCAAAAACCCTACTGAGAATTGACGTCATGATGCCTTTATGGAATATTGCGACGTTCTGAAACGCTTGAGAAATCGAGGTGTTCATCTAATTTAAATCGTTGCGACGTCTAGAAACTCCTGAGAATTTGCGCACATCTTCTGATTTTTCTCACTGCGACATCCCTTCGTGGCATCGCGATGTCACTCCCTTGGCTACACTTCAAGTGTTCTGCTGCTCCTTTTTGTCCTTAAAACATTGGTCTTCAATGATTATCACCTAATACATGTAAATTCCTCTTGATTTATCCTCTATGGATACAAAATAGATACAAAAATATTGATAAATCAAGTTTAGCAACCAAAAGAGACAAAGAATACATTTTCGGACCAAAAACATATAATTCTTACTTTAATCCAAACATTCTGGTATGAAAAGTGGAATAAAACCCTACTAAATTAGCTCTCTTTTGAGAGATAACACACCCTCAAACTTAAACTATTGCTTGTTCTCAAGCAATAAGCAAAGGAAAACTAACAACCGATAGTTTAAATATCAACTGTTTTTAGGTCTAGTCTCCCAACCAATGATGAAAGAGGCATTATGACACAATAATTGACAATAATTGATGAGTTGAAAATGTCAAACACGAGTAACAACCATTTATAGATAGTCCACATTGCATATTAGAATTCTCCAATTGTAATGCCCTTAGTCAAAGTTGAGGTTCCACAAATAAAGACATACAAGAAAGAATAGGATTAGAAGCACAAACCCACGTCGACTATTGCTCCTCTCAACTAGTAATGCCCTTAGTCAAAGTTTTTCGCTACTCTAAACTAGTAGAGGGCCCTACTTCTAGGGTAGACTATTGCTATCCTATTTGTGGTATTTTCTTTATTTATTTATGAGGCGCCATTTTATTTCTCGTCACTCTTTTTTTCATATTATTTCTTAGAGAATTACCCGATTCGAGCTCACCTATACCCCTAGTTTCTATGTACCTCTCTATGTATCGAGTGTTACTCAAGTACCCCCAAGGTTTATACCCTACTCCTATTCCTTAATGCATATTTGCTCTCAATATAACCTAGCTTGACTAAGGTCAGTTATTAAAGTCTATAAGAAATTCTAATTACACAAGTGTATATATAGGTGTGATTCTCCTCTAGTTTGACAAGTTCAACGCCCATATATCACTAGTGTTACAAGCTCAAAAAGGTAAGAGACTGACCAAGTTAATTCTGTGCACAAGGTGTATGGGTAGTATACATACATGAATGATAGAGAAATATGCAACAAGTATGCTTGAACATAAAAAAAAAAATTGGATTGAAACTAATAAGTATATAACCAACAGAATCAGTTTCAGTACACAGAAAAACATGAAGCAAAACTGTACTAACTCAATCCCCACCCCCCAAACTAAGATAGTTCATTATCCCTGATGACTCTAACATAACAAAACAATGCAACTGGACAGAAATAAAGGAAGAGTAGAAAAGTCAAACACTCCCCTAGGTGGCAAGGTCCTCCACAAGTGCGGGCTCCTTCTTCATAGCATCCTCAAGTACGACAGGGGTAGGTGTAGAAGCTGCAGATAGGAGAGATGATGACAGCTGAAGCTGCTGATCATCCACGCCAAGGGCTCGGAATCCGACCCTAGTCATGGTGGTGAGAGAGATGGCGATTTGGCACAGCTCTGAGACCTCCACAATGACCTGTGTAAGCTGATCGGCCAGTTGATCAATCCTGCTATGTGGTGATTACGGTGGAGGTGGGCCCTGTGCAGGAGAAGGTAGTGCAGGTGGTAGAGTGGAAGATGGGCACTGGTATGTTCACGAAGTTCAAGGGACAAGAGCTCGGACCGAGTGAGTGGCCACGTGGGATGAGTCCACTCTCCAGAAGGTGCAAGAGTCTCTTAAGAGGCTAGTGGCCATGTAGGTCGGATCCATTCTCTAGAAGAAGAGAGAATATTTCAAAGAGGAGGTAAGGGTCATGTGACTATATATCTTTAAGAGAAAAGATAGGGATTGTGGCTCGACCTCTAGCTCTAGCTCCCAAGAGATGAACAACAGTCCAGATGGAGATTACATGGACTTTGGTGAGGAACAGATGGGATGGGAAGATATACATCTCCTAACTTCACGTTAAGAAAGAGAGGAGATAAAAGATCAGCAATTAAGGAAGGGTCAAGGGAAATGTTAAGATCACAAAACCTATTGACACTAATCTTCACTTGGAAATGGTTCACTAGGTGGAGGAGGCACTTAGGAAGTAGAAGAGGAAGGCAGTCCAGGAAAAGGAAATAATAGATGATGATCCTCTAGATAAAGGAGAAAACATGGAACTAGGGGAGGATTGCAACCCAAAAGGTGAAGGGAATGCCAAGAGGGAAACAATAGAACAAGAAAAAATACTGAAAAAATGGAAGGATTGAACTGGGAGAGGAGCACCACATAAAACTTGGAAACTAATATGAAAGCACTGTTTTGGAATTGCAAAGAGATTTCAGGAAGAGACACTGTTAGTCGTTTCTTTATGATGATAAAGACCCTTAATCTATATTTAATTTGCTTTGTAAAGACTAGAGCCGATAAATCACGAGTCAATAGATGTTGTAATAAGTTAAAAAAGGATTGGCAATAGGCTTCTATCCTAACAAAGGATGTAAATCCAGGTATGTACTTCATTTGATTATCTCTAACCAAATTGTAAAACCATGTGTAGTATTTGTTATTTATAATAGCCTACATGTTGAGATCCAAAGAAAAACTTGGGAAAAATTTGAGAAAATTGCAACAATTCCTGGCCCTTGGCTTTTGATGGGTGATTTCAATGTTGTTAGAGATCTTGTGGAAAGACAAGGGGAGCCTGGAAGACAGAGAGTGGGTATGAAAGCCAAAGTGTTTAATAAGTTTATGTGGCATAATAATTTAGAAGAACTAAGGTACTCGGGTTCTCCATTTACTTGTTGTAACAATCAGAGAGGAAATGCAAGGATTTGGGCTAAGTTGGATAGGCTAATTGTAAATGGGAACTAGATAGATGAATATAACCCATATCAGGTTAAACATTTGACTAGATGTAAATCTGATCATTGTCCAATATTGCTAACATATGAACTAAAAAAGACAATTGGTAGAAGCCTTTTCAGTTTTAACAACAATTTGATACATTCTAAAAATGCTATGAAAGTATTAGGGAGATATGGAGGGACAAGGGTACTAGAAATCACTTGCATGACACAAGTCATAAGACAAGCAACTTAAGAAGGGATCTGATTAACAAATGTCAAAACAAACAGAATGACTTAGAGAACTAAATTAAGGAAATAGAATAGGAAATTAGAAGAATTGAAGAAAGAGGAATCACTGTCAACAGAGAAGAAGTTGACTGGATCACCTTGAGGAGTTGATATAATAAGCATGAAGCATTATTGAGACAAAATACTACCTAATGGGCACAAAGGGCAATAACTCAATTGCTCCAAAATGGAGATAGTAACTCGAAATTCTTCAATCAAACAACTAGGGCCCAGAATAATAATAGGATCACAATATAAAAACAAGGATAATGTTTTGGTAAGATCTTACAAGCATTGTCGAATGACATACTAGGCCTAAGTAAAGAACAAGGATGGACCTTGATCAGATCAATAACCAAGCATGAGGTACTCAATGCAATGTTAAACTTGATTACTTTTAGTTATAGGTCTATAATCTATGATTTTATATTTATCAATGGTTGGTAGGGTTACCATAGTCAACTTTGTCATCATGCCAATCCCAATCTATGGCCTATGCACATATGCAATACCTGTAGTCTCTATTCTTGACCAGATTTCCAAGTTAGGTAGGAACTTCTCATTTGGGGAAGAAACAACAATGGAAAAGTGCTTCACCTCATTAGCTGAAGTATAATCTGTAGCCCAAAACCAGAGGAAGGTTTGGAAGTAAAAGACCTAAAAATAATGAAAATTACTTTGCTTGCTAGACATGTAATAGAGTTGTTGAATGATTCAAAAAAATATGGACCCAACTGATAAATAGAAAATATGGTAAACTAAATATCCAGAACCCTGTAAAATGCAGCAACACATCATGGGCATATAGAGGATTAATAGCTACAGTTGTGAAGATAAAAGGGAATATTTTCCTTGACAGTATATCACACACAACTTCAGTATTGTTGAAACCCTGGGTTTTCAACACAATTTAAACCCACATTTATGAACATGAATTCTATACTAATAGATATGCAAGTATATCAGCTGTAGATAGAGAATCACTGCAACTGGGATGCTATACAGAAGATATTTCCCTACTTGATTGCATATAATCTTATAACCAAGGAAGTTAAGTATGGAAATGAGAAAGTTGAATGGAAGTGGTGCAGGGGTGAAGTGGGGAGAAGCTAGACTTCAAAGGTATATGAGATACTGAGAGGGGCACACAAACAACCTGTATGGGATGGATGACAAAGAATATGAGACTAATGGTGACTCCCAAAGTTAAAATTTTCCTCTGGTAGCTATTTCATAGGAGATTGCCAACAAGAAACCAATTCTACAAGTTGAGAATTTGGCCATATGAGTCTTGCCTTCTTTGTCACTTAGAAATTGAGTCTATTAACCATTTATTTCACATGTGCAGGTGGGTACAACAAGTATGGAAGGTAATCAAGGAAGAAGGGTTCCTAATCCAATGGGAGATTAAAAAAGAATTCTGGGAATGAAAATGGCTGACAAAGGAGGGAGGAATCAAAGGATTTGCCTTATGCAAATATTGAAGAGCAGGTATTACAAAATATTCAGAAATAACTAGTTTGATCCAAAATGGGTGGCAAGGAAAGCCTTAATTGCAGCAATGGATCGGAATACTATCACCATCAACTTGATATTGGAGGATTTGGAGAAAGAGAAGTGAATAGGTGGAATAGCAATAATTGTAGTTTCCACATCTTTGTAGATGGGTCATGGAAGAAGAATATACAAAGAGTAGGAGTTGAATTTATTATTTTGACTAACAATGGGAATTTTCTGATTTCAGGGAATAGAAAATATCAAGCAAAGTCATATTTGGAGGCAGAGCTAGAGGCAGTAAAAGAAGGGATAAAAGTGTCGCAAAAATTTGGAGGTAAGGATTCAATGATATACACAAAAAACCAAGACATAGTAAGGATATTGGAAAAACAAGAAGGAATAGCCAAGATACCTAGAAGGATAGATAATTCAGCAATACAGGCAAGGGTTGAGTACGTATCAGAACCCGTCCCACAACCCATACTGGTCGTACAATACTGGGACTAATCTTGATACCAGCCATGGTCAGGCTATTTAATTTCATGTTCCTGATAACAAATCCTATATGACAGGGTAATATCACCATAATAGTACATGTCTATATGAACATCATATATCACATAATACATAAACTCAAAGTGTACAGCCTAGACATGTCTCAAGTATAAACTATACAACATCAAAACCTCTCCTGTTCAGAGCCAGCTAAACCTCACATAGTCAATGTACATTTGGTACATGCCTCACCTCAGGTCCTTGACCTCTTCTATGGACTGTACCTGCGATCTATGGAAGAAGGGAATGAGCTTGCACGTGCTCAGTGAGAGAATATATCCCCCACAGGGGTTAAAATATGAAAAATATACATTTTACAAAAATAACACATGCATAGAAAATATGTTGGTCCTTTGCATATAATCAACATGTAATGCTGGTCAATTCATACAATTAAGATATAAATGATGATCGTTTGCATATCTCGTAATCAAGATATAATGCCAAATAAATGAGAAAATACAATGAAAGCCGTATAAAAGCGAACACTAGCATCACACCATACATACACATCACCCATGTGTATAAAATACAACCATGCCTAGTATGCACCCACCCTCATGTCCTATATCCTACCATTTGGACTATACAATATCTGCACAAAGCAATAATCTGCACGAGGCAATATCTGCACAAAGCACTGCACGAAGCAACATGACAAGTACATACGCTCGCCCCTAAAGGGCAAGACAACCGGTACCATACTCCCAAAGAGTATGGGTAAGGGGTTTTAAAAGAAATAACTGTTTTAAATTTTGAAATCACTACTCCTAAATATGGTAGCGATTATAGTCCCAAAGACCTAAATAGAGCTCATATACTGAGCCCATGGTAAACACTAGGACGACTCATCTGGGTGCATCTCATCTATATAATCAATAAGATGCAATCTATGCAAGCTTGTATTTCAAATGTAACACATCAGCTGCACATATCATTTCCAACCCATATCTATCTCATGATGCACAAACCATGCTAATCCTCTATCCAGGGTAAATAAACATCCATCACAGTCAAATACAAGCAATGCATAGAAAAACCAATTTAAAATACTGTAGAGATCATATAACAACCCTAACTAAGGTCAAGCTCATCATAAATACTAAAAATAGTATTTAAAAATACTCATCAACACACTCATATCATAAAACATGAGTAAAGAAGGAAAAAACCTGGAGCTTCTCTGCATTCCACTAACCTTAGTGGTACTATAAACAATAAAATATTGGGTCCTCTTGCTGAGTCCTCGACACCTCTCCTGTGTCCTAAACATGATAATATATCATACATTAATACCTCATATCATTCATAGATGATATGGTTATAAAAAATATGTTATTCTAAATAAACCTTGAAAAGTTGGCTTTTTAATTTATAACAGACAATCTCGGGCCCTTACACATCTGCCCGCACCATTTTGCATAGTTTTAATATGTACCCGAACTATCGGGTTAAATTTTGGACCTTTTTCAAAATATCGCAAATCAATAGTTTTTAGGTTTATTGAAGCTGCTACATTAAATCCGGCAAATTTCTCTTTGGTTTGAAGTTCTAATCCTTCACAAAATCTTTATAAACAATGAAATTAATGTTTCAGAAGCTTATAGAAAGAGGAGATGCAGTAGAGAAGAGAATTAAACTAAGATAGGAGACAACACACACAAGATTTTAGATGGAAATCCTACAGATTGAGGGAAAACCACGGGGTACGGACAAGCAAGAGATTTATCTAAATTAGGAGAGGAGAAATACACAAGATCGCAAGTTGATGTCCTAACTTGAGATCAAACTTTACAAGAAGAAGATCTAATTGAGAAGACACAAATCTGAGCATGTATACTCAAGAAAACCAAGAAATAAAAAAACTCCCTGTGAACTGGAGAGCTTCACTTATCTTCTTAGCAAGAAACTGTCTCTTCTTATACTTATTCTTCTCCAGTCGCAAGCTCTCTAAACTCTAAGAAGCTCACTCCTCCTCAGCTGCCAGATCAAATTCCTATAAAGTACCTTTTCATTTATATGACATGGCCCCACTTCTCTTGCTTGCCTTATTCTTGATGAGCCCTAAGTCCATTGCCTTGGGATCAGCTTGGCCTTGGCTCTTCTTAACCCCGGGCTTCACTCAACCTGAGATCTTCTAAACCTGAGGTCTTCTCATGACCTCGGTTCTCCGCAACCTCGGTTCTTCAGTTGTCTTGGACATCATCCCAACAATATCTTCCCCTCTAAGACGAATGAGAGAGATTTGTAAAAAAAATTATGAATCCTCACTGACGAAGTGGGAGTTTCTCCATTCCTGTGATAGAGCGGCACACTTCAAATTTCCTAGGTAGTAATCCTTTCTTCATCATATTAGCACCATTGCCATCTGTATGGATCTTTTCAAGTGCAAGTTGTTTTTCTTACAATCCATCCCGTATCCAGTGATATCTCAGGTCTATGTGCTTCAACCTTGAATGAAAAGTAGGATTCTTTCCAAGGTGAATCGCACTCTGACTATCACAGTATAGGACATACTTGTCTTGCACTAAATTAAGTTCCTACTTGAACTTCTTCATCTATAATAGCTCTTTGCTTGCTTTAGTTGCTGCAATGAGTTCAGCTTCTGTGGTAGACAAAGCCACACATTGATGAAGTCTTGATTGCCAAGTAACAACACCACCTGCATATGTCATCAAGTAACCAAATAAGGACCTTCTTCCATCAATATCTCCTGCCATATCTGAATCTGTATAGGCTACTAGAACTTGCTCTTTTACTCCAAAGCATAGTCATATATTGTTGGTACCACGAAGGTATCTCATAATTTACTTAACTGCATACCAATGTTCCTTCCGCGGATTTGAGACAAACCTGCTAACAACTCTAACTGAGTGAGCAATATCAGATCTCGTACAAATCATAGCATACATTAGACTTTCTGTAGCTGAAGCATAAGGGATCTCTTCCATAGCCTTCCTCCCTTCTTCTCTCTTTGGACTTTTTTTGGTGCTTAATTTGAATTGTGCTCCAAGAGGAGTACTCATTGGCTTGGCTTTGTCCATGTTGAATCTTTGAAGTATCTTCTCAATATACTTCTCCTGTAATAACCACAGTCTCCTAGACTTCCTATCATAAGTAATCTTCATACCCAGAATTTGACCTATAGCACCTAAAGTCCTTCATAGCAAAGGACTTACTTAACTCACTTTTCAAACTTGAAATTCTTCAGGTGTTACTAACAACAATGAGAATGTCATCAACTTAAATCAACAAAATGACAAAATTATTAGTTTAAAATTTCTTCATAAAAATACAGTGTTCTAAAGTGATTTTGGAGTACCCATGCTCCCCCATAAAAGTCTCAAACTTCTTGTACCACTGCCTAGGAGCCTGCTTCAATCCATGCATATAGGATTTTCTTTAGCCTGCAAACATAGTCTTCCTCTCTTCTAATCACGAAACCCTCTAGTTGCTTCATGTAAATTTCCTCCTACAGATCATCATGGAGAAAAGCGATCTTCACATCAATTTGCTCAATTTCCATGTCGAGATTAGCTGCCAGGCTGAGAGCAAATCTGATAGATGACATTTTGACGACAAGTGAGAATATTTCCTCAAAGTCAATTCCTTTTCTTTGGCTCAACCTGGCTTTGTATCTCAGGTTTAAGGAGTTCTCATCATGTTTCACTCTAAAAACCAATTTTTTCTCCAATACCTTTTTCCCTTGTGGTAATTTCACAAGTTCAAATGTTTGGTTATCATGAAGGGATTGCATCTCATCTTTCATAAACTCAATCCATTTTTTCTTGTGCACGTTCTGTATCGCCTCTTCATAGTATTCAGGCTCACCCACCATCTATCAATAATACATATTCATGTGCAGGATATCTGGTAGAGAGACATTTCTCTCTCGTGGATCTGCAGTGTGGATCTTCATCAGATAAAGTGGTATTATCCTGTTGATTAAAATCTGCACCAATAGGGATATTTGGCATGTCTGTTTCTTCTAAAGTTGGAGCTTATTCCTGAGGATCATTGGAACAGTGTCTTGATTTTGCTGTAAGGAAGAAGGTTTCACATCAACTGGCTTATAACAATTCTGAGAAGGATCTTTGACTGCTTTATGAATATCCTCTATCGTCTTGTCTTTCGCAAACACCACATCCCAACTTCTAACAAGTTTCTTCCCAACTGGATCATACAACCTGTATCAAAATTCATCTTATCCATATCCCAAAAACACACATTGTTTGGTCTTTGCTTCCAACTTAGATCTCTCATCTTTGGAACATGCACAAAAGCCCTGCATCCAAAAACATGTAAGTGGTTATAGGATACATGCTTACCATACGAAACTCTATCAAGGATATCACCATCCAAGGATACATGTGGAGACAGGTTGATCACATGCACACCAGTATATAGAGCTTCATGTACACCAAAAAATACCAGGCAGCTTGGCCTCAGACGAGAGACATCTAACCTTCTCCATGAGTGTTATGTTTATCCTACCACACCGTTCAGCTGAGGAGTCTTTGGTGGAGTTTTCTGATTCCTGATCCTATGAGTCCTGCAATACTCATCAAAAGGACCTACATTATTCACCGTTGTTATCACTACATATGCACTTCAATTTCTTTCATATTTGTCTGTTAGCTAATGCATGAAATTCCTTGAATACACCAAGGACTTGGTCCTTCCTCTTCAAGGCATAGACCCACATCTTTCTCGAGAAGTAATCAATAAATGTGACAAAATAAAGTGCACCACCAAGAGAACTTGCTTTCATAGGACCACACACATCCGTGTTGACTAGCTCTAATGCTTGGGTCTTTCTTGAGGGTGAATTACTCTTGAAAGTGACTTTCATTTGCTTCCCTGCTAAACAATGAGTACATCTTTCTAATTTTTCTTTTCTTTATTTGAAAGAAGGTTCCTCTTAGTCAAGCAATACTATCCTTTTTCACTCATGTGATTGAGTTGCCTATGCCACAACTCAATAGATTTATCATTCTGAGTCACATTTACTTTGTCTTAAGACAATGATGCTTGCCTAGTATAAAGATTATTGCTGCACTTACTGCCATGAGCCACAACCATCAAACCTTTGGTAAGTCTCTATTTCCCATTACCAAAGGTGCTACAATATTTTTCATCATCTAAGTTTCCTATTGAGATAAGATTCAAATGCATATCTAGAGTATGCCTAACATCCTTGAGCTTCAATATGGCCCATTTGCATTCTTCAAGAAGACATCTTCCATGCCAACAACCTGAGACAGAGAGCCATTGACCATTCTCAATATTCCAAAATTACCAAGAGTGTAAGAGGTGAAAAAACTCCAATTGGAAGTAACATGAAGCGTAGAACCACTGTTGACTAGCCAACAAGTATCATCACTTGCCACATTCACCATATTACCATCACAAACAATAAGCAAGTCAAGTTGTGTAGCAGCAACAACAACATTGTTCTCTCTTTAATCTTTCTTTTTCTACTTCTCCCCCACCCTGTTCTTTTTCTTAAGTTAAAAATAGTATTTCATGATGCGCCCTTTCTTTCTACAATGATGACATTCCATGTTCTTGAATCTAGATCTGGACTTGCTTATGCTTTTATCTCTACCTTTTTCACTCTTGAACTTATTTTCCCCCTGTTCTCTATGATAAGGACCTTTGACTTTGAAGAACAACCTTGAGATTTTCTCCTCATATCCTCATTTAGTACACCTGCCTTGACAGCCTCCAAAGAAACAACTTCATTAGTCACAGAATTAATAAGGGAAATCCTAACAGTCTCCCAACTATCTGGAAGAGTGACAAGTAACAGTAGTCCCAAGACCTTATCTTCAAACTTGATTCCTATGCCAAGTAGCTGACTAATGATTCTTTGAAACTCATTCAAAAAATTAGGTACTGAACTATCTTCCTTGAACCTCAACTATATTAGTCTTCTAAGCAAAATCGTTTGTTATTGTCGGTCTTGGAGGCATACAAATTTTCCAATTTGGTCCACGGTGTCCTTACATGAGTCTCATTATGTATGTGGTTATAGACATTCACATCAACAAACTGCTTGATAAATCTACAGACTTGCTCATGTTCGAATTCCAACTTCTCATCACTCTTAGATTCAGGCTTCTGTATTGCAAAAAATGGAAGATGCATAGCCTTCACAAATAGATCTTTCATCTTGTTCTTTCACAAACTATAATTAGTCCCATTTAGACTGATCATTCTACTAGTACCAACATCTGTCTTCTTCACCATAGGTTCTAATACCACTGTTGCAGAAGCTTATAGAAAGAGGAGATGCGGTAGAGAAGAGAATTAAACAAAGATAGGAGACAACACTCACAAGATTTTAAGTGTAAAACCCTACAGATCGAGCGAAAAAACTATGGGGCATCGACAAGCAAGAGATTTCACTAAATTAGGAGAGGAGAAACACACAAGATCTCAAGTTGATGCCCTAACTTGAGATCAAACTTTACAAGAAGAAGATAGAAAACGGAAATTTGAGCAGGTATACTCAAGAAAACCAAGAAATAAAAATAACTCCCTGTGAACTAGAGAGCTTCACTTATCTTCTTGGAAAGAAACTGTCTCTTCTTATACTTCTTCTTCTTTAGTCGCAAGATCTCTAAACTCTTAGAAGCTCACTCCTCCTCAGCAGCCAGATCAAATTCCTATAAAGTACCTTTTCATTTATATGACATGGTCCCACTTCTCTTGCTTGCCTTACTCTTTATGATCACTAGGTCCTTTGCCTTGGGATCAGCTCGGCCTCGGTCTTCTCAGCCTCAAGCATCACTCAATTTGAGATCTTCTCAGCCGGAGGTCTTCTCGACCTCGGCTCTTCTCAGCCTCAGGCTTCACTTGGCCTAAGATCTTCTCGGCTTAAGGTCTTTTCGCGACCTTGGTTCTCCACGACCTCGGTTCTTTAGTTGTCTTGGATATCATCCCAACAATCAAGTAGGGCATACTCTTTAGGAATGATAAGATGAAATTAAAGCAAACATAATGTTTTCTGGCCAACCTTCGTTGCTCAAAATCGTCCAACCTACACCAATAGCTCCATCATAAATAGATCACTATCCCACCTCATCTTGGACTTCACTCTCCCCTAAAAACTACAAGTAAACCCTACATCAACAACCAAAATCAACTCAATCACCACTCTATGTTTATAAATATAACACAACTGCATCTCTCTCTAAAAGATTGAATATATATTATATAGCTTGCTCTCATCTATTCCAAATCAAAATCCACAAATATAAGAACCATACCTTCAGCCGACTAAGAGAGAGAGATAAGACTATCAAGGGTCAATGGTCAAGGGTGTGAAAGAGTGAAGATGTGGGTTTATAATTAGTAGAACATGCTTTGTTTCAAGCTTACAGGAGGTGAAGCTTTGCATGTATGCCCATGACATAATAAAGTTTGGGTTCTCTTTAAATTATCTAAAGCTTTTAGCTTGGATTTGATGAGAGAGGGGTTTTGAATAGGTTCTCCATTAAAATCTAATTGCATCTATGGAAATGGGTTGCTGGATATATCATGAAACAAATCATTTAGTGGGTGATGATGTCATACTAAATGGGTGGAGAGTTAGGCCTTGTTTGGTAAGGGGCTATCCCCGGGATAACCCCTTCGCATGGGTTCCAATGCATGATATGAGGAAAGGGCGGTAAAATAAAAGTTATGGGATTGAGGGTTTAATGTTGTCATTACACATGTGTTTATGTGTGTATTGATGGCTTAGGTTGATATCTGTCTATCCTTACAAATGACCAAATTACCCTTGGTGTTATTTTTACTTTCAGTGGCTATATGATCAGACTTTTATCATATCTGATAGGCGTCTAATGTAATGGATGGTTATTAATTGAATAAATTGCAACTTGTTACGGGTATATTTGGTGAAGACAGGTGTCATAACCTAAAAGATCACTTGTTCCTTTGGCCACATGGCAATATCACCACCTTTGCACAATTCCGTTCGGCAAATAACGTGAGGATTCAATCCTGTGAATAAGTCCGTCGGAATTGTAACAACCCTCTCATGCAGTGGCGGGGTGGGAAGAGGGGAAAGAGAAATATCTAACGCCCTACAAAGTGAGTAGGCCTTATCCACTTGCTACAGCCAAGTGATATTATCCCGTTAGGAGGCAGATATTTTCCTACCGCTACCGCCTTAAGAGATATTTACCTAACTTACCGCCTTATTCCACCGCCTTTCCTGAACCGCCTCTAAAGTGCTATAAAAGGAGAGCGTTAATAGAAGGAAAGGGGATCCGAAAAACTCATCACACAGAGAATTGCCTAAATCAAAGACTCTTTACTCAAGTTTACTGACTTAAGCATCGGAGCTGAATCCGGGCAAAGAGGCCCAATTCCGATCACTGCCCTCTCCTTTTTACAGGTTCACTCATGGATAATTCTGACCGGAGTTTTTTTCATGATGTTCTCCGCGCTCCCTGTTCGTAAGCAGAAGAAAGCGTCCACACCAACTATAAATTTTAACCGTTGGTCGAGAGCTGAGGCCAGATCACGAGGCAACAGTGGCCAAAGCGTGACGTGGACCAGTTTTTGGCATCAACAGTTTGGCGCCGTCCGTGGGGACCCTTACGAAAAGCCAAATGACCACTACCAGAAGATCAAAACGAATCCAAGAACAGGGAGCCCCAAGTAATCCCGAAGGACCTGGTGAGGTCCGAAGACATGAAGGACAGGAGGAAATCCAGTCAGTTAATCCGCCCATCTTACCCGAGTTTTACCTTAACATACAGCAACAATTGGAACGGTTGACTCAGGCTGTTCATACTTTGACCCATCCTCTGCCTCCTCCTACACAAGTTCCAACACCAAACATACCAACAAAATTTCCAATCGGATAATTCCGAAGCGTAGGAAGGATGAGAACCCGCACCCATAAAGAGGGAAAGAAAGGACCGCCTTTTCCGCTAGTTCGTAACCCTCTGCTCGACGCAGCATAAAGAGGCCACTACAAGAACCGAAATGGACAAGGACGGAACGGGATAGTCCGTCTGCCAAACAGCTTGATAGAAGGACTCGGCAATGTGACCTCTCTCAAGAAAACAGAAAGTCCGAACGGCATATTCTCAGTATGTGTTCGCCGTTTGTCAAAGAAATATTGGGAGAACATGTTCCTGATAACTTCGGACCGCCGGTTATGACCGCATATGAAGGCAAAACCGATCCGTCCTGACACCTGAAGTTTTTCCGGTCGAAGATGCTCCTCACTGGAATCACAGATGCTCGCATGTGCCGAGCTTTTCCCGCCACCTTAGAGGGAAAAGCGCAAGACTGGTTTGTCGATCTCCCATCTAGCACAATTACTTCTTTTCAGATTTTAGCAGATCGCTTTCTAGCCTATTTTGCCAATTACTCAAAGCAAAAGAAAACCCCGTCTACCCATCTGCGCATTAAGCAGCGAGGGGGAGAAATGCTCCAGGCCTATTTAAGCCGTTATATAGACGAGACAGCTAATGTTGCGGACCTCCCTCCGCGGATAGCCGTGACTTTTCTAATGGAAGGACTATTAGATTCCCCCTTTCGTTTTTCCCTCACACTGGACCCACCAAAAACCCTTATGATCCACGCCCAAAAGTATATCAATTCCGAGGAAATTTATATGGGTTGGGAAGAGGAGGCTAGGCGTGGACCTGTGGATACCCAGAAGGGAAAAACCCACCACAACGTCAACAGAAGGCCCCCGGATGTGCGAAAGGAAAAAGGATCGCACAGGGACAACAAAAGTGTAAACAGAAGTCTGGAAACCTCAACACGACCCCAACGACATATGCTGCAGCCCAGAGAACCTTCAAAGGAAGGAAAAATTGTCAGATATGATCACCATACCCCGCTGAATCAAACCAGAAGCCATATCCTTATGCAAATCAAAGAACAAAAGCTTCTGACGTGGCCGGAACCCACAAGAAATGCCGAACGACAAAAGAATAGTAAGAAATATTGCCAGTTTCATCAATCCAAAGGACATGATACGGAAAAATGTACCCACTTGATGAACGCAATAGAAGATGTCGTTCGAAAAGGACAATTGGAGCAGTACATCAACCTTGAGATTCAAGGGGAACCTGATGTTTCACAACCTGAAGAAGAAAAATGGGAAATGGTGGGATTTATCAGTCGTACGTGGTCCTGGTTGCGGTGGTGAAAGTTCCGCCTCTCGGAAAAGTTACGCCAGAATGGTAGAAACCACACAGGAAATAGAAACACCACGGAGACGATCTCAGCCTACGGCTCCAATCATCTTTTATGACAATGACGTCAGCGGAGTTCGCCATCCTCATGATGACGCATTGGTTGTCGCTATCAAAGTTTCCAGTTTCCAGATGAAAAGAGTTCTGATAGACAGTGGGAGTTCAGTTGATATCCTCTTTTGGAGTGTTTTCGAAAGAATGAGATATGACGCGGATGACTTGCTTCCGGTAAAATCATCCTTAATTGGATTCTCCGGAGGGGTAGTACAGCCAGAAGGAATGATCTCCTTACCAATTACGGTAGGGAACTCGCCAAGATCATCAACAGTGACAACAAATTTCTTGGTGGTGCGTTGTGCTTCAAGTTACAACGTGATCCTTGGCAGGCCAACCCTCAACGCCTTAAAAGCTGTAATCTCTACTTACCACCTTCTCCTTAAATTCCCGACTGAGAGTGGTAGTGGAGAAGTGAGAGGAGATCAACCCCTGGCACGGCAATGTTATGTCTCAACCCTCAAAGGAAAAGCCCTCAACAGCAGCAAGACAAAGGTTTCAGAAGCCATGCTAGTCAGCAGAATAGCCGAACGGGAAAATGAAGAGCTTCGACCTACACCTGTTGAAGAATTGCTAACAGTCCCCCTAGACACAACCAGAGCAGACCGCACGGTGCGGATTGGGGCAGATTTGACGACCGAACAGCGAGAAGATCTCATGAGAGTATTGAAAGCAAATTCCGACCTCTTCGCTTGGTCTTCAGAAGATATGCCGGGCGTAAAACGCGATGTCATCGAGCACCGTCTCAATATCGATCAATCGTTTAAACCTACGAAACAGAAAAGGAGAAATTCAGCACCAGAAAGGCAGAAGGCCGCAGAGGAAGAAGTATCAAACCTCTTGAAGGCTAAGTTTATCCGAGAGGTGCATTACCCAGATTGGTTAGCTAATGTGGTTCTAGTAAAAAAGCCGTCCGGAAAGTGGAGGATGTGCGTTGATTTCACGGACTTAAACAAAGCTTGTCCAAAAGATTCTTTCCCCTTACCATCAATTGATAGTTTGGTTGACTCTACAACGGGGCACGAGATGCTAAGTTTCTTAGATGCCTTCTCAGGCTACAACCAAATCCGAATGGCCAAAGGCGATGAAGAAAAAACGGCCTTCATTATGAGCACGGGAACTTACTGCTATAAGGTAATGCCGTTCGGCCTAAAAAATGCCGGAGCCACCTTCCAGAGGCTCATAAATACAGTCTTCAGAGAACAAATTGGCAGAAATGTTGAAGCCTATGTGGATGATATCTTGGTGAAAAGCCGAAAAGCCAATGAGCACCTATCAGACTTACAAGAAGCTTTTCAGTCTCTTCGGATTTATACTATGCGATTAAACCCGAATAAATGTTCTTTTGGCGTTCGATCGGGAAAGTTCCTGGGGTTTATCTTGACACAAAGAGGAATAGAAGCGAATCCAGAAAAAATCAGAGCTATTCTTGACATGGGGTCGCCCAAAAGTCTTCAAGAAATTCAGCGGCTTAATGGACGCCTCGCCGCGCTTGGCAGATTTATCTCCAAAGCTGGAGAGAAGAATCTCCTACTCTTCCAAGCCCTGCGAAAAGCACCAAAAATGGAGTGGAAGGAAGAATGTGAAAAAGCCTTTCAGGGGCTTAAAGATTATCTCCGATCGCCTCAGCTACTAGCTAAGCCACAAGTGGGAGAAGAACTCTATATCTATTTAGCGGTCGCCCTGCATGCGGTCAGCGCGGTCCTTTTGAAAGAAGAAAACGGAGTTCAGAAACCAGTCTACTACACAAGCAAAATCCTTAATGATGCGGAGTCAAGGTATCTACCGCTCGAAAAATTGGCCTTTGCTCTTGTCACATCTGCAAGGAGGTTGAGGCCGTATTTTCAAGCCCACAGGATCACAGTGTTGACTGACCAGCCGTTAAAACAAGTTCTCCATAAGCCTGAAAACTCCGGACGCTTAGCCAAGTGAGTGATAGAATTAGGCGAGTTTGATCTCACCTATAAACCCCGAACGGCAATCAAGGCTCAAGTACTGGCAGATTTCGTCTCAGAGTTAACTTTTCCCGCAAATAGGGACGAACCCTCGTCACAGAGTCCAGAAGGAAGCCCAAGCATTCCATGGTCCTTATATGTTGACGGATCAATAACAGAAGAAAAGTCAGGGGCAGGATTCGTCCTTTATTCTCCTTCCAAATGGAAAATTATGATGATCGAAGTTCCAATTCCGAGCAACTAACAATGAGGCCGAATATGAAGCCCTCATTGCAGGATTACATCTGGCCCGGGGGCTCAGAATTCAACATCTGCATGTATATTCCGACTCGCAGTTAGTTGTGAGCCACACCTTGGGCAGCTTTGAAACGAAGGAAGAAAACATGGTCAGATACCAAGCAGTGGTAAAGAAAATAGTTCCATACTTCGCTTACTTCCAAATTGAAAAAATCTGTCGAGCCCAAAACGACGAGGCAGACGCTCTGTCTAAAAAGGCCACAGCCCCAAACGGTGACACAGAGTCTTCCTTTAACTTACAGTACCTTCCCGCAAAAACCATCGACGGATTGGAGAAAGAGGTACAAAGTGCAGCTGAAGAGCCAAGTTGGATGGACCCCATCAGAAATTATCTACAAGGTGGACCTGCACCACCCAACAAAGCAGAGGCCAGACGAATTTCCTACAAATCCGCTCAGTACACCATCATCAATGAGAACCTATATAGAAGATCTTATACGCAACCTTTCTTGCGATGCTTAAGGCCCAAATGTAAGCTAGCTATATCCTGCAGGAAATTCACGAAGGCATCGGAGGGGGTCACATAGGAGGCAAAGCCTTGAGTTACAAAGTCCTACGACAAGGTTATTACTGGCCAACACTAACTCAAGACGCAATAGCGTTCGCTCGGAAATGTGATGCCTGCCAGCGGCATTCCAAGATTCAGAGGCGACCACCGGCACAACTTACGCCAATTGTTAGCCCTCGACCATTTGCCATCTGGGGAGTCGATCTTCTAGGGCCGTTCCCCACTTCAGTCCGGCAAATGAAGTTTCTAATAGTCGCTATTGACTACTTCACCAAATGGGTAGAAGTTGAACCCTTGGCCAAGATCACAGAGAAGGCTTGTCAGGGATTCTTATGGCGAGCAATCATCTGTCGATTCGGAATTCCGATCGCCTTCATTTCTGATAATGGGCGACAATTTGATAACAAAGCTTTCAAAAGCTTTTGTTCAGGGCTTGGAATTGAATCCAGATTAACTTCTGTGACACATCCCCAAGCTAATGGCCAAGTAGAAGTGACGAACCGCACCCTGCTTCAAACGCTAAAAACGCGGGTGTTCAGAAATGGAACTAACTGAGTAGAAGAAATCCCGAGCGCCCTTTGGGCCTACAGGACAACAACAAGAACTCCTACAGGAGAAACCCCATTCTCTCTCACTTATGGGGCGGAGGCTGTCATCCCTGCAGAAATAGGAATGCCTACCTTACGGACACAAAGAAACCTTCTCGCCAGAAGAGAATGAGGAAAAACTCCGAGCAGAACTTGATCTACTCGAAGAACGGAGAGAAACGGTGGAGACAAGGGCAACCATCTATCGTCAGAGAGTGAAAAGGTTTTATGACGCAAGGGTGAAAAGAGTCTTCTTCCAAATCGACGATCTAGTCCTACGGGAAAATGAATTTCATGGAAATAAAAGCCGAACGGGGAAGCTAACCCCTAACTGGGAAGGCCCTTACGTCATACAAAGAATCGTCCAAGCCAGCACCTATTATCTAGTAAATATGGACGGGAAAGCGCTCAAGCGTCCATTCCATGCTGAATATTTACGACGCTACTATCAGTAAATTCTATAGCTCTCTTAAAATTCATGAAATAAAGCTCAAGTCTTTTTCATCCTACAAAGATGCGGTGAAATTCCCATCCTACAAAAATGCGGTGAAATTCCCATTCTTAGAAGATGAGTCGGAATTATCCTATAAGGATAAACGACAACTCCTATAAAAAAAGGGGGCAAAAATCCAAATCGAAATATGAGGCAACAATCTCATTCATGAAGGCAACTACCTCACTCAAAGTCCCATGATTGGACTGAAGACTCGTTACGAAGCTCATCATACAAGCCAGATGAAGAAGGAAGAAATTCGCGAAGGACTTCAAAAATACTTCTCAAACAAATTTCTTACATGGTTAAAGATAACCATCACTCGGAAATAAACCTTCACCAAAATAAAGGTTTGCGTTTCATTCATATGAATAGAAGTTACATTCCAAGTAATTAAGAATTTACAAGAACGTTCACGAAAGAAAACATCCTAAGAACTAGGACCCTCAGGGCAGCCACCTGCTTCTGAGGGAACTTGGGTAGAAGGCTCCAAGGGGGCGGGGACAGAAGCCTCCGGGGTCTTGGTAACATGTTGCTCTTTGAGCTCTGTGAACTTCTTCAAAACCCCAAACAAACCCCCATAGACAAAACTTCCGCAGGAGGGATATGGCGCCCACCGCCGTACTAATCAATAAATGCGGGTGGCCCCTTCTTTAGCTTTTAAGCCCTAAGCCGGCGACCTCCTTCTCTCGATTTATCCGCCGCTCTATTAAATCCTTGATTTCTTGCGAAGTCGGATTTAGGAGTTGTCAATCGGGAAGCTAAGTCCTCTTTAAGTACGCCACGCTCCCCTTTAGCTCCTCCAACTCACCGAAAGCAAAGAAGAAGTTCGGCTTTTTCAGCTTGAGCTCCCATCTAAGCTTCAAATTTTGCCCCTCTCGTAGATTGGAGTTCCTTTTCCAAACTGCTAGAGTTCTCCTGCAACTTTTTAATATTCTCCTCAACAGTAAGGAGGGAACCCTCAGAAGTAGACAACTTGGCCGCAACATCATCCTTCTCCTTTCCCCCCATGACATTGTTGAAGCCGCCGCTTTATCCTTCTCAAGAGCATGGATAATGGCGAAGTCAGCTTCTTGTTTTTCCCTTCCAGGGCCGCCACCCTAGAGTTCAATTGAGCGATTTCCGCCCTAAACGCTTCCATCTTTGCCGAATCGTCTTG
Source organism: Dioscorea zingiberensis (assembly GCA_026586065.1). NCBI lineage: Eukaryota > Viridiplantae > Streptophyta > Magnoliopsida > Dioscoreales > Dioscoreaceae > Dioscorea > Dioscorea zingiberensis. Next base: position 29,990,403 of record CM048818.1, read on the forward strand.
GCAAAGATTACCGACTCTGTCCGCCCAGTGCGCAGTCTACGAAATAGCAAACAAATAAGTTAGTAGTATTAATACAGAGCTAATAAGTAAAACTAATACGAGGATAATCCTCACCAGCATAACCGAACGGAATAGCTGAGAAATGGCCTCTTCCCTCCCAGCTCTATGAAGTTTGGAGGAGAGCCGCTCGGTCTCATGGCCATCGTAATCTTTACCGAAGCGGCATCCCGAAAAGGGACGTCTTCAGAGGACACCCCCTTGCCTTGAGATGACGGTCCCCTTAAAACCGAGTCTGCCACCCTCAATTTATCCAGGAGAGCCGCTTCTCCTGCCTCCGCCTATAAAAAAAAAAAGGGTTAAAGGTTCTGAACAAAGCATGAAGCACCCATAGAAAATGGAAAATGTGTGTGTAGAAATTCTCACCTCTATAAGAAGGATATCCTCCGGCCGGCTGGAAGAAGGACCTTCAGAAATTGGGGATAAAGCCGGGCGGATTTCTTCCGCACGAACCTCTTCCCGAGGTGCCTCCACCTGTTCTCCTACAATTCCGGGACCCGATACGTCCTCAGAATTCTTTCTCTTGGTCCTCCTCTCCCGTGAGGACCCTACACCGGGGTCACTTTTAACCCCCTTTTTGGAAGAGCCAGTCTCTTTTCTCTTCCTCTTCTTTCTCTCCTCTTTGGAGGTATCAGCACCTTGGCTAGGTACCACTTCTTTCTTTTTTCGCCCGCGAGCCAAGGGCGGATGAACTTCGCCTTCGAAAGAAGCCAGAAGACCCTTAACATAGCTCAAGTCTTCGTCTTCCATCGGATTTTCTGCAAAACAAATTCAGAATAAGGTTAGACATCACAAATCAAAACCAAACTAAATTGAGTACGCAAGCGAATCCTACCATTAGACACTATTAAATGACACTTAATGAGGTTTTTCTCGGTCAAAAACCTATCCATATAGACTTTGGATAGCCCCGTCATTGACTTAAGAAGAATTCCCTCTTCTTCTGACATTTCCTCACAAGTAATGTCCAAGACGGGAACCTCCCACCTTGTTCGGATATCCCACTCGGACTTACATTTAACAAAGAAAAACTTGCTCTTCCATCGCTTGATGGAAGAAGGAACTTTCCCTAGAAACTTTCTCCTGTATGCAGCCGAGAAATAATACCAGTCGACATTAGACTCCAAGCAAAGGCTAAATAACAGGCGGGACCAACGGACGGTCGGATTTACCCCATAATTCTTAAAAACCATGACAAATCTGTTGAGCAACCTCCAAGAGTTCGGAGTTAACTGCGAGGGACACAAATGATATTCCTCTAGGATTGCCTTAGCAAAATCAGGGAAAGTAAGCCTAAGCCCCCCTCACAACGCTGCGTCTTGATAAAATGTACTATCTCCCTCCCCGGGGCACTCGCCTCTCCCCCGAACAAGGAACCCTAACCTCAAATAAAGAGAGGTCTATCTTGTATCTCTCTACTAGGTCATCTACATCTTTTGCCCTAGAAGGCTTATGAATGTGTCCAACCCTCTACCCATTGCCCTAGAGGCGGGGTGAACCCACAACCACAGGCTAGAACGCCTCCAAGTTCACCCGAATCGCAAATGTAAAACCGTAGGGTTGGACGGAGAAGGAATCGAGGGCTCATGAGAAGAACTAGAAGAGGAAGAAGCAGCACTAGCCATTACCTTAGGAAAGGAAAAGGACAAGAAAAACGCAGAAAGCTCAAGACCAGGGCTCACCGGAGAAGAAGAAATCTGGAGAAAAAGAAATCTGGAGAAGAAGACGCGATTCGATTTTCGAAACAACCTTTTGCTGCCTGTACGGTTCCACTTATATACAGAGGCAATGAATCCGTGGCCGTTAGATCTTAGGATTGTATTCCGATCAGAACCGTCGAACCAAGAGTCCACAAATCTGAACCGTTCAAATAACCATCATTACACCTCCTCGAAACAGTTTAAAATTCCGCCCACGTCAGCAATACCAAACGCCGCCTGACACACATGGAAAGCCACGCTCATCACCCATCATAACGCTGACAAACACGCACGCCGCGCACGTGGCGCCACTATCCCCCTTTAATGCTAAACAGTACAAGAGACACGTGTCGTCTTAGGAAGCAAGGAGCGTTACGTGGAAAGTAGAGCCTGTACCCTATGAGACAAAGCACACACTCCAACATAGGATCGCCAGTAAAGGCCTCATAAAAATACCAAAGGATTTAGAAACAAAACGACAAACGTCATTTATTTGGGTTACATGGTGAAACGCAAACAAAACAAAATAACAAAAAACATGTTGTCCGACGGACTAAAGTTAAATATCCGCAGACCCGTCCGAAGACACGCTTAGATAAGATTCAGAAGAGACGCACGGACTTCCACAACCATCACTATCCCCGTTATCATTAGGGGAACCGGGTTCGGCACGGGGGCGAAGGTGGGGGCCCACCTCTCTGCGGCAGGAGTCGTCTCCGAACATCTCAACTTCGAAACGCATACCCCCTGCATAGGTAAAAATTAAAAGGTCCCCCGCTTCCACATCGTGATCGACATGAAAAGCTTCCCACCCAGCGTCGATGCTCATCTCACCAACCCCCCTATCAATCAATAGAATAGCCGGCCATACACAGCCGTTCGGACTTACCAAGTGGATTATTCCAGTCCTTAGCTCCGATAGATGCTCGTAAAAAGAGCTAGGAATTCTTAAGTGTCGAGAACATTGAGAAAAAGTAAAAAACTTATAAAAGACAAGCGCTGAGCCATGATACAAAGATACAAGAGTACAAAAGGATTTCTGCACAAACTCGTCATTCATACAAGCCCTTAAATAGGAAAACTTGTCGACACTATAGACGAGAATTCCGGAACAAAAATCTACCTCGATAACAACGAAAGGATAACACAGTAAACGTCGGTCGCCTATTAAAACACGTGTACTTTAGACGTAAGTAACCGTACACAAAGCCTACGCCTACATAGACATGCCAACTCAGAACGATACTTGTTCTCGAACCAAGCGAAACGTGCGGTTAGCTCACCCCTCGCTCAGATTTTTCGAACAAGTACACTTTGGGGGGGACTAGTGTTACGGGTATATTTGGTGAAGACAGGTGTCATAACCTAAAAGATCACTTGTTCCTTTGGCCACATGGCAATATCACCACCTTTGCACAATTCCGTTCGGCAAATAACGTGAGGATTCAATCCTGTGAATAAGTCCGTCGGAATTGTAACAACCCTCTTGTACAGGGCGCGGGGTGGGAAGAGGGGGAAAGAGAAATATCTAACGCCCCTACAGTGAGTAGGCCTTATCCACTTGCTACAGTGGGCAGATATTATCCCGTTAGGCGGCAGATATTTTCCTACCGCTACCGCCTTAAGAGATATTTACCTAACTTACCGCCTTATTCCACCGCCTTTCCTGAACCGCCTCTAAAGTGCTATAAAAGGAGAGCGTTAATAGAAGGAAAGGGGGATCCGAAAAACTCATCACACAGAGAATTGCCTAAATCAAAGACTCTTTACTCAAGTTTACTGACTTAAGCATCGAAGCTGAATCCGGGCAAAGAGGCCCAATTCCGATCACTGCCCTCTCCTTTTTACAGGTTCACTCATGGATAATTCTGACCGGAGTTTTTTTCATGATGTTCTCCGCGCTCCCTGTTCGTAAGAAAAAGTAAGCGTCCACACCAACTATAAATTTTAACCGTTGGTCGAGAGCTGAGGCCAGATCACGAGGCAACAGTGGCCAAAGCGTGACGTGGACCAGTTTTTGGCATCAACACAACTAATTAGTACTAAATACTGATCAGTAATGGTTGAGAGCCTTCTTAGAGATCAACCCTAGCCAGTAGCCACTTTCCTCTTCAGCCGTTGCCTTCGTGAAGCCTTGCCATGGTCGTTCCTACCAAGCTATCGGACAACAAAGGAGGCTACGCTACATCAATACTGGGAAAACTGTAGATCCATTCGGAACCCCAACAATCAATAGGTAATAGGGTGGATAGGCGACAATCAACCTTGACTAAGCAAGAGAGTGACAAGTAAAAGAAGCTCGGTGAAGGATCCAGTCTCGTTGGGAGGATAAAAGAGCATCGAAGGTAAGGTATGTATTCCCCATGTCCTTTGTCTGAAAATTTATGGATCTGGGTGTTATAAGATGTGTGCATCACGGATGTTGTGTTGGGGGTTGCCCATTGAAGGAGGGCTCATTGTGGTTGTAAGGTACATCCTCCATCATGTCAACATGGAGTGGCGCAAACCCATTCTGAGCAACCAGCTCCACAGCCATCAGTGATACAACGAACCCGCTCGATGGGTTACGGCAACCCTGCAGACAGAACTAGGGACCCGATGACGATGAAATTCTTATCATGCTGATGAAAGAGGAGTATACAAGCAACAAGGGCTTTGCCAGTTCATTCAAGAGTGAAGTATGGTCCTGAGTAGCTATTGCTTATACGCAGAAGACCCAGGAGGTTTTCTCTAGCACTCAACTGAAGAATAGATGGAAGACTTTGAAAAAAAATTATAGGATTTACTCCAGCCTTATCAAAAAAAGTGGGTAGACTTGGGATTACACCCAACAACATCCAACACCGGACAGCCCGAAAGTGTGAGACGACATCGTAAAGGTGATCATGAGATCTTGATTTTATTTGTATATGATTGGCACAGCTTAATTTATAATTCTGTTTTCCAACTTAATATGGAATACAAGATCGCAAGGGACTGTAGCTTCCCTCTCTATTGGGCAGTGCATGGGCTTGCCAATGCGTCTACTGGAACAGGCCGCTATGTGTTGAGTTCGACAGAGGAGAGGATGGTTGTAGACATTGACAAAGGATCTGGATTCTCTGATAGCCCGGAAGAACAACAATTGTTGGATAGCAATGGTATTCCGCAGAGAGTTAGTAGAAAGGATAATATTGATGTTCTTATAATCGGGATGAAGAAGAAAAATTCCCAAAAAGCTAGCTCTCAGGTAGGTAAAAAAAATCTATGGATCATACGTTGGAGGCCCTGGACTGGCTGGTGGAGCTTAACGATCGAAGGAGAAAAATTGTTGAACAATATAGAGACGAGGATGAGAATTTCTCCTACAAACTCTGAATAGAGAGACTAACTGTACTGCCAGGTATCACTGTTGAGGAGATCTTTGTCAGTGGACAGGCAGTCAAGCAGCGGGAGGAGAATATTTTCTTCCTCACCATCTCAGAGATTGTCGTATCGTTTTGGCTCCAGCAGCGCGCTCCCAAGTTCCGATAGCAGGTATAGTAACAGCTGGATGCCTCCATTGACTAATATGTTGACCATCGATGCTCCTCATTAATACCATCACTCTAACTCGAATGTGTTTCATGCATAGGATCAGGAATGAAACGCGGATGGTGAAGATCGAATGGCGGTTTCAAAGCAACAGTGCATGAACTAAGCCGCCACACTATTACCTTTTAAACTTATGCTATGTTGTATACTTTACGTTCATGTCTTGAACTTGTTTGCATGAGAACCTGAACTTGGTGTGGTCTAATTTAAATGTAACTTATGTCTTGTGATCACAATACAAGTATGTATTTATGTATCATCTGATGTATATAGCTAGTGTTGATAGATGCCAGATGATTTGTGTAATACAATTTTTAGGCACCATTTGAGTCGGCTCAAAACATTGGAAGTTATGCAAGACAGTGGGTAATGGCATGCCCAACATTACTTTCATGTTGATAACAATACCCGCCAAGGTTGTTGTCACATCACACAAAAGAATCTTGAATTTGTCCAACATGGGTATGTGTGTGGAGAGGGAAACATTTTTTTTAAGATTACCTTAGTTTGTAGTGCTGTTGAAAAAGCTTCATTAAGGTACAATCGCCAACTATAAAGGTATTATGGCCATTACAACAAGTTGGGCTGGTTAGGTGCCCTATATACTCACCTTTAACCTACAATCCTCTATCCTTCTTCCCTGGAATATCCAAACACACATCTGATTATCAACATTTGCGTTCAATGGAGGAAAGTTGGCAAGAGATTTTTGCGGAGGACGAAAAAGAATTAGGTTTAGTACTGCATCTAGTGCGGAAGGAGCTGCTCGGGCGTCCACGTGCCCCTCGTTATAATCAGCACACCCTCCTTTTCTCCGATGCAACATTGGTGAGGGATGTACTTCAAAGTCATCCTAGGCATGCACATTGCTTACTTCGGATGGAACCGAGTATGTTTGTGGGCCTAAGCGGTGTCCTCGCGGCACGCGGCTTGCTACGAAGCAACATGTTTATCGATGTGCATGAGCAAGTTGGTATCTTCATGATTATCGTATGTCACACGGCATCAATCAGGGTTCTGTGGGAGCAATTCCAATACAGTTTGGAAACCATCATTAGGTATTTCTATGCAGTCCTGGACATCATTCTTACACTGAAGTGTAAGTATATCCATATGCCGACTGGTAGGGAGGACGTCCATCAATTAATACGAAACACACCCGAATGTTATCTCGCTCTTAAGATCGGTCATCCTCATCACATGTAAAACTAGTTTCATTTTCTTAGAGCTTGACGATTGTTTTGGATTTGCTTCCATTTCATAGGATGCCATCGGGGCTATTGATGGGACGCATGTTCCCATAATCGTTCCCAAAGAATTCTAAGAAAGCTTCTGAAATAGGCACGGGTGGACCAGCCAGAATGTAATGGGATTAGTATCATTCGACATACAATTCCAGTTTATATATACTGAGTGGGAAGGTTCTGCGGCCGACATGTGTGTATTGCATCATTGTATCGAGAAAGGGATATTCTTTATGCCCGCAGGGAACTTATACCTTGTTCACGGTGGGTATAGTAATACGAAGAGCTTCTTTGCGCCATACAGAGTCGAAAGGTTACCATCTAGGACAGTTTCGAGGTAGATATGAAAAATACCGTAACACGAATGAAAAATTCAACCACATGCATGTCTGGCTGAGGAACGTAGTCAAGAGGGCGTTCGGATTATTGAAGCAATGTTTCAAGATTCTCCGAGTTGCATCAAAATTTTCGGTTGAGACTCAACAAGACATCGTCATTGCATGCGTTGTATTGCACAAGTACATTGGTTCCCATGCAACACATAATAAGCAACCTACCATGTGTAGTCCTGACATTAATTCGTATGAAGCGTTCAATGAGAACTTGGATGATGTGTGGGTCGAGGATAGTGTTGTGAATCCAAGTGGGCAGGTTCTTCGGGATTCTATAGCAATGTCCCTCTAGTCAGCCGATATATGAGTTGTGCATGTATGGACTTAAAAAGGAAATTTAATTACACTTATTGAAGAAGGGTCTCAAATGGTTCCAGGAAATTGAAAATACTATTCCTTAAGCTCTACCATGTCTGCGTGCCAAACTCATGTTGTGAAGAGAACTTGTAATCTTTCATGCTTGTGTGTGAATCAAACCTACGCTGTCGTGGTGAATGCTTTTAGTCTTGTGTGTCTTTTGTTTGGCTCCCATCATTAGCTATACTCAGAAACAAAGTAGAGAGATGATTGCTTACGTTTACATCCACTAATTTATAATTTACTTCATTCGAGACATTCATGTAAATACAACAAACATTGAATACTATCAACATCTACAAGCACCAACATATTTATAACAAAAATAGTCTTCAAATACATATAATTACCGAACAACACTGTCACATAGTTAAGTAAATATGACAAGACGATATGCTCCAAATGGGGATGTCCAACCATGATTTAAAATGTCTAGTAAATGAATAAATGCTCTTGTATCATTCCGATGAATTTCTCTCTGGAGAAGCTCTTATATCCCCACGAGAAGAAGGCATGCTAACAGTTCTCTTCAGACGGCGATCGGAGGCATTTGGTGGTGGCTAGGCAGGTTGCGCACCTTGAGGTTCTTCCCGAAGGTTCACCATCTAAGCCAAGTAGTCATAATGGCCCCAAAAATCTTCTAGATCTCTGAACACATCCGAAGGAATGTTCTCTGCAGTGATACGTTTTCAGCGTAGATGACCAACATGGTTTGTAAACCCTACCTGCATAAGGAATGGGGGTGACAAGCAGTGTTAGTAGTATGGAATCCAATCCTGAAAATATGATAATATTATCTCACCAATGCCCTTTCCACAGCCGGTCATGGATTATATTCGTCGCCTATGTTTCTTTATATTGGGGGTGATATATAGCGACGGGTTATAGTCCAGTACCATCATTGATACTGCCTTGCCCGTTCTTTCCTCTGCATACTAATCCCTCGAACTTTGAAGCGATGAACGTGCGCCTTTCTTCCAAGTGTCTAATAAGCTCTGCACAGACATCTAACCATCTCACGTTTGATCAGCCTTGCCTTTGATAACGCTCATAGTGAAGTACAGGTGGTGGAATATGTTGCAATCGGCTAAATTGCCACATAACCCTATCTAAACAATGGGGCTCTGCGATATGCATGCACAACAACGGGGAGCAGGTCCGCCATACTTCCTTCCCACGCCATCACTAGGCGGGCGGTTTCTCAAGAATCTCCTTCTTGTAGGGGGTCCAATAGACCCACAACAATTTATAGAGTGAGGTCTACTATTATTACAAGCATGAATCTTAAGGAAGTGACAAACCGAAGCACATATACCCCCGATTCATCTAATAAATCAAGACCCTTCCTATAGATGCACACATTAGACGTGAGCCATGTCCTACCTGTTAATGAAGAATCTCATCGGTTAAGCACTTAACTAAGACAATGCAATAAGTAAAAAGATTGAAAACATACTGGGCACCAAAACTCATATTATCGCCAAAATCAAATTGCGATAAGAGTTAATCCAAGTCTGGCCGGAACGATGGAAATCGTTCCCAAACCCACAACTGCAGCAAGGGTAACATGCAGAAAAACATAGAAAAACAATAAGGGTAAGTATATGGGAATATAAGAAATGGAAACACAGAAAAACATCGAAATATAGTTCACATACCTGGACAAGTGCATAACATGGAAATATGGTAAAGTTGTTCCTCCTTGAAGCTCTACGCATTTCATGGTACAAATGTGTGAGCACGACAGCTCTACAAGCCAGCTCCCCGCACGATTCAAAATCAGTAATGAATATAAGCCACTTCATATACACTAGGTTGCCTGATGAGTACGGCATCAATCTCATTCCAATCAAGTAGAGAATAAAGGCACGGGTGACATAGTCCCCGGGCTTAGGATGTTTGGTTATATCGCCGAAGGTTGAATACAGCCAACCAATCGGTACCATGCCTTTGATTATTTCCTCAGGTACTTCACCGAGCAACTCCTCATAGAGTTTTTCCCAATCATGGTACATATTGGCGAAAACTGCCCGACCGTCAACTGTGAACCCCGTCAAGACCTCCACATCTTGGAGTGTAATGGTCATTTCTCCTACAGGCATGTGGAACGTGTTCGTCTCGCCCCGCCATCATTCAATGAATACGGTCAGCAAGGCGTGGTCTAGTTGGACATATCGTATTGAGGAGACAATATCAAAACCTGTCTTCTTCACGCTTTCAAGGACATGTTCATTCGTCAAGTCCCATTGGAAGCCTCGATGGTCCACGTAACGGATTTTGCTAACCTGTAAGGCAATATTATTGTTTGTAAGGATGCAAGTCCTCAGGCACTCAACCATGCAAAACTAATACTTCATAAAAGTGGAAAGGAAAAAAAAAATAATAAAGAAAATAATCAGTACCTCTCCGGTCTAAACCGCCTCGAATCGGTGGTTTGGCTGATCCGTAAGGACTGAGGGGTCCATAGGGCCAGGTACTTCCATTTGTACAGAAGTCATTATCTTGCTACAAGAAAGTTTATTGTAATCATTTCTAATTCCATACATGTGCGTGACCCAATGATGGGAGCAGTACTAGTAGACCACAACAAATGAGGGCCTTCCTCACTGAGCCTGGTGCTTGAAAATAAGAATTTTCTAGTTCCAAGGGATTGATTATGTTGTTGGCGACAGATACGAGTAGCTGGGGGTGGGAATCGATCAAAGCCCTTCGACATTGAAGATGGTCGCTGCATTATCAACGAGGAGGCGCGACTTGGAGTAAGTGGGGCATTGACACTATGGGGGCACTTTAGTAATTTCACTCAATCAGTGGGGATGAAGAATAAATTACTGGTATTTACAACATGATTAAATATTTTTGTTTAGTATGTTCCCTCCAAAAATTCAAAAAAATTTGAAAATTCTTCCCCTTGGTGCCTTAACCCCCCAAGGGATAACCCCTTACCAAACAAGGCTAATGAGTTATTACAAGTAATCCAAGTTTCCCCAAAATAAAACGGTTCCATATTCTCATGTCCATTTTTTTATTGTTAAATTTATAGTCTTTCACTCTCTAATCCATTTATTAAACTCATATTTTAATTATTTAATTATAAATTATATTATGCCAAAAGTCAGGATGTTACATTGAGCAAGCTGACTCATTGGAGAACGGAACAGATACCAAGAGAAGAGAATGAAGTGGTTGATAGAATTGCAAGAATGGCAAGGCGTAGGGAAGAAGAATGTATTTTTACTAAAAGAACATCTACTAGAATGGCTTCAAGAACAGTGAGATCCTCTAAGGAAGTTTTGTAATAGCTAACTACAAATGTAGCTCTTAATACCAAAAAAAAAAAAAAAAAACAATAAAAGATACCAAGAGAAGAGAATGAAGTGGTTGATAGGTTCACAAGAATGGCAAGGCATAGGGAACAAGAATGTTTTTTTTTACTGAAGAACAACAGTTAGTAGAATGGCACCAATGGCCTCTTGGCCTATTAGTACAAAGGTCCCTTGTGTAGGGTTTCGTTGGTTGGAACAATCTCAGGTTTGAACCCCATGATTACAAAATGAGGGCACACGCGCACGGATCCGCCCCTGACTAGGGGCGCTTGTCGCCTTTGTCAAAAAAAAAAGAAAAAGGTTACTAGTATGGCTTCAAGTGCACATAGATCCTCTAAGAAAGTTTTGTAACAGCTAACAGCGAATGTAGCTCTTAATACCAATAATAATAATAATAAATAAATAAATAAATAAAATAAAAGTACAATAAAAACATTGCTCCCCTTTATTCAGAAATCCAAGGAACTTGGAATTAACAAACTCGAATGCAATCTTGAGATAACTTTGAAAGTTAAAGACAAATCATAACTTGCAATTGATAAGAAAAAAGGGTTACATTTTCTCTCAACAATACAAAGAAAGGTATTAGGCTCAGGGCATGCCCACAAAGCATCTTCTAAACATGCCAATTATGGATCAAGGTTACACTAAAACGAATAAAATGAATATTCTAAGTTACAAACAAACATAGCTGCGCATTACTGGGTCATAATAAAAGCGGAGAATGTTACAGCAGATAACAAGGATGTCTTCTGTTCTTCTGTCAAAAATTTTCACTGGTGGAACATATTCACCAAAGATTGTGCATGGGTGTATCTCTAAGGAAAGGATTTGAAGGCATGTTGAGCTTTGAGGAGTTGTTCACCGACCGGTTTTTACTCGTTTCATTCCACCGTTGCTGAATGGAGACACGCTTCCGCTTGGATGGGGGCTCTCCTCTCTTAAGCTGGAGTTTAGCATGGCTAACTCTCGGAGTTGTTGTCGCTTATAATAGTCTTGTGATTCATCCTGTGAGACACTCAAAAGCAAGAATACGAATAATTGTCATTAATAACATACCCAGGTTAAGCAATGAAAAAAAAAAAGGTTTAGTTCAAGGAAATGAAATGAGACATTAACCAGATGGTTATCATTTAAACGGGCATTTGAATTGACAAGTAATGGACAATACATCTAACGGAGTAACAGAAATGAAATTTTAACAAAGTTTCCTTTTCTTTGGGCAGCACATATGTAGTTAAGGAGAGTATTAGTGTAACAGTGTAAAGTGTGAAAAGGATCATCAGTGAAGCTCTAGATCAACACTTTTTCTACAGTCTAAGGTGAGCCTTCAATGCATTCAACACAAAGTACCAAGTGGCAAATGGAATTCTATTTCTGTGACTAGACACAATGAATGCTCAAGAATCTCCTAAGCAGAATGTGAACAAAACTTCATTTGTGGTATAAAATTCCATGATGCAGTTGCAGTTACTGCTTTGGCCAGGTCAACCGAATGTTCGATCCTACCCAAATACTAACCAGAGGAATAATTAGTGGTTTGCTATTTCTCCAAAAGGACCCAAAGGAAAATATTATCATAAGAACATTATTTATCAGGCAAAGTTGCACTTCAAAATGCTTTTGATTTGAGCAAGAAATAGAAGATTACAGAGTGGCACATCATTTTCAGAGAGAGAGAGGAACGTGTTCTTGGGGCACTTCGCTCAGAACTCTGCATGAAATTTCACTACTTTGGTTCAACTGAATAGGCAGATAAATCAAATCCTTTGGTTCAAATGACAACCAGCCAGAAATGTATATTGCTAATGGTAACTAAAACGTCAATTGTAAATTAGCAAAAAATTAAAGCTAAACATGGAGAGGAAAACCTGAAGGGAATTCCTCAAATGTTAAATGATTGAGAAGATAAAAGAAAGGGTAATAAAAGATATTACCAATCTATCATAAGTAGGAAATCATGCTCTTTGAATCTAGGTGAAAAAACCTTAGTGTGATGCAGCAGACTCTCCAATCATATGGAAACAACCTATTAACACATAAAACTAACACTTCTCTCTATACATTGCATGGCCTGAAGAAGACTAGTTAGATAAACTGAAGGTATACTGACACTAAAATGCTACTCCCATTGCTATAATGTGGTCTTCCAATCCAAAAAAACAGATTGTTGGAAGCTTAGGACTTTGAAAAGTGAAATACGGTAACACTGAAGAAAAGTGGCTTCTAGTTGCTTGACACAGTAGACTTAGTAGAAAATAAATTGAGAAAAAACCGTAATTTATCTTTTAAAAGATAAAGAATACCTACCACTGGTTTAAGCAATTCTTCAATTATTTCCTGTGCCTGTCTCAATCGTGTATCAACAACATTAGCAGGTAACTCAGCCTCAATCAAGATATGCAGTGGGTCATTCAAATGCTCATAGCCTGGTCTGCCCCTCAGTTTTTCCTCCTAGAAAAAAGACCAAGCAAATATAACAGCCAAGGAAACAAATTAGAGTAGCAAACAACAAAATAGTGTCGTGGCCTGTGGGTAGTCAATGACTCAAAAAAGATAATGACCAAGGCTGGAACATCAAACACTCCAAAATTAGCAAAAAAAGACAAAAACTCACACTCAACAGAGAAAGTTAATATATATATATATATATATATATATATATATATATATATATATATATATATATGTTTCGAATCAACAATATATATATTGGAAAGAGCTTTCAAGTCAAAGTATCAAGAATCAGACAAGTTCAGGATAAGTGCAAATATACCAATATAAGATGTGCATTTATAAACTCAGAATGAAAAAAATGCTGCATTTTTTTTCACAGTAATTGTTAGTATCAAAATAACCAAAGAAAAAGTAAATTTGAGATTAAGATGAACCTAATGTTTGATACTATACAAACCAGATAGCTCATTTTAACATATAGTATTTTGTAACTCGGAGACATTAAGGACTGCTGCTTCAAGCTGACATGCCATAGGAATCAAAGTGATGCTTTTAGCAACATTTTGAAAGTGTCACAGGAGCCAGTATTTTTAGCTCATGTACTATGGTAGAAAAAGTAATTTTCTCCATTTCTGAAAAGCTATTCTCAGCATTTTTCTGCAACAATATTTTCCATGCCGGACATTTGGATAGCATAGGTACATGCTGAGGTTGTTTTAGAGAATGTGAAACACTGGAAAGAATGCATGGAGTTAAAAGTCATTCTATCTTTGAAGAATTAGTTATTCCCAATGGGTATATAACGGCAAACAGATATTTGGTCTGGATAGGATGATGGGTGTAGTTGACAGATTGGAAGACATGGTTTTAAAATTGCTAACAGGAAAGGATGCCTAAAAACTTGAAAAGAAAAGATTGTTAAGTTAATAAGGACGCTACAGAAGCACAATATGTGTGTGTATGCACGTGTGGGTGTGTGTGTGGGTGCTTGCGTGTACATGTGTATTATGTAGCATGGTTTCTCAAAACAACCCAAGATAGAACAAGAATGGAGCTCTTCTCAAAATCAATGCACTATTCACAGAAACTAATTACAAGCAAGATTTTGCTGTTGTTACTTGACAAACATCGGCAGTTTCCTTTTTATTATCACATAACTTATTCCAATTGAATAGCAATCAGCTAAATAATCATATTCCTAGCATCAGCTTCATTGAGGAGCTGAGAGGGCTAAAATTAAATTCAGAATTTAGACAACCTAACCTTGATAATATTGTTTCTGCTATTGCCTAATTGAGAATTCCTAAATTAAGTTCCATCTCCATCCATTACTCAAGCATAACTGTTTTCCATCATCTCAATTCAAACCAAGATATGTACCATTGAAGCAAAATGGTAATTGGAATGTTAGAGAACCCTAAATTCATGTATGCCAAGTTAATTTGGTTCTGATGAAGCTTTTGAACAAGTGCTGCCTCATAGAAATCCACCTCAAAGCACATTTTCAATGTACTCTAAATGCCTCACCCCACCAACACGACCAACAACAATAACTTAGAAGTAAGCTACGACAGCATAGTTAAAACTTACAATTATGACAGGAGAGTACAACAGTATTGCAATGAGGTCATAGCATCAACTCTAAATTCATGTAAAACAGATTTGTTATTTTGTAAAAGAAAAAAATGCACCAAAGACATTTTTGCAAAGAACTTAGTTTCTGTTAAACCACAAACTCTAGTAGTATAAACTTTTAAAAAGTTTATTTTATAATACCAAGGGAACTTACTGATGCTTAGATTGGACAAAAGAAGTTTAATACCTTGCCAGGGTCTTTAATTGAACCTTTTCCTCGAATGTAAACACGACATCCAGTGGATGCTTCTACCCGTTTTAGTGAATTACCCCTAGGTCCAAGAAGGCGTCCAACAAAATTGAACTGGTAGATATTGACCAAAAGCTCAGTTGTCTAATAAATTATAAATATCATTAGATTATAAAGTAAGAACATACATTTGGATATGTACCAACTGGGATTTCTAAGCGTAGAATCTTTTTGACAATATATGAACCTGGGTTTCCTGGAGCTCCTTGCCAGTCCATTGTCACTCCTTGGGGAAATGGAAATCTCTGCATAAACATAAGATAAATCTGAATCATGAAAATAACTTTTATTACTAGCAAAGATAAAAGAAAGTGGAATAATTATCAAACAAAGTAAAACGTTCGTAATATGATAGTCTTCTGAAAGAAAGAAAAAAGATATACCTCTGGTTGGATCCCACTCCAACCACCAATCCCATTTCCCCCTAGATTAGAACCAAGGTTAGAAGCCATGGGACTGGGACTTCTATGCCGCAGTCTGTCAAGCTCCCCAAATCCTTGGTTTGGAGCCATGCCAGAGACTCGTATAATCTCTGTTGACACAAATTATGTGGCATATAAGCATCAGCAGATCAGAAGCAAGTAAAAATATTCCCATGCAAGGCATTTCTAGAACAACTACTCTTATAGAAAAGCGAAACTTGTTGGTATGAATCACCAAGCCATCACTGGGACAGCAGCAATATAAATCAGAGAAGAAACATGGAGCAACACAGAACAGAGTGATTTACCACATGCTCCTCTCTCACATGAAAAGGTTAAACAGTCTATAGAATTCTCCAACGAATTCTTCATTTCTATAGAAGTCTGTCAAAAAAAAAATGGGGAAAGACCAATTCATTCATATTAGCAATATTATTGCCATTTAACATTTGTTTACATCCTCAAAGAACTAACAAACTATCATTTTTCTACATCAATCTCAAATAATTTACAGATGCAACATTAGACAAAATCATGCTTTGGCCAATAATCTTAAAATAAGATCAATGATGAAGTGATCTTAATGCACAAGAAGAAAAGGATAGCATGCATAAGCAACAGTAAGGAAGCAAAGGAATGTGCCGGCCATATGTCCTGGCACAACACCACTTCCACAAAATAATACAGACAGAGGAAGAAAAATTCATGAACAAAAAGAAAGAAATCACCTATTCAAGAATTATTGCCACCTCTGAACATGAAACCTCACCAAGATTGCACAGAGAGAAAGGAACAGTTGCCTTTGAATGGAATTAACTGAGCTACACAATATAATCATTTCCAAAATTCATATGAAAATCCTATAAACACCAACAAACAAACTTGGCATAACCTTGCAACTCATCGTAAAAGTCATCTATGATTTCTCTTCATAGAAGTAAATCTTAATGCCAACACACAATAAGAGACTTTCCTCACACAAAGTTCATTTGTACACTGTTGGAGTTAAATACTTAGATCTACTTCAATACATGCCAACGTAAGAATTAGACATCCAGATGAAAAAGTCAATCATGCATTAACTCAAACATTAGCTGGCATCAATCAGAGATATTCTGATTAATGTAAAGGACATCTTTTAGCCTCTTAAAGTGTTTTCCATTTGAGTCAGTCACTAAATAAAAACCAATTTACGGAAGCCAAAAGGCAGGATAGTTAACTCACAATGCTAGAATCAAACACATCGGTACAGAATGCTGAATAAATACACTGGCTTATGCATTCGGGACCTCTGTGTTGAACAAGAAAAGAAGGATGGCAGCACTCAAAGCACAAAAACAATGACACAAAACAAATAGAAAAATTAGAGAGATTACAATGCCAATGAAAACAGAATCAATTGATTAGATAGATGTCAAACATTCTTGAATTAAACAATCAAACGAAGCAAACATCACATACCATACTTTGAAAACTAAATCCCTTTTCTCCAACTGGATATTGCCCTATGAAGGTCCAATCATGAATTTAACAAACAATAGGGAAATCCCTTCCAACACACAAACAGATCCATATCCAGAACTTGCCACCAACTTTGCTTCAAGTTTCTTTTTTGGCTTATTCATAAGTTTCCAAACAACCCGAGATCCAGAAAACACAACAAGACCCCCAAATGCCCAAAGAACAAGAAGCCAGCCCTTCAATGAAAGCAAAGCCTGAAAGAAAAACATCAAAGAACTCACCTTGATTCAACAACCTACTGCATATGGGGAGCACCTGCATGAAAGGCCCCAGCTTTTGGTGCTCTGCCAGCAGCTCTGCCAAGTACTGACTAAGAACCAGCAACACCAAAGAGCAAAAACAAGTTTTGCTTGAATAATCAATACCATCAAAAGCATCAAATATTCACACCAAACAGATGGAAAAAAAAGTAGAAGACATCATCTTTACCTGTCAATCTCTGGTGTGCTTCTTATCTGTGGGGAGAGAGCTCTTGCTGGGGAAAAGCTGTGGGCGTATAAGCCTGACATCTTTGTGATGGGAAAAGCTTCTCTAGAGAGAGAAAGTGAGAGAAGATGAAGGGGAGAAGCAAAGGGAGGCCAGATGGTGGAAAGGTGTTGATGTTGTGCTTGTTGGCTGTTGCTGAGAAGAGGGTTTGGTTCCCCTTCTTAACATGGGAACCCTGCTTCCCATAGAAAAATACAAACATGAGTATAAGAGGAAACAAAAGTGAAAGAAATACACTAAAAAAAGCTCTGTACATACTTCCTAATAAAAAAAAATGACTGCATGAGAGAGAAATTACAGTGTACAAGATCTTAGAAAGAGACAGGAAGATTAGATTAAATACAAATTTATTTTCTTTTATTTCATTCTAATATCAGTATATCACCTTAAAAATCTTGTGGAGTTCCCTTCTCAAACTTTCCAACCGATATAAAGGACTGCTAATAAGCATGTCCCCATCAATTCACAGCAATGAAAGAAAGCAACATGAGACATCCACACCTCTTCTTTGAATACTTCTCAAGGGGATGGGCAATTAAGAAAGTCCGTATTTTCTCAAGGGGATGGACAATTAAACATGCGATTTCTGGTGTTTGTTTATAGCAAAAAATAAATAAAAAATAAAAAATAATAAATAAAAAATAATAAATAAAAAAATAAAAAATAGAGAACTCACTTCCAAAACTAGTGTCTACTGTGGATTGGGCTAGAACTACTCTCACATGAAATGTTTGCTAAAAGGTGCCAACCACCTCATATATGAACCTTGTGACATTCATTAGGACTGTGACCAATGTCACCAATCTTTGGAGATGAACCAATGAATTCTAATGAAATTCCATTATTAGATGACAACATTTTGGAAGAACTAATTCGGGCTGCCATGAAATAAAGCAAGTCAGAGAGTGAGGTGCTACATGTTGCTCTCTCCTCACTGAGGAACCATGAGAAGCACTGGAAATGCACACGTAGTCAGAAGGAGATCCTCATTAGGACCACTCCCGGCATACACTCCTTGCAGTAGAACCCTAGTATAATTGAGGCCAATGGAGGGGTGATGACTGATGACCATACAAGAAAGGAACCAACTTTTAGATGGTCAGTGTTTCTAGTGCCAGAAAGGAATGGCCTTGAAAATGGACAATCTGAAATATCACCATCACTGGTGGAACCTCTTCAATTATATAATTTCTGTGAATTTATTCATTTCTCAACCAAACAAAAAAAAAAAAAAAAACGCTTTTGCTCAAACAGCACAAACATAAAAAAAGATGTAAATAAAAGTATAAACTTGTAAAACTTCTCATGATGCTAAAGAACCAACAAGTGACATGGATGAACAAGAGCATAGGATTCTCTTACAGTCTAATAGAAAAGGGGTACCATGGGGGCCAGGGGACAGTGAGGGAGTTTGCTGCAACATTGCTCCCAAGCACTTTACTGCTCCCCCCACCACCATTATTAAATCATGCACACATGCACTCATCTACCCAGCCTCCTTCCCTTCTCAATAACTAACAATCCACTCCCTTCCAACCCTACAATAAGAAAAAAAAAATAATGAGAATAGTATTGTTAACAAGTATTAAAAGATTGATTCAGAATCTATGGGGTTTGGTGCTCCTAACATGCACAAAACTCAAGCGAAGAAAAGATGTTATATCGGTTGTGTGTTCTATCATGATAATACTAGAAGATAGAGCGCACAATAACTCCCCAAAAATTATTACCATAGTATATGGTTCCTGTGAACAAGCACAGAGGGATAGTTTCTAGACCTAGTTGAGAATGATAAGATCAAGATTGAATAGTCTGTAGTTAATAGATGGAGATTTCAATGCTACCATGGTCCCAAACGATAGAAACATGAACCCACATAATACAAGCGAAGGGAGGATTTGGAACAACTAATACAAGACCTGCAACTAATTAACCCTCAATTGCCACTACAACAAATTAAGCCATTAGCAGCGGTTTTAAATGCTTTTAGCGGCGGTTTTAACAGCCGCTAAATGTTTCGGGCGGCGGTTTCAAAACCGCTGTTATGACGGGCGCCGCGAGACCATTTCGCGGCGGTTTATTGTAACCGCCGGTATAACCACCGTTATTGCTATTAGGCACTTAACGGCGGTTATAAACCTCTGCCAAAACTGCCTCAAAAATGCAGAGGTGCGTGGTGACTTTCTATTAGCGGCATTTTTACAACCGCCGCTAAAACCATCCAGAAATCATTTCGCAGCGGTGAAAACCGTCGCTAAGTACCTATCTCATTTTTGTTTTCCTTTACATTTAGCTGCGGTTATAACCGGCGCTAAATGTCATCCATTTTTTCAAAAAAAAATTTATATTTTATTTATTTATTATTTTTTTAACCTGTTTTTTTATACAATAATAAAAATTCTAAATCATTAAGCTCCACTCAATCAATTCAAATTTAAAAATAATAAAATTATAGTTATAATTACAATAAAGTTTTACATCACTCAAGGCTAATTAACTTTTGTTAATCGCATGTAATCATTTCTAGAAGATATAAGAAATATATAGCCTACAGGGACATGGGCTAACTTATGGTACAGTTTTACAATTAGAGGGGACTTATTACTTGAGTTTTACAATTGATTTTTACAATTGATGCCGATTCCTTTTGTTTCGTGCCTCTCAGCTTCTTCATGCACCACCTGCCACTGGACGCACAAGATCAATCAATTACTTCAGTTTCTTCCATCAATTGGCAGCTAAAGATAAACAAGCAACTGATAGCAGTGAAAGTTAGCACCAACATATGTAAGAGTAGATAGATTCCTACTAACCAGTGAATGGGTGACATAGTTCCCCCGGTTCTAGAAAACAGTCCTCCCAAGAATCCGAACCGATCACACCCCAATATGTATAGACTGTGGAAAACATAACCCATATCCCGCAACCTTCCATTTTAATAGGGAGTGGGTGATAAAGGAGGGCTTTTTGAAATAACAAGGACATGGTGGCAATACTAAAATTGGAGCGGAGATGGGGCCTTCATCCTAGCCAAACAAAATTCACTCTGATGAAATCTAAACTTAAGCAATGCAAAGAGAATCCCTCAACACACAGAAAAACAAGAAGAAAGACCTACTAACAAAAATAGAATACTTAGACATAGCTAAAGAGACTAGAATGCTAACAATAGAAAAACACAAGGAAGAGGAGGAGACACATCTCGAATATGAGAAAATCATCTTTGAAGAAGAAGCCCAATAGTACCAAAGATCAAGGATAAACTGGTTGAAGCAAGGATACCAAAACACCAAATTCTTCTATGTGATAACCAACCAAAGAAGAAACAAAAACTTGATCATACAACTACAAGATAAAGACTCCATACAGAGATTAACTCACATTTCAACTCTCTCTTTGGATCATAAAGGGAAACAAGGTACAAGACCTTATGGGATACACTATTTAGGCACAAAGCCTAACATGATCTATCCCATCTAGATAACCCTTTCCATAAAGAAGAGATTAAAGTTGTTGTTACTAAACTAGGGTCGAATAAGACCCTAGGACCTGATAGTTTCCCAATGACTTTCTACCAATATGGTTGGGAATTTCTCAAGTCAAACCTGCTCAAACTATTTGAGGATCGAAAACAAACCTCGAAAGACTAAATTGGGTGCACATACTACTTATTCCCCAAAACAACACCCCAACAGGTATCAAAAACTACAGACCCATAAGCCTCTCTTTGGATCATAAAGGGAACAACTATAAGATAAAAATCATCACCAAAGTCCTAGCAAACAGGTTGAGGAACGTTATTGGGGACTTAGTGGACAACTCATAGATGACCTTCATCAAAGAAAGGATGATACGCGATAACATAGTCACATCAGAAGAACTCATCCATAAAATAAAGTGCAGTAACTCCAGTGAGACACTCATCAAGGTAGACTTCTAAAAAACCTTTGATACAGCCGACTGGAACTTCCTCCTAGAAGTAATACAAGCAAGGGGTTTTGGTCCAAAATAAATCAGGTGGATCTGAACAATTCTAACAAGCTCCAAGGCCAAGTTCATTATCAACGGGATACCAACAAACTACCTAAAAAATAAGAGGGGTCTAAGACAGAGAGACCAACTATCACCCCTCTTTTTACCCTCACAATGAATGTACTCTCCACCAAGTTCTAAGAGGTCACCAAGTCTAATATGTACAACGGAATCCGCATAGGGTCTAACAAGGAAGATAACATCACAATGTTATACTACACGGACGATTTACTGGTTTTCTGCACAAGTAACTTGGTCCAGTTCAGAACGTTGAAGTTAATTTTATACCTCTTTGAAGGACTATATGGTCTGTGTATAAATTTCTCTAAGAGTGTGATAATTCTTCTAAAGACATAGGGATACACACCCCAAGACATTCTCAACTGCCCTATTGCTACATTACAAATCAAAATCCTCGAAGTGCCAATTACCGGGGGGTCGACTAAGGAAAGATGACTAGAGCGGACTTATCTCAAAACTAAAGAGGAAAATGGCCTCCAGGAAAGGAAAATTCCTATCCATGGGAAATGAAATGAGTTGCACTTATCAACTCGGTACTCTCCACAATTTCCATCAAATGGATGCCTATCTATTGCTTACCATAATGGGTAATATCTCAAATTTATGTGATACGAAGGGACTTTCTTTGGAAAAGAGAAGATACCGAGTCACACGTATACCAATTGGTTAACTGGCATAGATTATGCCATCCAGAAGAACAAGGTAGAGGGGGATCATAAACCTTCAACAGTTCAACAAGGCATTACTAGGAAAATGGTGGTGGGGATTCCTCACCGGCAAGGCAAGGGTATGTCTCAAGGTCATTAAAGATACCAACTTCAAAAGAACTTTCTTTGACCCTTATAGAAATGTACCCACTTAAGCCTCCTATTTTTGAAAAGGACTATGCAAAGAAAAGGCGGACACCTTGCATAATATTATAACCTATCCAGGAAGGGGTCAAACAACCAATGTGTGCTGCAATAATTGGATACAAGGATAATCGCTATGGAATCTATTCCCCTCGCTACAATCCTTGATCCAAAGGAAATCAACTTCAATCCAGAAAGCTCTGATCTCCTGGCAAAAAGAAATCCCCATCTTAAAACCTAGTCGATTATCACAAGAAGAAACTAAGGAATATGAACTGTTGCAATAACACCTAGCTGAACTCCAAGGGGCAGGGGATGACTAGAGGGATGAAAACTAACAGGTTCAACAACTTTCTTGGTGAAACCCATGTACCAATTTAGAATGGATGGAGGCATCAGGAGCGACTTGAAAACAAGTTTTTGAAAATCAAACTATTTATATAACTGACATGGGAAGACCAGATTCTCACACTACAAAATCTACACAAAGAAATTGGAAGGGAACCCAAACAACTTGCTTCTTGTGTGCATCTGTTCAAGAGACTGTATCGCACCTCTTCCTCCACTGCCCATTTGCACAAAGCATCTGGGAACATTACCAAGGTATAAATACAGAATGGACACCCTCCCTAAATCGCTACACCATATTTGGTGCCCCAAATCCCTCACAAATAAAGTGTATAAGATTTTGAAAAGAGGATGGCAGCTTACGACGATGGTGATCATATGGAATATCTGGATGGAGAAAAATATGAGATGTTTTCAAGAAAAACAACGTGTTTTCTTACAAAGCATTCGAAACACTAACTTTCTCATATTATCCATGTTTGATGTAGAACATCGGTCGAAGAAATCAAAATTGGAAGCAACCCAATCTTTAGTTAAACAAAGCCTCCAATTCATAGAGGGCACCACACCTACAGCAGGGGGAAGACGGGGTGTCGGGAGGCGCCTAGTGGCAATCGAGGAAGCAACAAGACCCCTTGTATTAATTTTATTACACTAACCAATGTAACAAGAGATTCCATGTAACTCACTGTTAAACTTATAAATAAAATGTGGTTTGTCCATACTTAAAAAAAGAACATCCCCAAAATCGGGAGCTTTTTGTCTTAACAAGCCTTATTTATATCTTGTGATGTTAAACATAACCAATCCCCCCGCTCATACTTCTAATAATGAATGTGAAACAATTGATGAGAAATTTGTATATTACACGTAGCTAAAATTATTGTACCTTTTTCTCTCTTTTTTAAAAAAACTATTTTATACCATTTATATTTTTATTATCATGTTATGTTGTAACTCTTAACTCTATTATCTTTGAAGGAAGATGGTTTATCCATTTTTTATCCAAAAATATAATCAAAAAACTATTTTTATCTCATTTACACTAGTTATTATGACAAGTTTAAATTTAACTTAGTATCTTTGTTCAAGTTCTAGATCTATTGGAGTCTACTTGACCAACCACAACAATATAGAAACTTGATTGAAGATAATGAAAAATATGGCAAAGAAGAATTTCACTTTTTGTGAAAAATGACCATGATAAGAATGAGGGAAAAAAGGAAGATATATCGCACACAACAAAAATATTAGGACAAACCTTTATTTGATGATTGCTTTGTATTTTCATTTAAGGTTATATTTCATTACATCAACTCAACAACAAAATAGAAGAAAAATTGTATTGTTTCAATGTCAACACAAGGCCCAACTAAGTTACCTAATGAAAGTTATGTCCTGGAATGTAAGGGGATTGGGGAACCGAATGAAACGTTTCCTTGTATAAGACTTTGCTGCATCACAAAAAGTCGACGTGTTTTGTTTACAAGAAACAAAACTGTCAGTCATCGACAATAGAATATGGAACTCCATAGGAGGAACCACCCACACACAGAGAGAGTAATCCTGCCATCTTGTGACACAAGAGGAGGATACTGCATTGGCCCTTTTTCAAATGATTGATAAATTCCTCGATTTCTTCTCTATAACTATCATCCTGGAAAACAAAACAGATCGATCCAAATAGATGATCACCACAGCCTATGGACCCTGTGGAAGAGAATACAAATCAACCTTATGGGAGGAACTAAGAACCATACGTAGGAGATGGCAGGGACCATGGCTGATTGGAGAGGATTTCAACTTGATAAGAGCCCATGCTGATAGAAATAATGGAAATGGGAATGCGGAGGAACAGAGGGAATTCAACAACCACATTGAGGAACTCCACTTATATGATTGCCTCCCCTCCCTGCGTTTTAGTGGGGGAGAATACCCTACCATGATCAGGCTAAACAGATTCCTTCTGTCACAGCAATAGACGATGGGCTTCCCCCGGATATGGCAAGTCGTGCTACCTCGCATAAGATCGGATCATATACCTATTGCCCTGGAATATGGTCAACAGGAACTCAAGAAATTCTTCTTCCGCTTCAATCGAAGTTGGGGGAGGATAACGGGATTATGGGAGATGACGAAGGGATGGTGGATGCAGAATGACTTCAAAGGGAGTAAAGCCTACAGATGGGCCAAAAAACTCACCTTGATTAGGGGACGACTACAGAAATGCAGTAAGGAGAACCAACTGGCACAAAGACAAAGGAAGATGGACATTAGAATTGAGCAACAACCTCTCTCAGCCACTGAGGAGGAATGATTACAGGAACAAAGGAATGAATATGAAAATCTCATCAAGCTGTAAGAGGAACAGTGGAGGCAATGCTCAAGAATCACCTTGTTTAAGGAAAAGGACTAGAATACAAAATTTTCCCACTCCATAGCCAACCAGAGAAGGAACATGAATTGGATACACCAACTCAATGTGGGAGAAAAAGTCTTTAGAGATCCAAAGGACGTGGCCAGAGAGGTGACAAATCATTTCACTCGGATCTTCGGGAGCCCACGGGTGAACAAGTACTCCACAGACTGGACGCGGATGTTTGCAGACTTAGAATAAATAAACCTGGACCACCTGGATAACCCATTCACTAAGGCAGAGATCCTCAAGGCCATCTAAGAACTCAGCATAGAGAAGGTGTCGGGACCAGACGGCTTCCCTGTGATCCTGTACCAGCAAGGATAGAGCTTCATCAAAGATGACATCCTTCAAACTTTCTGAGAGCTTTACCAAGGAACCGCCGATCTAGAATACCACCCTATTAGCTTACTAGGTAAACGAGAACCAAACAAATTTCATCAAAGGAAGATGTATCTATGATAGTATAGTGGTGGCAGAAGAAATCATACACGAGATGGAATCAAAAGGGAGAGTGCTGATAAAAGTGGACTTCGAGAAGGCGTTTGACTCCGTAGACTGGGACTTCCTACTTGAGA
Source organism: Dioscorea zingiberensis (assembly GCA_026586065.1). Lineage (NCBI taxonomy): Eukaryota > Viridiplantae > Streptophyta > Magnoliopsida > Dioscoreales > Dioscoreaceae > Dioscorea > Dioscorea zingiberensis. Next base: position 30,016,069 of record CM048818.1, read on the forward strand.
TACTCCAAGCATGGGGATTTGGACCACGATGGGTGGGATGGATCACGAAGATCCTCCATATATCAAAATCCAAATTCCTAATCAATGACTCCCGGATGGGTTATGTTAGACACAGAAGAGGACTCAAACAGGGGAACCCACTCTCCCCTACTATTCATCCTCACAACTGACATCTTCACAATAATGGTAATGAGAGCCATCCAAGAAAACCTCTTTGAGGGATTCAAAATTGGAGCCAGAGGGCACGAACAAATATCGGTCCTTTTCTATGCCAATGACCTTTTGCTTTTCAGTTCCGGGAATGTAAGTGACTTCAGAACACTAAATCTCATCTTCTACTTGTTTGAAGGACTCTCAGGACTTAGAATAAACTACAACAAAAGGGTTGTAATGCCCATCGGAGTAACAAGCACCAATGCTAGAGAGGTGGTCTCGATACTGGGATGCCAACTAAACCCTCTTCCAATAAACTACCTAGGTATCCCACTAGCTGGAAGCAGACCTAGAAAGGAGGACTGGGGGAAACTCATACAAAGAGTACAGAATAAGTTATCTACATGGAAAGTAAGACTTATGTGGAGGAGGGGATGAATCACACTTCTCAACTCTGCCCTCTCGTCAATACCCAACTACTGGATGACCATGTATAAATTGCCACAATGGGTAGTCTGCCGAAAAGAAGGGATACGATGCAATTTCCTCTGAGAGCCAATACAAGATCCAAAGCCTACCGTCTGGTGTAATGGGAAAGACTAACTAGACTGAAAGAGCTGGGAAGATGGGGTATTATCAACATAAAAGCCTTCAACGAAGCCTTACTTGGCAAATAGTGGTGGAGACTACTAAGGGGTGAAGTCAGAATCCGCGAAAGAATCATCACACATGCATACTTCTGAAATACACAGGTGAATCCATTCAGAGAGGCACCTACTCGAGCATCATACTTTTGGAAAGGGGTTGTGGAATAACAGGACCTCACCATGGCCAACATGATCACTGAGACTGGGACTGGGGACACAACTAAGCCCCCATAGACTATGCCTGGAACTCCAAACTTTGTGGATGAAAGAGGAACACACTGTACTGAAAGCAAGGCAATGGCAGCAGCATGGAAGACCACTCCTCAAGACAGGCCCCCTATCCCATGATGCGGAAGAGATGATTTAATGCATAGGGGAGCTCTTGAATTATGGATGAACCGAGCAGACGGATAAAAGACTATGCAGGCTCACCCCAAACCAAACCTTCACAGTCAAGTCTCTATATCGATTCAGAATGGATGGAGGAATGAGAAGCTCCCTCCCAGCACACTTCTGGAGACAAGTATCCCCCTGAAAGTAAAACTCTTGGCCTGGCTAGCATGGGAAGACAATCTTCCCACGTTACAAAACTTGGCCAAAATAAATCGGACTAGAGAAAGGACACACTATTACCTTTGCGACAGGGAGGAGGAAAACACTGAACACCTGCTCCTTCGATGTAAGTACTCGATCGGGATTTGGGCACATTACAGACGAATCCTGGGGAACGGGATCACCCCCACCGAGATACAAGATCTATAGGTGCAGACTCTAATATCCAAACATTTAGAGAAAGATCTCTATAAGGGCTGGTACCTGCTTGTGTTAGCCGTGACCTGGAGTCTCTGGATGGAAAGAAATATGAGAGGTTTCAATGATAAACACCATGTTTACCAAAAGCTAATTCAACACTCCGACTTCCTCTTTCTCTCCTGGTTCGACAGCACACATGCCAACAGAAAGATGCAATTACAACTAATGCACAACCTTGTCAAACACAGCCTAACCCTCACTAGAGAGGAGGTGCTCCCAAGACTCTTGAGAGCGGATTTCAAAGAAGAGGTGAGTGGAGAAACCCCCAATCCCACTTTGTGAGACCACACTGTGGACGATGGCTCTCTTTTGTAATCACTCGATCCACCTACGGATCATTGCAACAACCTAATTTTAAATTAACTAATGAATATGGTTTATCCACTTCTATCCAAAAAATAATAATAATAAAAACAAACAAACAAAAACAAAGCACAAAAGCACCTTGGATCTAAAGAAAAATATGAATTCAATGTATTCCACTTTAAATCATAACAATTTATTATAAATATAAAATTATCTAATAAATTAAATAATTTAATTGAATAATTTTTTACTAATATCAAGAAAAAAAATTATAAATGACACCCTTACAAGAATTTATACGGGGTATTTACTAAGTATTCATACAAAAATGAGGTATTATAAATGTGTATATGTATTGAACTCTCATTAGTATACATATAATTTAGTATTTTGTTAAGATGCAACGAACACGAGATAATAAACTGTTATTTTGTTTTCCTTTCTTCTATGGGTTAATTACATAAATGGTCCCTAAACTTTCACCAGATTTTATTTTCATCACTCAACTTCAAATCGTAACAAAACGGTCACCCAACTTTTTAAATGTAACAAAATCGTCCCACCAACTGATTGCCGATTGAAAAAAAGCTGATGTGGGGTTACCAAGGATGAGTCACTCTGCTGACTCACCCTCCCACTTTGATGACTCACTCGTCCCCTTCCTCTCAAAGAAATCCTAATCAATCCTAATCGTTCCCATGCATTCCCAATCCCGCAGCCACCGAATTCCGCCTCGCCGGCGAGATCACTAAGCCCGGCAACTTGGTTGCCTCCTCCGCCATCGAATCCACACCAAAACCCATGATGTGGATCTCATTTCTAGTAGCGATGAAGCAACAAATTGATGAAATCCTCTTCATCAAAGCTCGGTCTTTTAGAGTACTTCCTCATCGCAGAAGAAGAGAAGGATCTCTGGTCGCTTAATCGTCACCTCGATGAGCAAGATCCGACCGTGCGTCCTCAGCGCCTTCAAGAACGAGCTCTGCCGCCCATCCTTTCACCCGAGGGAGGCCGGCAGCGGAGGGAACAACGGATAAGCATGGATTTTTAAGATTTTAAAATTTTATAAAATAATCTTAATTTTTTTTCTTATTAAATAAATTAAGATTTCATCTTATCAGACACTTCATGCGAAGCTAAAATAAATCAACATTTCATCTTATCAGATATTTCTTCTTATCCTCCTCTTTTACATTTCATTTTAAAATCTTAATTTTTTCTCCGCTGCCCTCATCCAGCGAGAGCTCGCCATCTCTCTCCTATTCCAAGCTTGCCCTTCTCGATCTCCTCCACTCCCTGATCCTCTCCGCTGACGGACCAGGCTCTCGAACCCTAGGCATTCCGTGCAAAGCCCGAGCCCACTGCCGTCGTGGAGGCCCCGGGAGCCAGGATCGATCCACTCTATGGGTTTCGGCGCGGATTCGACTGCGGAGGAGACGACCACGTTGCAGGGCTTGGTGATATCGCCGGCGAAGACGTAGAGTCCAGTGGCGTTTGGCTGGATTGATCAGGATTTCTTTGAGAGGAAGGGGGATAGTAAGTCATCAAAGTGGGAGTGTGAGTCAGCAGAGTGGCTCAACCTTGGTATCGCCACATCAGCTTTTTTTAACCGACAACCGGTTGGTGGGATGATTTTGTTACGTTTGGAAAGTTGGAGGAATGTTTTGTTATGATTTGAAGTTTAGGGACGAAAGTGAAATATGGCGAAAGTTGAGGGACCATTTATGTACATAATTAACCCTTTCTTTTATCCATGTACCAAACATACCCTCTAGCTTTTAATTTTCAATGAAGTTATGGTTTATCAATTCTATTTGAAAATAAAGCTCAACTTATCATAAAACACAAATATATTACTAATTAGCTTGGTTAATATTAGATAAATCATTGTCAAACTCATGTTAATGAAATCATGCAAATATTTTTTTCTTAGAAATATGAATAAACCATTAACACAAGGGATAAATAAGTATGACACGTGACACCCGGAAGACTCGGGGTCGAATACCCGCTACACAACGTGAGGGCGCATGGCGTGGGTTATCCAATGGGGTGCCCATGTACGCACGTGAGTCTTTGATGTAGGAGGCTCCGGTAAGTTGGTGCCGAGTTGGCAGATCAACATAAAGGCTGGAAATGATCAAGCCAATTTCGTGGTTGTAGCAGCTTTGGGGGTGGTTGTGTATTTTCGCCATAACTTTGGATATAGATGTCGGAATCATGCATTCGAACCCAATCCGGAAAACTCGTTTCGGCGCACACCCCGTGGTCCCCCAGATCGACTCGATGGGCACCATCTTCAAATTCAAATTCTGTTATTTTCCCTCCATATTACTGTTTAGATATTCTTTTTATTTCTAGTATTAAATTATTTATCAAATTAGGATAGGATTTGAATCCGATTTGATCTCAGATTTTTAGGAGTTATCTGATTTGTTTAGAGTTTTAAATTTAGATAAGTTTTAGTTTTGAATAATAATTTGCCAATTTTGGCAATTTAGATAAGATGATAGGGTTTCTAGGTTAGTCTTTTAAAGCTATTTAACCTGGCTTGTGGGTTGATTTTTCATTATTGAGTTTTGAATAAAAATATTTTCTTGAATTTCAGAGTATTTTCTCTGATTCTTTTGGTTCTTCGTTTGTTCTTCCTTGCGGTCCTTCGATCTGGCTAGACTGTTGGATAATCGATATCCTGCCCAGCGTCAGTTGGTATCAGAGAGCTCATCTTTTTCGTGTGGCATCGGCATCAATAGCTAGAGGTTGTGGTAGCCATGGTCGACGTGGTGGACAGGTTCCAACTGAGGAAGCCCAGAACCGTGACCAGAGCGCCTTGGAGGCGATGGACAAAGATCTAAAGAGGTAAGTCACGGCGTTAACCCAAAACTTGATGATTAAGGATTTGCAGAGACAAGTCACGAAGTTATCAAGGTGTCTGGCGGTGATCGATTTTGATCGTGGTTGTCATGGGCAGGTTCCGGCTGAGGAAGTCCACTATCATGATTATAGCGATCAGAGGTTTGACCAACCTATCTACGACGATGATGATAAGGAGGAGGTGATCTCGCCCTTCTACGATGATGATGAGGAGATCTCGCCCACCTACGACGATAATGAGGAGGAGGCGATCTCGCCCATCTATGACGACTACGAGGAGGAAATTGGCCAACCCAACTATGACGATTACAAGCAGAAGATTGAACCAAGCTTGAAGACTTCAGACGATTCTAAAGACCTTGTTTTGAACTTGAGGATCAGTTCTTTCTTACCCGGGGTGACTGATGTAGGAGGCTCGGGTAAGTTGGTGCCGAGTTGGCAGATCAACATAAAGGCTGGAAGTGATCAAGCCAATTCCGTGATTGGAGTAATTTTGGGGGTGGTTTTGTATTTTGGCCATAACTTTGGCTATAGATGTCGGAATCACGCGTTCGAATACAATCCAGAAAGCTCATTTTGGCGCACACCCCGTGGTCCCCTAGATCTACTTGGTAGGTACCATCTTAGAATTTAAGGCTGTGTTTGATTACAAGATGGAAAATTGGGTGGAAAAGAAAACTTTTCCATGTAAAAATTTGCCATGGAAAAGTTTTCCGTGGAAAATATGAAAATGATTGTTTGATTGGCTGTATTTTCCAACTACATTTTCCATGGAAAATTCATATTTTGCCGTTTGATTGCCCTTATTTTCCATGGAAAATCTATCATTTTCCATGGAAAATATCAAATTTGTTGTTTGATTGCATAAATTTTCCCTAGAAAAAATAATATTTTCCATGAAATTTTTTTAATTTACACCCTGGAAAAAATATATTTACCTATTTTTTATCACTACTTAACCTTAACACAAGAAATTATTATTATTATTATTATTATTATTATTATTATTATTATTATTATTATTATTATTATTATTATTATTATTATTGATCACTCCTTTTATATGTTCCGTATATATAAAATATATATTATATATTATATAACCTATTTAAATAGATATAGATTCATCTGTATATTTTACATAATATATGGATTATAGATAACCCTATATATATATATACAAAAATCATTGATTTCACACATAAATAAAAAAAACACATAACATAAAAATAAAACACAATTTTGAAACAACCCAATAAAAAAGCATGTTCACATATTTCACCAATGAGAAAGGTTCAAATATAAAAAGTTTGAGTACCTAAGCATGTTCACAAATAAAAAGCATGTTAACATAGTTCAAAGTACACATTTCTTCCGATAAAACAAAACCATAATCCGAGACATAGATCACTTGCCGAGCTTGCGATTCAACCAACCACGCAAAAACGCTTCATCATTCATCTCAAGGAAAAAACTAGCCTCTTCCTTGCTAAGCACAAACATTTGCATGAGATCTATAACATCACATTCCACAAGTCCCAATCCTCGGAGTTTCTCTAAAACTGCTTGCATATCGACACGACTTGGAGGTGCTTGCTCCTTCAACGCAATAGCTATATCTTGCGAGGATTGAGACATAATTTTGAGGGCCGAGGCGGCATCATCCAATGGTTTCCCACATTTACGTTTAGCTCTCGAGCCTCTCCCTTGTGCGGCTTCATTGGGGGTATTGGGCACGTTTACGGGAGTTGGGTATGTTTCCTCCAACTCATCTTCATCCACTAGACCGGCTCCCACTGGGTTGTTGATTTCAACTTCATTCATTGGTCCAAAATCATTCCCCGAGATAGCTCGATCTCCGGTTGCAATGTCATTGCCAAAAATGGTTGCCAAATCATAATAGCGAGGACATGACTTCCGCTTCATATTTTTTGCATCCGGATTTTCCTAAAAAATCATGAGACATAAAACCATAAGAAATTATTAATAAACTAATAAACCAAATAAACTACTAAAGTTTGTAAAAACCAATGTAACATTATCTACACAATACAAGGCATAATGAATAAACAACTACTTTTCCATATAAAAATATACTAAACAAGTCCTATTATTGTTCAGATGCACAGGTAATGCATGAAATCGATAAAAAATGCCATCTTCTGATTCAATAACCAATAACATTAGATTTTATTTGATATAATTGATAGATGAAAACTTAAATCTTCAACATAAAAAATAAACATATAAAAAGAAAAACAAAATACATGGAATCAATTGCAACCAAACACACACACACAAATATAGAAGAACAATGTAAATAGAGATTTACACTTTTTTACAAAAAAAAAATATATATATATTTCAAATCTATAGTATTCAAAATGAGAGTTGAGACATGATATTCCACTTGTAATTCAATGTACTACAATGCAAACAGTCGTTGGGAAGATGAAGCATAAAAACCAATTGAAAGTTACTATTCTTTTTAATGTGGAATGTCATGGCATCTAATAAAACTTTAAAAAAATGAACTCTAATTATTATGAATAAATTAGAGAAAAGTCATATTTACTTGAAGGTACTTCTCCCAAACAAGAGGATCCGCTGAGACTCGGCCATTTTCATCCAAGCCAAACCCGCTTATCTTGAGCAACTCTGTGATCTCCTTGTAATCTGTTTTGAGGGTCTTCAATCTAGCCCTCACATGAGTAACTCCAACAGCCACTTGGCAACATTCCAGTACTTTGTTGACAACCTTTGTACATTCCTCAGCCTTAAATCCATTTTCAGTTCTTCTTGGCCCCGCAAGCACCACCTCTAAAAGAGTATTAATCAGTGCTTCATCCATAGCGTCTGACCAACGAACTTGCCTTTTTCTTGTTTCTACTTGGGAGGAAGCTGGAGTGATTTCCTCAACACCATGTATAGAGCTGGAGACTGTAGCAGGCCTAGGAATAGCAAATGAGCCTTGATTGCCAATTCGACGACTTCCCATTTTCTGTTTCACTTTAAAAATCAATAACAAAACCAAGAAAACATAGTACATATATGGCTAAAATATGCAATAAAAGCTAATAAATGTGAACTGTAAATTTATGAAATAACATAACATAAGTTGCTGAAATTTGCAATTAAAAATACATAAATGTGCAATATAAAGATATGACATAACAAAACATAACATAAGGTGTTGAAATTAATAACATAACATAACATAAATCATTCATCGTAGGTCGCGTCAAAGCTGTTAGCGTCGAAAGCATCCCACATAATGTTAGACAGTGAATCTCTTTGGTTGGTCCACGTTACTTCAGGTGTGATTCTGATGTTGGCATTAACATGTGAGTCTTAAAGCACATCAACATGTGGGGGGTCTACTTCCTTGTCACTAACCTCATCATCACTACAGAGATCATCTGAGTCATCAACACGTAAAAAGTTATGCAAGGCACAACATGCAAGGACGATCTTCGCTTATGTATCTATATCATGAAAGGGTTGATGCCTAAGATAGGCAAACCTCTTCTTCAACAAGCCAATGGTTCTCTCAATAACATTACTAAGAGATGAGTGTCGAAAGTTGAATAGCTCCTTGCGGTTTTCAGGAAGTAGACCCTGAATGTCTCTACGATGATAACGTGTACCCCGATAAGGTGTAAGAAAACCAGGGACTAAGGGGAACCCCGCGTCAGCAAGATAGTATTTACCTATATTATTAGAAGAAAGAATTAGTGGTATAGTCATATATTCTTCTTACTGTAATAGATCAAGGGATATATAATATACCAAGAGGAACTGTCAACCTAGCTCCTTGTCGTGAGACTGCACTCCTCAATAAACGACCATCATGTGTTGATCCCTCCCAACCGGCAAGCACATAGGTAAACTTCATATCAAAAGTGCATGCCACTAATACATTTTGAGAGATGACTTGTTTCCTATTCCGATACCTTGGTTGTTCCTCCACAGGGACATAAGCAGCAATATGAGTACCGTCTATAGCACCCACAGCATCCTATTATAGGTACAATATATTTGAGTGGTAAGTATCTAAATCCTAACAGAAATATAAATCAATCTTATTATTATAAACATCTAACCTGAAAGTAATGGAACCAATCTTGAACATTCTCCTTATCATTGGGGGAGTTTTGAGCAGTAGCATTGGTGACAACATCTCTATAGAGATTAAGACATGCATTTAACACTCTATGAAAATAATAGCTAACAGTTTGGCCAGACCTAAAAAATGTAAAACTTCCAACTCTGTTGCGATTGTCATGGCCAACTGTGGATAGGAAAATAGCTACTTGCTCTTTAACACGCACAAATCGGCTATGAGCTAAGCCGTAAGCACGTAAGCGATTGCACAAATTGTGGAATGCACCCATTTTCATCCTGAGTAGCTCATGACAAGTCCTATCACTGGTGTTGAACATTCGGTTTAATACTAACTCCCTCTCAGCCCTCCAATTCCTATGAGGAGCTCTATGGAGAATTCTGTTACGATAGTATTGCCTCATATAATCATAGATCGCTGAAGCTTGCATAATCATCATCCAAAATACTAACACAAGTTGCCTTTGAGTCGGTGCTCTCGCCATTCAATATAACCTATTTAAATTATTAAGTGTAGATAAATAAATAATATCATTATTAAATAAAAATAAATAAATAATATTTAATTAAAAAAAGATATCATGTATGAAGAAGAAGTTGTATATAAGTGATCAGTACCATCTATATAAGTATTTATGTTATATATAAGTGATATGGATGTATGGACAGGCTGATTAATCTACGACATGCATCTAGATTAGCTCCATCTGAGATGTCTGCCCCAAACTCTATAAAGCCATCATGTGTTACTCCAAACAACATTAATATATGCTTGACAAATAATGTATTTGTGAGTCTGTGAAAGTTATTATATTACCATATATCTATATATATTTATTTATTCCTTAAAAAATATAAATACAATTGCATAATAGTAAAAGGTAGAAAATAAAGATTCCAATAACATTGAGAATTATTCACTGTGTATTGCAAATTGGATCCAATAACATTGAGATCCAAATAGATATACACACAAAAGTCATAGCATTGAATGAATAGAAAGGGGCATGTCTGTAAACTACTAATGAAACCCCTCTCATTAATTTAATAATGTTACCACTGCCTACTGCAGCAAATAGGATCCACAATGAGCATTGCCATTGGCATCTAACTAGACATTCACATAAAAACCATAGCACAAAAAAATCAAGAATCTTCAAGCCTACAGTAAAACTTGGCACCCAACAAGATCCATGGTTGTCATGTTCACCATTGAAACATTATAGTAAAACCCAGGATTGTTGGAACTCCATGGACTTCAGATTCTCAGAATTGTTATAAGAGAAAAAAAAAACAAATTTACTTTTTCACCCCACACTAAATCTTATCCTATTTTTTCTCAATTTTTGTTATTCTTATTTAATATTATTATCTGGTGCTAATAAAGGATTTATTGTGTTTTGAATCCCATCAAAAATATATATAAAGGTAAGTTGGATGATTGGCTGAAAAGATCGCTATCTTCATTTATCTCTTTATTTATTTATGTATTTATAAAAAATAATACAAATAATTTGGTTTTTTATTATTCAAGAAATTGTTTACAGTCCTACAAGTCAATGTAATACACCTATCAATATCCCAAATGAATCAAACTTAATAATCTACCATACTAGTTCCATTTTTACTTTACCAAAAATGTATATGATGGAATTCCACATCCTCCTGACCAACTGCCCTAAATTTCATTTTATTCATCATTACCTACATCAGATTCAACAACCTGAGGTCTAAATTGAATCTAGTTTGTAAATTTCAGGAATAAATCAAGTAAAATAAATTTACTTACCCGGATTAAATCAAACACTACCTAAAATCCATGGATTAAATATATCTTTTTCCCAAAACGAATAGAAAACAAAACACAAAGAGCTACAAATCCACGTGTGTGTGTGTGTGTAGAGAGATATAATAGGATTACCTCTCGCCCCGGGTGGAACGGGACCTTATATGATAACTTATCAAAAAAATAGGAAACAAATTAAAAAATTCAAAAAAAAATCTACAGTAAATATATGATAACTTATCAACAAAAAATAAGTTCATTTACATGAACCATATACAAGGGAGTTACAACAACATGAAGGAATTCACATTCAACCAAAACCATATACAATATGAAGGAATTCACATTCAAACAAAACCATATACAACAAAGTTACAATGCCTTGATTCCTTCTTCAGAATAACTTCTCCTTTTGTAATGAACACATCCACTAGTCTCCCTTTAACATACAAAGAAACTCACTTTCAATCAAATTGATAAAGTAACAATAGTCACCATTTTACCATTCATACTACCATGGTTAGACTTCAAGACTATTAAAGGCATTATAGCATATACATAAAAGACCAATTTTTGAAAAGAATAAAACAAGAGCACATTGGATTGAAGGAAGAGAAGGACAATACCTCAAAGGGGTCCTCACTAATCACCACTCCAATCGATCTTAGAACAACAAAGTCTGGAGAAAAATATATATACTTAATCAACAGAACAAACCAATGCAATTAACAAAGAATCCATATCATAGTAGCAGAAAAATTAACAATTGAAAATCCACATACTTTTAACACAATCAATGGGAATGAGTAGAGAATAAGTTATTAAAAATTATTTTTACTGTTTTCTAAAACAATTGAAAATCCACATACTTTTAACACAATCAATGCAATTATTTTTACAATCAATGGTGTTATATTAAAGCCCCTGAGACTCCTTATCCTTTATCTTACATACATTATGTATATCATATTAATGGCATTATATTTTCACCATTTCTTTCTGATGTGATTTTTCATGTGAAATATCATGTCATTCAATCTTCTCCAACTAGTGGATGATCTTGCTTTTTTTGTTTAGGGTTGGTTGTCTATCATACAGACTGAAAAGTCAGAGTAAAACTTAAATCAAGTGAAGTGTGGAGGACAAGAAAAGAGAAAGAAAGTGATTCATTGTTTCTGTTAAATGAAATAGAATCTATTATTAGATTTCTATCAAATCTTTTCTCCAAATCACCAACCTTGTAGTTTGACATTATAGGTCAAACAAACATGGATGACAAAAATTATCAAGCCACATGATTGTCAAGAGTTAATAGATCAAGAAACACTGAAGAACAAGAGATCATTAACATGTCAATCAGTTAGAATTTGCAGAATATGTAATATTTCCAAACACTTTATTTAACAATAACAACATTATTGCTCCCTATCCTTGAAAAAGAAATGAAACTCTCCTATGTTTGTAGATTAAAATTGAATACTGGTGATGAATGGAGAAGCAATGCTGCCCAACTGGATTCTAGTTGGAGATTAATTTAACAGTCTTGTCATGGTTACTGCTGACATGGATGCAAGAATTTGTTCTATGTTCCATCTAATCTGCTGCAATGTGCTAAACTCCTCATACCTGCATTATACCTTTAATCATCCTCCAAGTTGGGTGGCAATTATTATATTTGATCAACCATATCAAGCTCTTCCTTTTGAGTGTCAATGTAAAGAAACCATACCATTGTTTTTAGTATAATCTTTGTTTTCTTTTGCAAAGATTAATTCTTTTTTGTGCATTTGTGCATCTTCTCTGATTAGCTTTTAATTATTTGTCAAGATATTGCTGCAATGTTTTACATAACTTTGGCTTATGATCTGACAACATCTAGATTACCGACCATGCCTTTGTGTTGTGTTACTGTCACAACCTCTTATCTTTGTTCACAATTGATAATTTTACTCTTTATGGGAGGACCTGGCTTCCTTTTGGAAGTAGATTTGTGTATCTTGGGCTTTGGTCTATATTCCTCCCTTTCTAAGTTCAAATTTGTGGTTTTATGTTCCAAACTTCTGATATATCACTCCTTTCTTATTGATTTTAGTAATATTATCTTAACTCATATGGCATTCCTTCTCTCTTCTTCTTCTCTTTTTCTTTTTTCTTTTTTTTTAAAGGCATTCCATCTCTTTCAATATCTCATTAAATAATCTCACTAGCTTGACTGGATTCAAGTTCTAGGTGCTGAAAAGACATATAATCAGGAAGGAAATGCCTTTTTTGACTGCAGGCTAAACTTAAGGAAGCATTGCTAGTTGAAAAGCTGAAGAAGTATGAAGTACCAAAAGATTAATGGATGAAGACCATCTTGTGTGCTTTCTAATGGATAATGGATGAAGATTAATGGAATGAAAAATAGATCTAAAACAAGAGTTTTGCACAAAATCAGAAGAGAAGAAGAAGCAAACTTCCACCAAAAAAAAAAAAAAATTTTGTGAAGCTCGCTTGATCGGTGTGAGCAGATAGAAAGGAAGAGGGATAGAGAGAGAGAGGAACACTAACCTGAGCGATTTGAAGCTCGCCGGAGTTTCGATTGGTGGGAAGATCTCGGCGGTGGGAAAGATTGATGAGCGCCGCGGAGGGGGAGAGAAACGATTAGGGTTGGCTTCGTTTGGTGGGTGTCGTGAGTTTTTAATTTTTTGTTTTTGGGTTTTTTGCAAAAAACACCCTCTGTTTTCTCTGGAAAACTTTTCCTAGGGGGGAAGGTTGGAAAAGTTTTCCATCTATTTGAGGGAAAATGGGGTCACGTGATGGGGTTTGTGGAAAAATTTTCTAGGGTGAATTTTGGCAATCAAACAGCCAAAAAAGCTGGAAAATCACTAGTTGAAATATTTTCCATGGAAAATATTGTCAATCAAACACAGCCTAAATTCTGTTGTTTTCCCGCCATATCACTGTTTAGATATTTTTGCAATTTCTCGTATTAAATTATTTATCAAATTAGGATAGTATTTGAATCCGATTTGATCTCGGATTTTTAGGAGTTATTTTATATGTTTAGAGTTTTAACTTTAGATAAGTTTTAGTTTTGAATAATAATTTGACAATTTTGGCAATTTAGATAAAATGATAGGGTTTCTAGGTTAGTTTTTGAAAGCTATTTAACCCGGCTTGTGGGTTGGTTTTTCATTATTGAGTTTTGAATAAAAGTATTTTTATGAATTTCAGAGTATTTTCTCTGGTTCTTTTGGTTCTTCGTTTGTTCTTCCTTGCGGTACTTGGATCTAGCTAGACCGCTGGATAATCGCTATCCTGCCTGGCGTCAGTCTTCTCCGTATGCGTTTGAGTTTAGTCTTGGACGGTAAAATAAGTGCATACTGTGTGAAACTTTCGGGCGGTAAAATAAGCTGCATTGTGTGAAACCCTTAATGGTCCGGGCTATCGTACATGTCCTATTTGATTGATTCTTCGGGATGCTTGTCATGTCAAAAAAAAGGTATAACACGTGACCATTGAAAATAGATATTGAAAAAAACCCCAAAATAATAGAAAGGAAAAGAGTATATCTATCCTAATATACTTGACATTTGCCCATTTGCCTTTTTGCCCTTTTGCTTGGTGAGTGTATAGTTCATGATAGTAATTGAGGGTTAGAGGCTGATTGATGATTCCTTTGTCTTTAAACACATAAAACGTGACAATGAATTTGATTGAATAGAGGGTGGATGTGATAGAAAACAGTGTGCAATATGGTTTAAGATGGGCCCATGGTACCATTCCTTATCCATGCTACAATGCTATTTGGCATTCTGATTGTTTGGAGATTTGGTTGGTCACAAAAGGGATTTTTTTTTTTAAGATTTTCTTCATAAAAATTAAAAATGTTTTTTATTAACATGCGTTATTTTTCATAGTTAATAAAATTATTATTGGTGGGTGAGAAAATCTGTTTGTACATTGTAATATTAATCATACTTGCTTATATTATATACTCAATTTATATACTTGGACAATCAATATTCAAAGGAAAAGTTTTAAGTAAATATTATTTTTATATGAGTATAAAAATAATGTGATTGTCCAATTTTATATGAGCATAAACGTGGAATGATGGTTTATGGGGTATACAAGTAAATATAGTTTTTATATGTGTATAAATGTGAATGCCTTGGTATAAGTATTTTAATTTTTTTTATTTTTATTATTATCAAATGTTACAATACAGCTGATAAATAAACCAAATCTGTTTATATGGAAAAGAAGGTCTAATACCCAAATTAGTTTCTCTATTATACCGAATCGGTCATCTTGGTCCCCCTATTATAATTTGAGCCCTGGAGTTCCTCTACTTTCACGGTTGAGAAATGTCAGTCCTTTCCTTCGTCAATTTTAAAGGCTAAACGGGACTTTAGATATACCTTTAGGGACTAACATTTCTCATTCATGAAAGTAGAGAGACCTCAGGGCTCAAACTATAATAGAGGGATCAAAAGGGCCGATTCAGTATAATAGAGGGATTAATTTGGATATTACACATAAAAAAACAACCAAAATTTTTAATCTAGTAATTTGTATCAGTTGAAAAAACTAAAATGGTTGTTTTTAAGCAAGATATAATTGTATATGAGTAATGCTATTAAGGCCGAAGAGCCTTCACGAAGCCATTACACGAATCACATGGCATGCCACATAAGCATGCCATGTCATTCATCTTTTTTAAACCCATTCAGCTCGTTTTTTTTTAAAAAAAAAATTCAAAAAGACAAATTAGGGCCCAAATTCCTCTCGTTCTCTTTCTCGTACGAGCGCCACCGCCCCCTCGCTCACCGCCGCAGACGAAAGACACGAAGATGAAGGCCATGGCGAGGGTTGTGCTTGCGCGCTCCGTCCCTCTCTATCGTGCTCTCCTCTCGTCCTCGCTTCCTCGAAGAAGCCGGCACTAGTGGCCCCTTCTCTTCATCGCTCTAGCGCCACAACACCCCTCGTTCACTGCCGCAGATGAACGCCACGAAGATGAAGGCCATGGTGGGGGTCGTGCTCGCGCGCTCCGTCCCTCTCTCTCGTGCTCTCCTCGAAGAAGCCGAAAGTAATGGCTCGTTGAGAGGACATTCCCTTCATTAAGTGCCCGGTCTGCGAGAAGAAATCCATAGAGATCCAGAGTCTTCTCCGGAAGGAGGCATTGTTTTCACCCAAAAAGGTGTGGCCTTTTCTATTGAATTTCTTTGATTTCTCTCTGTTTTGCTTCTTGTTGGATTGGATCTGATGTTTTGGTTTTGATTTTGGGGTTTGGATTCAGGTGTTGGAGTTTCAGATCATCGAGATCGTGGAGAATGTTTGTAATTTGAAGGAGGGGGCGGATTGGATCCTCCGGATTGATATGGTTGAGAAAGGAGACAAATTGGAGGTACTACTTGGATTGGTTTCCTTTTTCTCTTAAATTGTCTGTTGTTTGTATTGCATTGCATTATTAGAAAATCCAGTTGTAGTACATGCAAAAAAAAATTTAACATTTGGGGAACTGTATTTTCTTTTGAGAAATATACTTTACCAGTTCAATATATGCAAATATATAGCTTTTTTCAGTGATGAATTACTTTTTAAGGTTCCATTTAGTGCCCATGGTATCAGTAGCATGGCTTTGAATGTGTTCTCCAAGAATTTTCACTAGAAACCATTTGTTTCAATGAGTTAAAAGTGATATGAATGGTTAGGTTTTCATTCTACCTCAGGCTTTTAGATTTTTTTTTTCTCTTAGCAATTCATGCTTCTTCTGCTGTTTTGGCTTCTACTTGTTTACGGTCAGGTTTGAATTGGCACATGTGATGTTTACTTGTTAATGTAGTCCTTATTTAGTATGCACATTGTTTACTTGTAACTCACCCATTGTGAGTGTTGTTTTGCCTATATGTAAGACACACTGATCCATTCAATGTGCGTTTCTGATTGCTATTAGTGAGCTAAGGTTTTTGTACTTGGGATTGGAAGTTTATCCGGGCATCATTCGTTGAATGAAAGATGATTATTCTTAAGCATGCTAAGGTGCTAAAATAGATACCCTAATATGTAGTAAACGGTCAAGGGAATTCATTGTTTTAGTTGTTATTGACAAATGACGGTTGCTTCACGTAGATACTGTAAGGACTGCATATGTCAATAATTGTCCCCATTTCTTAACCTCCATATATTCTATTGCAGGTTATGGGATATTTGGATACTGTTGTTGCAGAGTTATTTGTTTAAAAGTAGGCCTTCAGTTGATGTATTGATAGATTTTCTCTGCAATGACCTTTCTAAAGCATGCTTTGTCAAGCCACCACCTGTTCCAAAGGTAATTGTATTTGTAGATATTTCCAACTGTTATAAAAAAGAGAATAGCTTACCACTTTTGTACTGTAGAAGATTGAAATCCTGATTAATTGTTTCTTGCAATGCAAAATGTATGCTCTCCCTCCTCAAATTTATACTTCTATGTTGTGCAGGATAGGTTTCCTGATGAAACTTTTGTTGCCAAGTCATCCAAAGAAGGACAGTCATAAGAAATATATTAAGCCAAGAATTTTGCAGGGCATTTCAGAGACAAAAGCAGCAGTAAAGAAGTACACAAACAAAGTATCATGGAAGTTAATGAATTGGCTGTGGGGAAAGAAAGCGGGTCAAAGGCCTTCAAAGGCAGGCAAAGCTGAGCTTTAGGAGTAAAGAACAACTTCTCGATAGAGTTACTAATGTAGAATATACCATCTTTTTTATGTTTCAGATTTCTCATACATCTTAAACCTACTTTTTGGATGGAATTATCATCGGTTCTCTCCCCAGGCTGCTTTGGGTGTTTGTAGTAGTCTTTCTGAGCATTTACAGTATTTAATTCAAATCTTCAATTTGGTTGATAGCTTGGTGGTACCTGTCTATTTAGTGCAATATCAAAATCAAAAACATGTATCATCTCTAATTGTTTGGTGATACATTTTAGAGGTTGGATCTTTAGAGTATCTGAATTTGGTTCAAGTGAATCAATCCATTTTTGTTGCTATATTCTTGTAACCTGTCACTTGGAAAATGGTCTCATGTTTTTATCACTGTCTTCTGAAGCTTGTATTAACTTGAGATTAAAAAATAAAATAATAATAATAATAAGTTTATCAGTAAACTTTAGATTTCAAAATCCTTATTTCAATTAATCTAAACTTGTTCTAGCTACAAGCTAAACACACAATAATTTAAGAAAAGAATAAGTTCTTTTTTAACATTTATGATCAATTATATGTAACTTTGCTGTTTATAATCTCAAATCAACAATTGGAAATAATTTTAAGATGTGTACAATCAAAGATAGTACCCATTAATCAATAACATACATGCATTCAGACAAATATTTATGTGTGTGCCTGCTTTATCAAAAGGATATTCATACACAACAAAACCATGGCATGCATTGTAAATCAAATGCCACATCAAATGATCAAAACTTCTTACCTGACACTACAAAACATCTTCATAAAGACACAAAGCTAAGTAGCTGCTGTTGAACATAAACCAATGTGAGCATTGTCATGTTAATACTGGTAAATTTTGCCACTAAGTTCTGCAGCACAACACACACACTAACCCCTTCAAGTATAG
The DNA here is from genome assembly GCA_026586065.1 of Dioscorea zingiberensis. Lineage (NCBI taxonomy): Eukaryota > Viridiplantae > Streptophyta > Magnoliopsida > Dioscoreales > Dioscoreaceae > Dioscorea > Dioscorea zingiberensis. Next base: position 30,034,375 of record CM048818.1, read on the forward strand.
ATTTGAAACCAAGATAAACTAGAGGCTGCCAACAAACCTATGCTTGCAAGTGATTGAAAATAAGAGGCAGTAAAGTGCAGGTACACTCCAGCTTTTTGTTTCAGAAAACATTACAGCATAGTAGCTAATCAGATAACTTTTATAGGGTACACAACTCTTTAAAAAGACAAAAGGATGTTATTTGCAAAGAATATAGTAGTTTTTTCTTCAATGATGTTCACGATGAGGCTCTTGTTCCATTCCTTCGGCATCCTAAAACCGTTGATCATTGATTTGGAGCTGCAAAAGGGAGTATAGAGGAATTAGATAGGATTTGCAAGCAACACAACTTCTGATTTGCAGTATTTCTTAATCTAGCCATTGCTTTTATATAGGTGTGCTAAGTTTTACTGTCAATTGATTTAATGGTGCACTCTGATAACTGACATAAATTTGAATATTCTGGCATACCTTGAATTATTCAAAACAAAATTATGAAACACTCAAGTTACTTATATTAACATAAAAGAAAGTAGTAAAGAAATGGTAATTATACAACTTAAATACCAAACAAAGTATCACAACAAAAAAAACACAAAAAAAGACATCCCCAGGAGGAAAATTATCCCTTCTTCAGAAATCAACCTTATACTATCAGCACATCAATTTAGAAATGCAGGACTAAAAAAAAGCAGGGATTTAATCAGACAATCATGATAAGAGAATAAAATTAGATTAATATTATAGTAATTGCTTCAAGAACTGTAAATGTAATTGCTTCAACAATATTATTAAGTTAATACACATAATCATGAAGAACAAGATATTTAAATATATAGAAAGACAAACAAATAACCAGAAGAAGCAGTAGAAATAACTTTGCATTATACTTAATACACATAAACATGAAGAACAAGATAATTAAATATAGAGAGAGAGAGACAAAACAAACCATAAGAACAACAGAAATAACTTGGCATCATTCTTAAGTTAATACACATAAACATGAAGAACAAGATAATTAAATATATATAGAGAGAGAAACAAATAACCAGAAGAAATAATTATTCCTTTAGAAAAGATTAGAAAAATGACCACAAACACATCCAAACCAAATCAATCCTCAATGAAGTAGTGACATCAAAACAACTAAAATAAAACCTCCCAAACTCCAACTACCACCACCTTCAGATCAAACACACAGACCCTAATACAACATTAATCAATAAATCATAGAAACACATGAAGAAAAAGAAAAAGACTAATCAACCAACCAAAAAAATGCAGTCTTTCACTTTAACACATTAATCAAAGTTCTCCTCTTTGCTTGGCTAAATAAATACCTGAAAAAACATAAAACCAAATAATTATACTTCTCCTCCAACCTATTGCAAGCATTCATTTTGAGATTGACACATAATCATCATTCAAAAATAATAATTGACTTTTCACATAGATCACAAAATAATTTTCCAAAAAAGAAAACCAAATTTGTTATTCACAATTACCTAGGTAATCAATTCCCATTGAATCATGATTCAATAAGGCATTGAGTTGCATGTGTGAGGATGTCCATTCATTGCCTGGACTTGTAAAACCCATAGAAGAACTGGGCTGCATATTCATCTTGTTTGAAAGAGAGCTCAAATTCACCTAAGAAAAGAAATTATAGTCCAACATATTAAAAAGATTATATGGAATACCTTATTGAATATAAATATTAAATAACATAGCATTACCACACTTTCTTGTGTGCAAAGTTCAACTTGTGTGTCATTTTGAATTTGTTCATTTCCCTTTGTTTGGGATTTCTGCAAGAAATAACAGTAATTTTAGGCCAAAAAATAATTATAGAATTAATAAAATTGATATAAGATGAAAGTACCTTTTTCTTGTTTCTAATTATTATTTCTTCGACTTTTGACTTCTTCCTCTTTGATGGTGGTCGGCCCTTGCTCCGCACCTTTAAAGGAGTTAAAAACTTTGTGGTTGTTGTTGTTCGGTGTTGCTCATTATTTTCTTCCAACATTGTTGGTAGAACTTCATTGGAATGGTTCCCCCAAGAATTTGCATTATCCATCAACTTCTCAATTACCCCATCCACACAGTTCATCAAAAAATTGAATTTCTCCATAGATTCTACTCCAATTTCAGCAGCTTTAGAAAAATGAGAACATACTTTATTGTATCTCACTTTCTGCTCGATGGTTTGTGTGTCATCATAACAATTCATCATATAAGTATGCCTCCGTTTGATGTCCTTTCTCCAAGGTGGTAAAATAAATCGAGATGGAATCTCTTTTACATTCTTCTCAATAAGAACCTTGCATATGTGTCTACAAATAATTCCCTTAAACTCAAATAAACGGCATGAACATTTAATGTCAAATTCAATCTCATCGTAAAAAACATTGAATACCACCTGCTTTCTAAATATGCATTCTTTTCCTTTGAGAATGTCTGTCACCTGAAATGTACACATTGCCCCATCTGAACTAATGAGTGTAAGATTGCAATATATCATTCCTCTCAACTCATCTTGAAACAACTTAAAAATTTCATTTGTATAGGCTTCTTGTAGTTGCTTCTCAAAATAACAATCAGTCATCATTGGAAAACTTGAGTTAAATGAAGCAAAATCAGCTTTGTTTTCTTTCTCAATCTTACTTTTCAAGGCATTATCATACTGCTCAACAAATTGCTTCAATGATGTTGTTGGACCAACATAACCATCAAAAAAAGCATTTATGCTTTCACTTCTTTGAGTGGTAGACATCCCAGCCAGAAAATCTCTTTAACAAATATAGGAGCCGAACGATGATGATTTTTATATAATGAATTCAGCCATTCATTTTTTTCAATATTATAGTCCTTCATCATCTTCAACCAAATGTCTTCAAATTCTTGAATATCTACTGCTTCATAAATGATGCTTTTCAATATTTTCTTGATTGCTTTATATTCAGTTAGTCCTCCAAGCTTCTCGGGAACCATTTTCATGATATGCCAAAGGCAAAGACGGTGATGAGAATTTGGGAAAACCACTCTAATTGCACCTTGAATAGCCATGCATTGATCTATAATGATCGCCTTAGGTGCCTTGCCTGACATACATCCTAGCCAAGTTTTAAACAACCAAATATAATTTTCTGTATCTTCTTTTGTAACGCCCCGGTTTTCCTTGCGAATAATATATATTCAATAAATGCCGGAGTTATGTTTTCTTTGCAAATATGATATAAATACCGGAGTTTAATGAGAAAAGAATATTTAATTTTTAAAAGACTTCAATAATAATTAGTTAAACTATTGGAAGCTAGTAGCCATTAATCAAATGTGTTAATGATTAATTAATCAGCTTAATAGATGACAATATAAACTTAAAGCTTTACTGGGCTCAAAACAATGTAAGAAGGCTGCCATGTATGGGCCTGGGCTGAAATAAGTTTAAGGGGTTAAAAGAAGGGGGGAAAAGGAGCTGGTCCGCTGTCGGCTTTGGAGAAGGAGGAGCTGGCGATGGTGGGTCCGGTGGTGGTGGTGGTGGCGCTCTGCATGCTGCTTTGAAGGTGAAGACGCCACGAGGATCTCCAGATGTCAGCCCAGGGTGTTAAGAGATCAGTGAAGGTCTTCAGAGTAGGGTGTGCTTCGGTGAAAGGGGGAAGTCCTGACTGTCTTCTCTGTGCTGTACTCCGGCAAGATCGAGCGCAACCATTCTCATTCTCAGTCCCGGTCCCTATACCGGTGAGCTCATCATGCATCACCGGCCAGGCCCGACAAATTGCCTCGTCTCGGCTCCTCGCGGTTCCGACCAACATCTGCGCACCATCTCCGAATCTGCTCCGCCAACTCCTGCGCTTGAGCCTCGATTTTGATCGGGGGGTGGCCCGGAGGTCTGAGCGCCGGCTGTTCTTGTCTTCTCTGTCTAAGCTCAGTCCGGTGAGCTCAAGTCCTGCAAGGTATATAGTTAATTGGAGAAGGAGGGTTCAAGCTTGGTTGGGTGCTGTTTGTTGAATGCTAAGGTTTGTTCTGGTTGTTGTTGTTGATTGTGAAGTAGCTGTTGTGTTTTAGCTGCTGTTATTGTCCGACTTTGGTGCTGCAGTCCTTATGTATTGTTGTTGTTCCTATGGTGTGATTGCTGGTGTTTAATGGTGCTTAGTGTTTTGTTATTGTTGGTGTATTGACTGGTTGTAAAGAAACGAGAATTCGTAGTTATAAGAAAAGAGGATTTTGGTGCTCTTGATCATGCATGCAAGGTGTTTGAAGGAATACCCATGTGAAGTTAGTATGCCCAGCAAGTGTTCACTGAAATGTCAAGAAGAAGACTTGCTTGTGAATGCTTTTTAGAGACTCATGGGGTTAGAGTAATCAAGTCTTTTGCTTAGGTTTCAGTACTTTGCTTGATGAATGATCAAATTTAAGAAACACTTTTATTAAAGTCTTATATTGTAATTCTTAGTTATCACATTGTGATGCCTAGTTAAGTATTTGAGTATTGGATTAGTGTATTGTAAGTTATTGAGGTATGGTGGCAGTCAACTGGTCTTTGGAGTTGCCTAAGTAAGAGCTTCATATTTTGATCCTAGGTTATAGTTGGTCCCTTGTATAAATTATAACAATGCTTGAATAATGGGCCTTGAGGTAATTTGAATTGGGCCATGAGAGTTTAGAAGAAAATAATTATTTAAGGGAATACGATTTGTGAACATCTCCTTTGCTTCTCAGAATGGCCGGATCCAGTGGACCTCGAAAGCACTGCCAACGTAATCGGCCGCGCATTAAAGAAGAGATAAACTCAACCTCAATACAAGGCCCTAATAATGCCATGATAGAGCATAACAATCCATAAATAAACATAAACTCGAGTTCATATGAACATAGAGTCATTAGGGCCCGTAGGCCCCATAGAAGTCTGGTCCCTATACGGGTCCTACAAATAACACAACTCATAAAAATAAAAGATAATGGAGACTCCTATAAACCTCTGGTCTCCCGGAGTCCTTCTCCTCAAGCTTCTTCCCCCTCTTAAACCTCAGAATCTGAAAAAAAAAAAGAGAAAACACGTGAGCTTTCGAAGGGAAAGCTCAGTAAGCACCCCTGCAGGTCACTGTGTCATCAACAGGAAAAATGACAGTCAACAGGATCATAGTATCAACAATAAAGTCCTAGGAGTCTACCACAAACAAGTCAAAGGTACCACCGCTACAAAAAGCCCCTACCGGGCTCAGTAGTGAGTTCTAAGAGAACTTCGAGTTTACCCCGGCAAGATGTCCAAGCCTTTTTGGATATAAATACGGACCTAGATGGTCGTTTGACCCTCCACAAATGGTGGTGGGGACTACCTCTTCTACTGCGATTGATTAACACCTGGCCAAGCAGTACCATGCCCACCAGACAGGTAAGACCTCCAATTTGTTTCTCTCGTAGAGCCGTCAGAAAGACAGGGTGCTATCCTCAGACATTCCCTAAATTGGAGCTTCCTAGCTCCACCGAGTCCGAGGCAAGAGAACATAGCAACTGTGGATACCAGCGTCCGTAAACAAACACACATGCTCAAGGATTCAAAAACAAATATGAGCGGCATGTATGGCAACAAATGCATGTAATAAGAATACATAGCAAGTCAAGAAATCCCGTTCTGCGGGTGAAATCTAAAGTGAACTTACCTCTAAAGAGACTAAATGTCTTCCTGGTCTCCTTTGAAATGCCTTACGCCTCCCGAGTATCCTGGGTATACATAGACTCTTATTAGAGTCAAGTTTTCCACAAGCTCCTATTTCCCATGCATGTCCCTACGTGTTTGTTGGGCTTAGGGCTCCACTAACGGGTCCTAGAGACCATCTCTTATATTTACTGGCCCTTATTCCCGTTTAAGTGCTCCCGAGTTGACTTTTGGTCCTACCTAGGTGTATACATGGTCACTTTAGTCCATCTGGCCGAGTCCCCACTCTTACTTAGTCATTTTGGTTGAGTTGGGTCTACTCAAATTTATTTCAACCCCCTTTTTTTTTACCCTAGAAGGGCATTTTGGTCATTTGGCAACTTTTGACCCTAAAGTTTTAAGGTTCCATTCGGTTAGGACTTATTTAGCCCCTTTAAGCTTTTCTACCAAATAATTTCCATAATTTAACCAATTATCTAAATTTAGGAAATTATTTAATTTCTCATTTGTCACATTCACTATTTCAATACTATCTTTATGTCACACTAGCACAATATTATCCACTATAATATTTGTCACACTCCCTAGGTTCCATAAAAATTATTTGTGACATACCAATAGCCATCGAATTATTATCTCATCTAATTAATTATTGTTTGTCACAATAATCAACTAATTTTCTAGCTCATAACTAATAAATCATTTATATTATTAGCTTGTCAATATAAGTTAATATTTCATCAACTTTTGTTTATTGTCACATGTCCTAAGTTCCCCATTTTAATACCATGTATAGCCAATATTAAACAACCTATGTTCTAATTAAAAGAGAGGGAAAACAAATAATTATTTTAATTAAATAAATTAGTGTCACACCCCTAAGTGTATGTAATAATTAAACGATTAATATTAATATATTTTTTTTTTTAAAACTTCTTCTTCTTCGTTTTCTCTACCCCCGACCGAGAGTCACCGGAGTCCTGTGTCCTTCTCACCGCACCTTTACCGCCTGGGCTAGGAGCTCGTCGCCAACAACCTTGCGACCACGGTACCGACCTCTTCCTTGGCTTACCGCCTTCATCCCTCGCGGGACGACCAAGCGAAGCTCTCGGTAGAACTATGCTCTCCGGCGAGCTCTACTACCGGCCGAATGTATGCTAGGACTATTTCTACGAAGTTCGGCTGCAGTTTAGTCGCTACTTCACGCGAGTTTGTTGTCAGTGTTGGAGACGCGAAAATCTTCTCTGCTTTCTCCGACAGGCTCGGCCCGCGGGTGGCCCCGTCGATTTTACTCGCCACCCGCGAACTTCCTCCTCGCCAAGGTTCTCCGACGCCAACGAAGCTCACCGAACGGCGGCTCCCTCGGTGGGCACCCTCTTCCCTCTTTACAACCCGCGGGTGAAAGCTCACGATTCAAGTGCCGCCAAGACAGGGGAAGTGAAACCCCTTTTTATAGGCTCTTCCATGGCTGCAGCGGTGCAAGGCGCCAGCCTTGCCACGGAGCCAGCGGTGGTTTCACTTGTAAATCTACCGGAGGTGAGTGGGCCGTAGCCGCTTCATGCGTTCGGGGAGACAAAGGCCGCCGAGATCATCACACCGACGATGAAGGCGCATGATCATCTAATCCACATCAAAGGTTAGGATTCAATCTCATCTTCTCGTGATCCAGGTACCGCCAAAGATTAACCATCGAGATTGCTTGAAGATTGGCCCGATCTCCCTCTTTAGCGCCTCAAGATTTAAGGCACATGGGATGAACGACCCACGCTCCCCCGCACCGGAGGTTATCTCCATTTAACCCATCCACTTTGCCTCAGATCCAGATTCGACAAATGAACTCAATCCTGATCTCACCACGCGTGGCTTTACCACAGAGTTATAGCGTCTTTATGATCAACAACGATATGGAACGATCTCGGTAGCGCCACCTGTCATTGATCACGTCCCCTCCATCTCTTCTCAAGATCATCACTACCGGGGTGATCAAATCTTGGCCGTCCAACCAACACATTAAAGGAAAATTTTCCGGAAGTCCCTGAACCTATTAATTTTACAGATAGGTCCTAGTTCTGTGAGAGGGAAAATTTTCTTAAGATCCCTCTATCTTCCAGAAATTACCATTTGGTCCCTGCAGACCCCATATTTGTTTTAATTTCCATTTAATTTAAATAAATCATTTAATCCCACATTAACATTTATCGGGGAAAATAAATAACTTAAATATTTTTCCCAAGGAAATAACTAAATATTTATTTCCAGAAATTCATGGATTTTACAGCTTCTGTGGTTCGGATGCTCGAATGAGTTAAGGCATAAAGAGAATTCATACCTTGTTATACTTCTGGCTTGTTATCTATGAGAAGTTGAAACCGACTACAATGTAAAAGTGTCGAGCTAAGGTCATGCATAGAAATGGAATGATTTGCTTGTTGGGCCGTAGTCTTTATGGACTTGGGCCCATGATTGATTAGAAGATGATTGTTAACTAAGAGATGATGTATTGTGAACTAGAGCTTAATTTAGTTATGATTTTGTTTATTAGGGAAAGGGAAAGCCAAGTCAAGAACTCCAGGAGGTTCTAGTCAGGCTTGACTTACTTAGGACCACAGGTGAGTGGACCTACTGTATATTCTCGTGTTTTGATCGGGTTTTGCCGTGTTTTCAGCTTATGTTCCTCGGCTAAGATTTGTTTCCAGTTTTGAGAATGCTTTCGATTATTTACAGCTATTGTAGATTGATGTTTTCTGCATATGACTAACTGTAGATCATTGAGATAGACATGAGATAGATATAGGACGTGAGCATCGATCTTTGCTTCCTGTTAGACGATCCTTGCTATGCAGATGCGGCTCCATTGAGCTAAGACCAACGTGATACCGAGTAGGGGAAAGGTTTTCTTGTTTTCAAAATGAATTTCTAGCATCAAAACCTTGTTTTAAAAATGAATTTATCTTAAAACCCTTTTCCGACTCTCTGGAGTGCTCGGTACCACGAGTGAAGACCTGTGATCGGGGAAACCTCAGCTTCACATACATACCCCGTGATCGGGGGATACCTCGCCGGCTAATTATCTGAGATCTTAGCAAGTCGATCTTACAGAGTTGCATTCTTATCGATAGACGCTCACATATCTAGACATCTCATGAGACATAAACAGGCATGTTAGTGATTGATGACTTCTCGGGTTTTCTCGGACATTGCATTAGATGATCTTCCTAACTGCGAAGACAATGCATAGACTGTCCTGATTTACTATATTTTCCGCATGTATATGAGTAGAGATTACTTTCCATGTACAAGATTATATTTTCAGATGCACGGGTCTTAGTTGACCTGACAGTAGGGGTCACATATCACTGAGCTCTGTAGCTCAGTCCCTCTTTCTTACTCACCTTGTGCAGGTAGCAGACAGAAGTTCGGGTACAGGCTAGGCACGGCGAGATGTGAGGACTTAGTTGGCTCTGGCGTCCCACAGTCATTTTCCTTTCCGTTGTGTACTCTGCAGATTATATGTTTATTTTATATCTGACTTTTGGAGACTAGACCCAGACGTGTAGTCTGTGGGGATCTGTATCAGATTTGTCTCTTTTGTTTGGAAGAGTTCCAGATTTATTATGATTTATTATTACTATCTCCAGATTATTCCGCAGATTTTTAGATCAGATTTGACAGCCTTGGGCTCAGGGTTCCCACCTGGGCTGGCTGGTGTGACACTTGTCCCTATTGGGGATCAGGGTGTGACATCTTTTGACAATAAACCACATCCAAATAATATTGTTTTTCTATGATGGTTTACGCCAACAAACGAAGCAAAAGGCATGTCATACTTATTCGTTAAGTATGTTGTATCAAAAGATATAACATCACCAAATGCTTCATAAGCCGCTATAGACCTTGCATCTGCCCAAAATACATTTCTTAACTGACCTTCCTCATCCATGTCAATCAAATGAAAAAAATTTGAATTTCTTCGTTGCATGCGAGAGAAGTAATTTCCAAGTGCCTCGGCATCTCCAACTCCATGTCTGAATTGCCTTGCTTTAGCAATATAGCTCCTACAATCTTTCTCGGTGTATGTCAAATTTTCATATCCCCCACTTTCAACAACCAAGGAATGAAAATTTTTACTTAAACTTATACCTGCTTGGTCGTTTAATTCAAGTTTTCTTTTGACATATGTATCCATTGTTTTATTGCACCTTTGGAAACGAGATTTTTGTGGACTAAGTGCATGATTATGCTCCAAATGAGCACTAGAAATAGTAAAGCGCCCATCATTGCCAACAATAACATTAATCTTGGCCGGACAATTAACTTTGGTAGATAGCCTTGGGTTGAAAGCATTTTTTGCAGTAGATATTCTTTTGCCACCTCTTACACATGCAAGCGTGTAATATTTTAACTGTCCATCATCACCTAATCTAGTACTTTTTTTTGTGATACCAAAGCCTTTTTGCCGAGCATACTCAACATATAAATTGTAAACTTCTTCTTCAGAGCCAAGCACCATACCGGCCTTTGGAACAACTTTTTCAGATAATTCTAAATGTACCAATTTTTCTTTGTCCAATATTTCTAAACTAGAAGAACCAACTTCTGTCTCATCTTTACCCCACTCTGAAAACCCAACTTTCGATTCTTCCATATTGTTCTTGATTTAGATCTACATTGAAAGACAAATAAGAAATCTAAAAGTTTCAACAATACATTCTCTTTAGCATCAATTCTACATTGATTCTATATTGAAATCATAATGCATAATCTAGCAAAGAGTAAGGTGTCATCATAGACAAATTTAGTGGAAACTTTGATATTTATTATTTAATTTAGTGTACTCAAATATCTCTATAAAATACACTTACCTCCAATAACTGACACGAGAAAAAACATAATATCACTTCATAGTATATATACATAACACATAAATGAGTATTTACATCATAAATTTTTTTAATTGATGAAAACTTATTTATGTAACTTCTGCATTTATTCTGCAATTACACAATATAAGAATGATTACAGACAGTCTACATTCAATCAAAAAAGAACACTTTTAATACGTTGGGTACAAAGCTAAAGAGAATTACATGATGGGGATCTACATTCATTCAAACACTACATATGTCTTGCAACTTTGGATTTTACTCAAACTCGATCATTCTATTTTATAAATAACTATCAACCTGTTTGTACTGTAAGTGTGACATTGTCTTTGGTATAAACTTCGGCCTGATTTGGGCTTGAACCGAGTCCAGCATAAATAATATCTTCAAAACCAGGTTTTTTTGGCTCTAATAATGGTACATTATCATTGCCTAGCATAAGAACCTTAGATGGTCCAATAATGGCTCTAATAAAGGTACATAAACAATGTCAAAGTGAATCCTTAGACGGTCTCAATTTTATTTTGACAAACTAGCATGTCACCCTTTCTCCTATCAATCACAAAAATATCAAAGTTTCATCTTCATAGACAAATTTATCTTCTACGAATATCTATGTTACGGATATATTTGGTAAGACGCGTGTCATTGACCTAAATGGCCACCTGTCACACGCAGGACTATGTCCCTTTGGCCACGTGGCAATATCACCAAATATCCTAGCACAATTCCGTTCGGCAAATAAAATGAGGGTTCAATCCTACAAACAAGTCCGTCGAAATTATAGCAACCTTCTTATCCACAAAGCGTGAAAGTCTCATAAGGTGCTTATAGCCACCTAGGTAAGAAAATATCTAACGCCTCTACAGTAAGTAGATCTTATCCACTTGCCTCTACAGTGGGCAGATATTTTCTACTTACCTACGTAGCACCTACACAGTAGGCAGATATTTTCTTACCGCCTCAAGAGATATTTTCTTACCGCCTTTTTTACTGCCTTACTTACCGCCTTACTCACCGCCTTACTCACCGCCTTTCCTAAACCGCCTTTAAGTTGCTATAAAAGAAGAACAATGATAGAAAGAAAGGGATGGGAAAAACATTACCCAAAAGAACTAACTTATGTCTAAGACTTGCTCTTCACAAGTTTTCTGACTTAAGCATCGGAGTTAAATCCGGGCAGAAAGGCCCAATTCCGATCCTTCCCTTCTCCTTTTTACAGATTCACCTCAAAGCAAAGAGCTGATAATTCCGGACGGCATTCCAGAGCGTCTCCTGTTCTGAACCTGAAGTAAGCGTCCACATCAACTATAAATTTCAACCGTTTGTCGAAGGCTGAGACCAGATCACGAGGCACCCGTAGCCAAAGTGTGAGGTGGACCAGTTTTTGACATCGATAGTTTGGATATCTACATATAATAATAGTTTCCAAAATCAGACATCCAAGAAGATAGCAAGCAAAACCTTTTCCACAATTTAGGCCTTGATATCTAAAAATTAAGGCGAAGCGAAATTAAAGATGAGCCTGTGGTGAAACCTAGAACCCCAAGAGCTAGCCAATTATGCTAAATACAAAAATATCCTTTCCTTTGTGCAATTGAGGTCACAATACTAAAAAATCCTCAACTTTACCTGAATGAAAGACTATGATGGACCTTGGAGTGAAAACCAGCGCTCAGATTCGGCCTAGCAGAGCAGAAAGCACATGTCCAGTCGAAAGAGTACGATCTTAGACTCAAAGAAGTCCGACGATTAAAAAAGGAGCTACTTAAAAAAAATTCATTAAAACCAAAACCTGTAGGCAAGGGCTTCAATCCCACGAAAATCTTGGAGGAGATGGAGAGTGGGATGGTTGGCGGCTTCGGGAGAAGGCGCGGATGAAGAGGTTGTAGAGGAGGGGAAGAGGTGGGAGTAGTGGAGAGAGAGGGGGCCGGAGAAGGAGAGAGGAGGGGCAGTTGGGGGGTGCGGTGGGCGGCCGACGGGGTTCGTCTGCGGGCGGCTCACTCAAAGAAGCGCGAAGAAGATGAATTAGGCCTTTGTTTCCTTAGATGGGAGTACTGGAGAGAGAGTGGGCCGGAGAGGGAGAAAGAGGAGGGGCAGTCGAGGTGCGGTGGGCGGGCGACGGTGTCATCTATAGACGGCTTGCGCGAGGAAGAGATGGGTGCGAAGATGAGGAATTTGGGCCCTAATTTGTCTTTTTGAATTTTTTTTTTAAAAAAAAACGGGTTGAATGGGTTTAAAAAAGATGAATGATATGTGGCATGCCATGTCATTCGTGTAATGGCTTCGTGAAGGCTCTTCGGCCTTAATAGCATTTTTCATTGTGAGTATATTTATTGAAATCATTATTTTTAAAATAATTATTTTAAAATAAAAATTTTAAACAATAATATCTAATATCCATCATTAATATATAATTATTAAAATATTATATATTAATAATTAATTAGTTTAAATATTTAGTATTGTTAAATTTAAATAATAATAATAATAATAAATATTTAAGATTATTTTATATTTTTATTTATTTTTTTTATCACCGGTAAGAAACTGTAAAGAGTTTCTACATACTTTCCTGTTCCACAACTCAAACACATCATTTTCATCCACAAACAACCCAGGAATAAAATGCTTAGAATGGTGGGATGGAGACATGTCGGTGAGTAGGTGTGCCTATTTTTTTATTATTAATTTTCAAATATACTCATATTATATGTGAAACAATATATTTACATACATCCAATGAGAAGTTCATACTCTCTCATGATGTTTCTTGAGGGTTAATTACTCCAATGGTCCCTCAACTTTGGTCTTTTTCACATCTGTCCCGCATCTTTATTTTGCAATCAAAATATTTTCCAACTTCCCGTTGTAAAAAAAAACTTTCAACAATCGGTTGCCGTTTAGAGAAAGCTGACATAACAATAATGGTGCTGACTCACGCCCCATCCCGAAATCTGACGTGACAACAAAAAATATATATTTCATATAAGTGTCCCTTGACTTTGTATGGATTTCATAAATGGTCCCCAACTTTTGATAAATGTTACGTATGATTCCTCATTTTAGATTTGTTCATTAAAAGCTTCTAGCTAATGTTAAGTTTACTTCAACTTGATAGATTAATTAATTATTTCCTACCAACTTTCAGCCTTGTATTAGTTTAAGATTAATCTGAATTTGTTAACTATAAACATAATCCAAATTATACCAAAATATAATCAAACTATACAAAAAAAACCAAGTTCATCTTGGTCAATTTGTATCAACTATAAACATAATCAAATTAACATAACCCCAAGTTCTTGGCCAAAACACAAACAACTATGGTTTTAACACATTTACAAAAGCAAAATCCTGTAGTAAACACAATTATCAACAATAAACAAATTTTTTATTTACAAAATAAAATTAACATAACTTGACCAATATTTACAAATTAAGACATTTATCTACCATAAATACAAAATTAAAATCCTACAGTAAACACTTACAACAAAATCCTGCAATAAATATAGTGCAGTAAACATATTACACAACTATAAACACATTTACAAAATCAAATTAACATAACTTGGCCAATATTTACAAACTAAGACATTTATCTACTGTAAACACAAAATCAAAATCCTACAATAAACACATTACACATTTACAACAAAATACTACAATAAACATAGTGCACTAAGCACATGACACAATTTTAAACACATTTACAAAATCAAATTAACATAAAACAAGTTCATTTGGGCCAACTTGCCCCTTCTCTCAACTACAAACACATTTACATATTATCTTGTTCAAAACATAAACAGCTATTGCAATGTCTGACAATCTTGCTCAACTAGTGGGGAAAGGGTATGAAGAATTAGTTGGAATTGATGCTCCACTAGAGCCCTGAAAAGAAGAACTTGGGGTTATATTAATTTGATTATGTTTATAGTTGATTTAAATTGACCAAGATGAACTTGGTTTTTTTTTCGTAGATTTTGATTATGTTTTGGTATAATTTTATTATGTTTATAGTTGATAGATTCAGATTAATCTTAAACTAATACACGTGTGGAAGTTGGTAGAAAATAATTAAATAATTTGTCCAATTGAAGTCAACTCAACATTAGCTAGAAGCTTTTAATGGACCAATCTAAGATGAGGGACCATACGCAACATTTATAAAAAAGTTGTGGGACCATTTATGAAATCTATACAAAGTTAAGGGACCCTTATATGAAATATACATTTTTTGTTGCCACATCAGATTTTGGGGTGGGGCGTGAGTCGGCATCTTTACCGCCATGTTAGCCTTCTCTAAGGTAAATTGCACATGAGGTCCCTTAACTTAGGAGGTCCCTCAACTTAGGCGCATTCCCACTTTAGTCCCTAATCTTGACTTAGTAACCAGAAAGTCCTCCAACTTTAAACATTGTAACAGAATAGTCCCTTAGGCCGGTTGCCTGTTATAGAGAAGCTGACGTGGCAGTGAAGAGGCTAACTCACTTCCACCCATTTATCTAACATGGCAAATTGTAGGCTATATTTCACAGAAGGTCTCTCAACTTATGTTGTCGTCCCATTATAGTCCCTAAACTTATTATAAGGCACGTATATGGTCCCTAAACTTAAATTTGGCAATTTCAGTAGGGCTTTAACGCATTTTCAACTTAACATAATCGAATTTAACATCAAACTTACCAGGAAAATAGTGGAGTCTTACAAATCAATAACCTAATTTAACAATTTATATAATCCTGCAACATGTAATCCAATTTAACACAGTTGAACATCCAATTTAACACAATTGAACATCCAAGTTCATCCAAATTAACACATCCAATTTAACAAAAACCTGCATTATATATTCAAAAACGCAACAGTATCAAATTTAACACAATTTAACATCCAACTGAACATGTCCAACTTTACGAAAACATAACTTAAAGACACTTTCTAATTCTACAAGAAAACTGCAAAATAGCTACGGACAAATCCCTCGCTAATTCATGTATTTCCGTTGCTAAAATAATTCAGTGAGGAAATAGCGACGGAAAGTTTTCCGTCGCTATTTTGATCCTAGCAATTATTTTGCGGGGGAAACGTTATTAGCCACGGATTAGTGAGGGAGTCTATCCCTAGCTATTTAGCAAGGACCTATAAGTTTTAGCCATTTAGCGAGGGAATAGGTTCCCTTGCTATTCCATAGCTATATTCCCTCACCGAACATTTGCTTTAGCGAGGACTTAGTGGCGGAGTTTCTATAGCTATTTAGCGAGGGAACATATTCTCTCACTATTCAGTAGCTATATTACCTCACCGAACTTTTACTCTGGTGAAGATCCTTGTAGCTATTTAGCGAGGGAACATTTCCCTCGCTATTCCTTAGCTATATTCCCTCATTGAGCTGATTTTTTAAAATTTATTCCCTTGCTATTCCGCAGCTATTCCCTAGCTAATAGTTATTTGTCACCAATATTTATTTTTATTTATTGGTTCCCTGCAGTACAAATTTACCTAGCAACTGTAAACTCATAAGCATCTGGAATAAAATTTAAGCTTAAATATTCAACAAACGCATATAAAAAAAAGGAACCACTAAAGCAACAACTGAAATTCAAATTACACCTTTAAGTTTTGAAGGTTACATAAGATTCCCAACCAATTCTCCTTACAATGTCATCTTTGCATTGTTTGATCATTCACCACATTCTTTGCTGACTGGAAAAAAAAAAAAAAGAAGAAGAAGAAAATACAATTTCCCGTTCCAAGTACATGGTAAACTTCACAAAATCAAAATGTACCCCAAAGCATAGATATCTACAGGACATGAAGCATGAAGTCAATCTTCAAGATTCATACAACTTGGTAGGGATCTCCCTCCTACATTCCATGTTGCAACAAAGATCATCTCTAAAGAATAATGAGGAATAGGAGAATATCAAATAAGAAATGACAATGTGAAAGAAAATCATCTCTAAACAATTGATTGAACACAAACAATTAGTGAAGCATTAATTGGTTAACTTGGCCTTAATTTCTAAACAAGAAGGGCAACTTCACATGATAATCTTCTTTCTGCTACATCCACGGTTGCAAATAAATAAAAATTCTGTTTATTTCAAAGAAAAAGAAATGCATTTCTATCAACCCCAATAGGGATTAATATATAAAGTAATATGCAAAAACATTTCAGAAACAAAAGAGAGTGCATGAGACACTTCATATAGTTGGTGAACCATATAGCAGCTGCAAAATACCTAATGGGCATGGACAAAGAACCCAATCAAATAAGTTCACTTGCTAAGGCAATCATTCAGCTATTCTATAGCCATAAATTGGGAATAAAAACATATAGTCATTACATGTATATGCACATCATCCATATAATGCAGTAACATTAGATGCCTCAAATCAAATTATCAAGTGGTTGATAAGTTTTTCTTAAAATGACAGTGGCCACTAAGCATCACCATATACTACAAGGATGTTTGATGACAATTCTACTTCATTTATCTTCATATTTACATGATCAATCAGTTAGTAGGTAATTACATTCTCTAAGTGAATTCATACATCAATTTAAATTATTTACCTGAAAAACTAATAAGCAAAAAACTATAAAGTAATCATCTTATAGGTTCAAAATACAGTAGACAATTACCTTAAGTTCCTTTCCATCGACTTTAATTGATAATAGCTTAAGATCAATCCCAGGAAGAACCAAAGGACAAAGAGCACCTAATATATGTAACAGAGCATCAACAGAAATGCCAAAAAAAGTTATATGTATGAACTGGACTGCTAATCAAATGAGAAAGTGCTGCAAAAAATGTATTTCAAAAAAATATCATGCACCTTCAACTCGAGGAAATACTGCTATTCTTGATGGCGGCTACCTAACATCTGTTGCATTTGATCTTGTATCTTCTGTTGCATCTCCCGCTGTTCTTGATGATAAAGTGGTTGGTTCTCCGTGACACCTCCACTCAAAATAATTTGCAACAAAACCCTTCCTTACTAGATGCATCCTCACTTCCTCTGGATGCTTATTTCCGCGGTTCGCTCATTTTCTGCATGGACACCTCCATGAATCTTGGATGACTACAGGCAAATTTGAGGAATTGTTCAACACCGACATAAAAGACGAGGTTCATATCCCCTCGAGGAAGACGTCGAGCATACATCCAAAATCTATCAGGGGTATTCATCATCCTAAGGTGTATTAAAAAAAACGAAATAAATAAAGTAATCACAAAGGAAAATTTGTCTAACACAGACACAAGATCATTAAAGTGATCATGTCAAAGCTCAAAAAAAACAAGAGTGTAATGATATTATAAGCTTAAAAAAAACTATGAAACACCAAGGGGTACTTATGAAAATAAAAATTAATTCAAGAAAAAATTTATCCAAAATTAAAATAATAAATAAAACTTATCATCATCTTTTCAATCAAAAGCAAACACAATAGTACATCTACTCCATGTGATAAAAAGCAACTGTCTAAGAGGAACGGCTCGCATGAATAATTTATTTTTCACAAATATTGGAAGGTTAGAAATGAACAAAGCAGAAAGATTCAAGGGCTTTGTACTTTCATTAGATCGTTTATTTTCATTGTAGAAGTTGGTTATGAATGTTAGGAAGCTATAAATGTATTTACCTCATCTTGCGTTCACCACATAAACAACATTCATGATTAATCAAAATCAGAAATTCAAAGAATTCCTGGACTCTACTTCTAACCAACATACAGGATGGTTTCACACCTATACTACGACACTATGTCAATAAAATATTTTAAAGGTAAATATTTCACACCTATACTAGGACATTTAAAAAAGTTGAATATACAACCAATTCAACCAATTGGGAAGGAGCAGTCCATGTCAAACTTCAAACTAGTAAAAGACCAGGCTTTCATCTTATGTCTTCACTCTTTTACATCAGTGAAAGACCTAATTAAATTATTCAAAATACAGCAGGTTTATTCATCAAAATCATAGGATCTATGGACATGGCATTCACTTGCCACCATCCCTCCAAGCCTTAGTGAAAAACAAACTAAAGTGATTAAGCCCAAGAACTCAATACTAAAAGCAGATCAACATAAACTATCATAAATCACACACAACTCAAGAAGTTTCAATCAGAATAAAAGGAAAGAAAAAAAGCAATCAAATTGTATACCTGTTTGGCCAAAAACTCAAGGTAGTCGTCCTGAAGCAAAGCCAACACCTGGTTGGTAGCTATCAAATCTGTTTATTATAATCCTAAACAATATACAATATAATACAACAAAACTAAACTAAAAATAGTTCAAATCTATCAAATCCAAAAATAACTTGGAAACAACACCATATAGGGTTCAACCACATATAACAAAATTCTTCAATCACTTAGAACAAATAAGGTTCTATTGAAGAAACTACATACCCTTTCCAAGTTAACTATTCGTGATATAAGAAAAAAGAAAAACAACTTTATGAGCTTAAAAACTCAGTAAACATCCTAACAACTTAACAAAATCAAGCACACAATTTAAGACATGTAATAACATAAAACGTCAAGTTTGGAATAAATATTTTCACATGATCTTAAATCAAAATCTACAATATAGATAGTTTTCAAATTGAAGTTTATCGGAAAAAAAATTGAAGTTTAACAAATTGGGATTTCTGTTTAACAAATTGGGATTTCTAAAAAAAATTGTATTCCCAATGAAAATGGTTTCAAATAGACAAAAAATATTTGAAACTTTGTATTTAAAGTCAAAATAGTCTAGAGCAATTGAAGTATACATTAAGAAGAATGAGTGACAATTGTAATGTGATCATTATATAAATTTAAGTAGGCATGTTTAAATTCATTAAGAAGAATGACAATTGAAGTATTCATGCTGTGTAACATACATTATATTTGAGCAGTACCAATCATGATTAATCAAGCATTACATTAGCACCATACTATGTTAGAGTAGCACCATACTTGTTCGAAAACTATTACCAGTACATTAGCACAAACCAGAGCATTAAATAGCTACCAGATCAAAGTCTGGGTCATGTTGGAATTTTAAACATTGAAATTTAAGTTCAATTTAATTAACATCTTGATAATTTTCAATTATTAGAAAATTATTTTTTAGCTTCTGAATTCTGGACAGTCTACTAAAGTAATACTACAAAGACTTATATGAGTGGATAAATCCATGAAATTTATGCAATGAATTTCTGGATTGTCAGCCACTTCTTGGTCTTAGCCTACTTGCATATGCTTTTCTTTGTAGATTGTTTTGTGAGGTTTCCTCCTATGTAAAATATAGTTCTTGATATATGTTAAAATAAATTAGCGATAGATTGGACTCAAAATTGAAAAATTGAGATGGTGCTTCATTTATTGTATGCATTTATTTATTTTATACAATTATAAATGGTACCAGAATAAGGAAAGCTACTCACCCCATTAACTTATCAAATTTTAACTGCAACAGATCCAGTTCACTCCATTCTTTCTCGCATATCTGCACTTGATTCTCACTTCTCCACTTCCTTTAAAAAAAAAAAGCCCTAATCCAATGATTTAAAAATAAAAAAATAGTTGTAAAATCTTAGAAAAAGCATAAATATAAACATACCAACATCAGAAAAAAAACTTCTCATGCATGATAGGCAGATCAAACATTAATTATAGAAGATGGAACTTATTTCCAAAGTATGACCCACAGTGCTACCGCAAAGATCAATCAAAACCATCCTAAGAAAGAAAAAAAACAAGCCATCAATCAAATGCCTGGTGTATTTTGAATTCGCAGCCCCTAACAAGATAGTTTCCTTTATAATCCACAACATAGAACTCACTCTAATAGGATGGCATCCATATTGACACTAGCTAGTATACATTTCACATTACCCCGAAGTCCCAGACAACATGGAATGAGAATGAAAATCACAACAAATTAAATATAGTCTCACAAGAGAAAATGGAGTGAAGGAGTCCAAGAAAACATCTACCGATAATCATAATTACAAACAAAATGGGACAAAATGAATTCATAAACGAATCAAATCTAAAGAAGGAAAAAATGTATGAGGGTATGATGAAATCAAATAATTGAGGAATGACATTTCTTCTATATCATAATTCCAATACAAAATGGGGCACACGAATTCATAAACGAATCAAATCTAAAGAAGAAAAAAAATGTTTGAGGCTATGATGAAATCAAATAATTGAGGACGAACCTTATGAACATGGTCGTCGGCCTGAAGTCTATGCTAGAATGAGAATTTCCTTTTCCAAACTACTCCAAGTTCCTGATTTTAAAGGTACTTACTATTATCATGCATGTATATAACACACACATATTCTTAATTTCATGACTAATGTCAATTTTTTTTTTCTTAAAAGATTTAGAAGGTGATAATGAAATGAAGGAGACTATGAATTAAACGATCTCATATGCTGAAACATTCATATACTAGAAAATTGTATTGAACCATTCATGAGCTTTCTCAAGGCTGATAAAGAGAGCTTCTATGAGATGTTCAGAGCCTTTATGAAGAAGTAAACAATGGCAATTGATCCAAATCATCTCCTCTTGATGAAGAGAACCAATCAGAAAGTGAGTAATTACTAATCATCTCCTATATAATTAGCTCTTCTCAGTGAGTACTCTTTCTTAATTAATGACATGTAAATATAAATTATTAATGTTCAAAAGAAGTTGAGGATCAAAGAGCTGGAAAGAAGTAGGAAATGTTTCAAAAAAAGGAAGCTAAAGAACACACAAGGGAAATTATGCACGTGAGACTGTTATGCTTCAGAACAATTAAACCAGAAAGATATTATAACTTTGCCACATACCTACACACGATTGGCTTCCTTTGCTTTGAATGCCTTGATTACCTGGATAGTGTAATTAAAATTTTTAAGAGTTATATAAATTAAAAGCTTGTAAGTCAGTAACTCTACTAATTTCAAAAATTGTTTGACTGTCATGAGTTCTTCCAAGGTTATGTTGAAGCCTAACTAAAAATTTTAAGGGTTATATAATTTCACATGATTTCAGATGGTATTGACCTACTACAAAATGATATCAAATTAGTTGCTATTTAAAAAAAATGCAGAACCTGATATTTGTGTGGAAATCCGGTCTTGAAATCACTAGGGTTCGATTTGAATATCAGCAATGTCCACTCCAACAACCTCAATGAAGGCTAAAATTAAAATTAAAAACTTGTAAGTCAATGAAGGCTGAAATTTCATTCATATAAACAACATATGAGAATGAAAAACATCATTTTTGTAAAATCAATACAATGGCAGAATATCTCTAAGCCCTTGGGTTACCTTAAAGGCAACATGGTGATCAGTGTTGTTGACGATTTTGAGATTACAAAATGAGGGCTTCTCAAGCTCAACTTCATCAAAATAGAAGAACAAAAAATATCAAAATCATAACTTCTCAAAACTGCCAAAAGAAAATCTGAAAAAAAAAAAAATCTCGAATAAAAAAGAAAAGAGAAGCAGAAAAGTGAAAGGATCATCGATCGCTACATTCGAAGGTATTGAGAGAAATTTCAAATCGGGTCAAACACCCCAATAGGAGAAACTTAAGCAAGATATTGAAGGAGATATTGAGAGAAGGAATTAGAGCATTGAATCCGAGTGAAGGAAAGGCGGATAAAAGATATTGAGAGAGATTTCGAATTAGGACCGAGAGATGTAGACGAATCAACGTGAAGAAGTTTTCTCGGAACAAACAGGACTCAGAGTTCACCGGAGAACGAGACAACGACGGAGCTATCAAATCCGGATCGACAATCCAAAACCATAAAATCACGTACGAGTGTGAGCGTGCGGGAGTGAAAGGAGAGAAGTAAAAGAAAGAGAAAAAGGCAAGCGCGGGTAATTGAAATTTTGGGGAATTAATTTACCGAGGGATTTTTCCCTCGCTAATAACGAGGGATAAATCAGTCGCTAAGTATATAGTATCCACAAATTATATATTACTATATATAATATTAGCCACGGATTATTCTGTCGCTTATCTCATTATATATTATTGTGAATTATATATGAGATTAGCGACGGATTTTTCCGTCGCTAATATCCATATAACATTGTCCAATATATGAGGTTAGTGGTGGATTTTTCCCTAGCAACTTAGCGACGGAAAATTTCGTCGCTAATCTCATATATTAACATAATGTTACATGTTGATATTAGTGATGTAGTTTTCCCTAGCGAATTAGCGATGGAAAACGCCGTCGCTAATATGATATATAATTCACAATAATATATATTGACATTAGCGACGAAAACTCCGTCGCTAATATCATATAAATTGACATTAGCGATGGAAAAATCCGTTGCTAATCTCACACACAATAGACGGTACATATTGATATTAGCGACGGATTTTTCCCTAGTTAAATGGTGCAGAAAAATCTGTCGCTAATCTTATAAATGAAACAATGGCGTATAACGAGATTAGCAACGGAAAAATCCATGGCTAATCTCATATATAAAACAATGATATATAACTAGATTAGCGATGGAATAATCTGTCGCTAATTTCATCTATAACACAATGTTTACCTATTGGTATTAGCAACGGAAATATCCTTCGCTAAACTCATATATAAAACCATGATATATGATGAGATTAGCAATGCATTTTGCCATCGCTAATCTCATTATGTAATTTCCCAATTATTTCTCCTCAAATTAGTGAGGGATATTTCCCTAACTAATTTTCAGTTAATAGGAATTTTCAGTTGATGTGTAGATATGGGTTATGGAACCATGGGTACTGTTACGGAGATATTTGATAGAACACGCGTCCCTTACCTAAATGGCCACCTGTCACACACAGGGCTGCGCCCCTTTGTCCACGTGGCAATATCACCAAACATTCTAGCCAAATTCCGTTCTGCAAATAAGAGTGAGGGTTCAAACCCTACAAACAAATCCGTCGAAATTACAGCAACTTACTTAAAAAACGTCTCATAAGGTGCCTATAGCCACCTAGGGAAGAAAATATCTAACGCCTCTACAGTAAGTAGATCTTATCCACTTGCCTCTACAGTGGGCAGATATTTTCTACTTACCTACGTAGTACCTACACAGTAGGCACAATAGGCAGATATTTTCTTACCGCCTCATGAGATATTTTCTTACCGCCTTACTCACCGCCTTTCTTACCGCCTTTCAGGATATTTTCCTAAACCGCCTTTAATCTGCTATAAAAGAAGAACAATGATAGTAAGAAAGGCACCCCCAAAAAAAATACACAAAGATTTAACCTATGTCTAAAACTTCCTTCTCACAAGTTTTCTGACTTAAGCATCGGAGTTAAATCTGGGCAGAAAGGCCCAATTCCGATCACTTCCCTCTCCCTTTTACAAATCAATCCTCTTGTAAAATCCACGAATTTTAGGAATAAATTTTTTCTTATGTTCCATAAAATAAGATCATAATTTATTTTCTTAAAGCTTGAACGATGGAAAATTAAAAAGCTTTAAAAAGGGAATTAAATTAAAAAAAAATTTGAGAGCAATTAGCAATAATTGGGAGTTCAGGGACCTTTTAGTAATTTTGTAAAGTATTAAGGACTAAAAGGTAAATTATTCCCTCTCACAGAGAAAGGACTAAATTGCAACCTAAAAGTATTCAGGGACTACTGGATAATTGTTCAGAGAAAAACCTTATATAAACAGTTTAACGGCTGAGATTAAATCGTACAGGAAATGGTGCTGATCGTGAGGAGTTATAAGGACATCTGTGACACCACGTGGCGAGCTGAGAGGCAATCATCTGGTCGGTGCTGGATGCGAGGTCAAAGATGGAAATCTAACCATTGATCCTTCGTGTATTACAGCCGTTGATCCCGTCGTTATCGGATCCGAGGCAACTAATTATGCTGTGGCCGTTGGATTAGATCCAACCAATCTTCACCGTCCATCGGTGGGGACAGATCTCGAGGCAGACCGCCTCCCTCAGCAACGGCAGCTGCTCTTCTGGAAACCGCTGCGAGCGCCGCCGTGCGTCCCGTCCTCTTCTCCGGCCGTTGTGGGTGTCACGCCCCGACCCTGATCAAGGGACCTCGAGCACGTGAACAAACCGGCCGTACCCGAATGGAGACGAGCCCCACTCAGATACAAGGCCTAGATGAGTAACAGATAACACATAAAAATCAGATTATATCTCAAAATGTCATATTTAAACATTTGCAGAGTTTCTACAACGGAATTAAGACCGAAAAGGGTTTACATGCCCTACACACGGTCAAGGCCCTATAAGGGTCCTACAAGTGAGACTCTCACACATAACCTTAGGTCCTCGGACCTCTCCAAAATCAGCCCAACCCTTCGCTCAACTCCCGAGTTTGAGTCACCTACTCCTCGGAACCTGAAAAAGAAAGAAGGGAAGCAAGCGCATGAGCTTTCGAAAGGAAAGCCCAGTAAGTACCCCGCTGGAATCTCAATGATAATCCAAAGCAACACAGATGATACAAGAAAAGTCAAAATGAACAAATCGAATATCATCAATCCACACAAACTGGGCCAAAACCCATACAAATCAAACTCTTGGAGTCTACCATAACAACGATAGGGCTCCTAACAACAGAATCTCAACAAAGAACTCCTAAGAGTTCACGAGTCAATCTCCCTAGTCGGTTATCAGCCTCAGCCAATATCGACCCTCGGTCCATGGTCTAGTAGTGCTACTAAACATAGATGTATTTTGTCAGCGTATCATCCCACTGACAGGAAAACAAAGATTACCAGTTATTACCCCCCGGCGGGAAACAAAGATTTACAGCTATTACCCCATCGGCGGAAACAAAGATTTACCGCTTTTACCCCTAATCAAGGAAACAAAGAATACGAGGACGGGAGAATCCTCAAAACAGCATAGTTAAGGTATACCTACCTGGCCAGCGCACAAGCTCACGTGATTCCACGCCACGCGTGCGGTCACATGTGTAGGCACACTCAACACTCACAAGCATACCCTACAGGATGCTAACATCTCAACATGCACACACTAACATCGAAGTAGGTGTCCAAGAGAACAAATTACGAGTGTATGCAATCATATCAAATAATGATATCAATGGAGCAATACCCCCAAAGGGGCATACAAGCATGCATGAGCAGGGAAACAAACTTCCTAGGCACGAAAATAACGTGCACAAGTATGCGATCAATGGAATAAATATCCAGGGAATCCAATAAGCATGCATACGAACGTTCAACAAGGAAACAATCATCCAAGGGAAGAGGCAAAAGTACTTACCTCTCACTGGAACTCGAAGCCCTCCTAGTCACCTCTTGAAATGCCTCTTGGACTCCCCGAGAGTATCTAACAGATAGAGTTTCTATTAGAGGTAAAATTCTAATAAAACCCTATGTTACTAGTTGCATATCCATGACTCTCGTTCTTATTGGGCTTAGGCCCACTAACGGGTCCTAGAGACCACCTCTCGAGTTATTGGTTCTTATCCCCTGTTCCCCTATCCTTTAGTTTACTTCAGACCCAGCTTGGTCATATCTAGTCATCTTCATCTTCATTTGTCGAGTCTAAACACTATTTAGTCATCTCTAGTCACTTTAGTTGAATGGGGCCCATTTGAAGCCCATTACTCAGTTTCACTTGGGCAAATTAGGACCCTAGGGTTTAAGGTCCTTCTATGTTACTAGAGCGACTTAGGGTTTAGCTCCTTCCACCAGCATCCCGTTATCTTTCAGTCTATTACTTTGTCATTATCTAATAACAAAACTAGTTTGGACTAAACCAATTAAGCCCGGCCCATTAGGCCTTCAAAACTATGGACCCAATTCCTATATTACTGGTCCATGGTTTACTTAGGTATCCTGTGACTAACTAATCTCCTTAACCACTTTAGCTTAAATAATCTTTCCGAAATAACTAAGTTAACCTAACCACCTTCCTTGATTAGTCTATTACTTAGTTTACTTAGTGAAACCTGAAAGTTCTCGAACCCTTATAATTTAAAGGTTACCAACCTTTAGCACCTGAGCAGCTATGTCCTAGTGGCTAAGGACTTATGTTGTTGGTTGGGAGGTTGTGGGTTCCATTCCCTACTCTCTCAACCTTTTTATATATTTTATTATCACAGTGCGCCTAGACCCAAATTTCCTTAAGTTAACTTGATTAAATCCATTAAGCCCTTCTTGACCATTTTAGATCCTAACCATGGTCCATTTAATCAAGTCTAAATTCCTCATTTGGGACATAGGAGCCAATTTGATCAATTCACCTAAGTTTAACATTTCCTTTCATAATGATTTTGATCATATAAAATAATCATCAAGATTATTGTCACAATACCAAGGTTTTGAATCAAACCCTATTAAAATATTTAGTAACCTTACTAAATGATTTTATTCATACTTAATCTTGTCACACTACCAAAGTTTTGAAACTTAATCAAAACCTTTTATTCACTTTAAGTAATCCAAAGATTATGTTACACCTCATAGGTCAATTAAACCTATTAAAATGATTAAACCATTTTAATCAAATCCACTATTCTTGTCACACTTCTATAGCTCCCATGTAACCAATTAATTAACCTAGTTAATTAATTAAACTATGTCACACTATAGTTTATTCTCCATGACTTTAGTAAACTGATTTTTGTCATACCAAGAATAAATTAATCATGACTTAACTAATTATTCCATTAGCTTGTCACATTTCCATAGTTCACTATGATTTAATTGTCACACTTTGAATAATTAAATCATGCCATATATTATTCTACCAATGCTTTAAAAAATATTTAAAACTATACTAACAATGAATCAAAATAATTGTCACATTCTAAGTTATTAAAACCTATTATTCTTCTCAAAGAAGGCCCCCAAATTAATACTGTCACATACCAAGGTTATTAATTTAATTAAAGTAATTAAATTAAATTTTTTTTTTTTGAAACACCTTCTTCTTCTTTCCCGGCCCGTGCCTCACCGGAGATGCTCGCCGGAAAATCGAACTTCGCCGGTACACCTGCAACCGGCCGGACACCCCCGGCGTTAGCTTCGTCTCGGCCCCGCGAGCATGTAGCGGACATCCCCGGCGCCCAATGTACCTACTCGGAGCCTCTCCCACTCGACCTCTATTTTACGATTCCGGCGAGCCCTAAACCAAGCTAAACGTGCATCAAACTCAAAATTGAAGCCCGGAAAGGGTTCCTACCTGGATTCCGGTCCTTCCGGCGATATTAGAAGTGTCAACGACGTCCCGAGAAGGCTTCTCCTTTCTCCGATCAACCTCGCCGGCGTCCACCTCGATCCTTCGCTCCACTGAGTCCCAGAAGGTGCCCAGGGGTGGGTTTTATAGAGGGGAGGTAGGCGAATCGACCTGTAACGTCCCCGAGTTACTTCGCCGTCCGACGAGCGAGATTTCCGGGCATAACTCTCGCGGCGGCCGGCCTTCTCGCGGCGGCGCTGTGGCCGTTAGGGCAGCTGAGAGAGGGAGAGGATGCCTCGGGATCAGGTCACGCCGATGGATGGCTGAGATCTTCTTGATCCAATCCAACGGTTTTGATTAAATCCTTCAATCTCGGGATTGATCCGTCAATAGATCAACGGTCCAGATTAGATCTAAACTCAATGGTCAGATCTTAACTTCACACCTCGTATCTAGCACTCATGCGGATGAGTGGCTCTCCCTGCGCCACGTAACCCTCCCCGGATCTCCCTCTCTATGCCTCGAGTTTAGACGATCATGAGATGGACTGGCTCACTACCGCCTCGCACAGTAGGGTCATTTCCAACCCATCCATCTCTCTTGCCTCGTAACTGATCTGTGATCAGATAGATTAGATCTTAACTCGCCACGTGGCTCTATATAAGCCTTTATAATGCTTCGCGATCAAGACTCTCGTAGATGTTCTAATCCTGGCCGTTAAACCGTTTCTATAGAGATTGATTTGGAAATTTAACCAGAAGTCCCTGAACTTCTTTAAATCGCAATCACATCCCTTCTCTGTGAGAGAGGAAAAGTTCCTTTAGGTCCCCAATACTTTACAAAATTATTTATAGGTCCTTGAACTCCCAATTATCCCTAATTGGTCTTAAAACCTAATTTAATTCCCTTTTTAAAGCTTTTAAATTCTCCATCCTTCAAGCTTAAGGAATTAAATAATTTATGAATTTCATTTTATGGAATATAATAAAAAAAAAATTTATTCCTAAAATTCGTGGGTTTTACAGTGGGTATGGAAGCCGGCGTTTAACTGCGGCGCATCGTCTCCCCTGGCCTATAAAAGGAGGGCCTGTCTTCAATCTTGGAGAGGCAGGGCAAACGGGAGAGAAGGAGATTGTCGCCGGCGAGGGTGATCGGAGAAGGAGGGAGCCACTCCGGTAAACCATCGTCGCTGCTGTCATTGCCAGGAGGACGGAAACTCAGGTAAATACGTCTTCTGGTATTCAATTTTGGGTTTAGTGCATGGATGGTGAGGCTTCGAGCTCGCCGGAGTTGGTGAACACGAGGCCGCGAGCGATGGACACCGGGAAGAGGATGTGGGAGGTCGCCGATATGCGCAAGAGGTTGTACCAACCGAGATGAAGCTCGCCGCACAGAGACCTGGAGGTGAGAGTCCTCAGATGAGAAGTTGGATTTTCCGGCAAGCTTCTCCGGTGGGGCTCGTCGGTGAGAGAGAGGGGAAGAAGATAATTAATTAATTAAATTAATTAATTAGTTATTTGTTTAATCTTTTGGTTAACGGTAGATTAATCAAGCAAAATAATTTATTTTTATTTATATAGTGTGACAAATTATTAGATTGATTAATTATCTGGTATGATTAAAATAATTGAGGGACTTTGTTAATGTGACAAAATCAATTTGATTAACTATCTAGTATGATGATTAATAATCCCATGAAACCTTATAGATGCGACAAAATGAAATTGATTTAATTAACTGTTATAGTTGCAATGTTTAATAAAGGTTAATTAGTTAAGATAACTAAACTTAATCTTATAAAGTGTGACAAGATTAAGTTAATTGTCTAGTATGATTAAAAATATTTAGTTTAGTAAGGTAACTAAATATTTTAATGAAGTTTGTTTTAAGGACCTAGGTGTGTGACAATTAAACTTTTATTAATCGAGTAGGACAAATAAGTTGAACCAAACCTCTAAAATGACTTGGCTTAAATAACTCGTTTAGGAGGAGAAAGCTAGGAGGTTGGGTTCAACCGGATTTAATAATTTGGTAATTGGACTTGGGTTAGTCTAACCAAATAGGCCTTAATGTAAATTACTAACTTAAATGAGTAGGTTAGTTTCATAATCGACAAAAATGGGTTAAGATAAGGTGAACCCAATTAGTCTAATCAAAATGACTAACATGACCTAGCTCAAATGTCGATTACATTCGATTAATCGAATAAGCATATTTGAATAAGACTAAGTGAACCAAGTTGGTTTAGGTCAAGTGGATCAAATGGGTTAGGTTCAATCCGATAATTGAACCAACTGAAAGGGGTGGTCAAACAAAGATGGTTAGGTAAAGGGACTAACCAAACTAAGAAGATTAATTAGATTAATTAATCAAGATCCCTAAGTCGAATTATGGACCAATTGAAGTAGGAATTGGGTCCATTATTATAAGGGCCCAATGGGCTGGGCTCAAATAAATCAAATTTTATTCTTAAGATAATAAGAACAAGAATTAGGAGTTCTGGGGGGAGGGGGAAACTAAACCCTAAACAGGGTAGGACCATACACCCTAAGGGTCATTGTTTCCCAAATGACAAAAATGCCCTTCTTTAGTTAAAAAGGGGCTAAGGTCAAGCTAAACTATCAAATGGACTTGAAACGGGCCCAATTCAACTAAAGTGACTAGAGATGACCAAGATAGGGACTTAGTCAACTAAAGGACATGGAAACAGGGGAAAAGGACCCGAAACTCGTGAGGTGGTCTCTAGGACCCATAGTGGGCCTAGGCCCAACAAGAACGAGAGTCATGCATGTGCAACTAGTAACATAGGGTTTTATTAGAATTTTAACTCAAATAGAACTCTATCTGTTAGATACTCTCGGGGAGTCCAAGTGGCATCTCAAGAGGTGACAAGGAGGGCTTCGAGTTCCAGTGAGAGGTAAGTACTTCTGCCTAGTACCGTTATCATTGTTTGATCTTTGATACTTGAGTAAGTTACCTTGCCTAGTTCCCACTCTATGGAGTGTTTTATTGGCTTTGAAGTTGCCTATTTGTTAATTGTTTTCTTGACTTCGTGCTTGTGCACGTTACTTTCATGCCTTGGATGTTTGATTCCATGCTCGTGCATGCTTGTATGTCCCTTTTGGGGGTATTGCTTCATTGATATCATAATTTGATATGATTGCATACACTCGTATTTTGTTCTCTTGGATATCTACTTCGATATTAGTGTATGCTTGTTGAGAGGTTAGCATCCTGTAGGGTATGCTTGTGAGTGTTGAGTGTGCTTACCTGTTGACCGGCACGTGGCCGTGGAATCACGTGAGCTTGTGCGCTGGCCGGGAAGGTATACATCAACTATGTTGTTTTAAGGATTCTCCCGCCCTCGTAATCTTCGTTTCCCGCCAGTAGGGGTAATACTGGTACTCTTTGTTTCCCGCCAGTGGGGGTAATACTGGTAATCTTTGTTTCCCGCCAGTGGGGTAAAACGTTGGTAATCTTTGTTTTCCCATCAGTGGGATGATACGCTGACAAGGCACGTCCATGTTTTGGATAGTAACACTACTAGACCATGGACTGAGGGTCATTATCGGCTTAGGCTGGTAACCGACTAGGGAGATGACTTGTGAACTCTTAGGAGTACTTTGTTGTTGAGATCTTGTGGTTAGGAGCCCTACCGTTGTCATGGTAGACTCCTAGGGTTTTGAATTTGTGCGAGGCGTGATCCTGTTTGTGTGGATTGATGATCTTTGACTTGCTCATTTTTGACTTTTCATCTGTGCTGCTTTGGTTTCGTTGAGATCTCTGCAAGGTAATTAGAGCTTTCCTTCCAAAAGCTCATGCACTTGCTTCCTTTCTTTCTGTTTCAGGTCCCGAGGGGTAGGTGACTCAGACTCGGGAGCCGTGTGAAGGGTTGGGTTGACTTGTTGAGGTTCGAGGTCCTCATTCTTCCTTTGAGAGAAAGATGTTTATATTGTAGGACCCTAATAGGGCCTTGACCATATGTAGGGCATGTAAACCCTTATTGATTTTATTTTCGTTGTGACTCTGATATTATCCGATTATTAAATTTGAGTTATTTGTTATCTGCTATGATTTCCTTAGGCCTTGTATCCGAGTGAGGTGCGCCTCTACTTGGGTACAGCCGGTCTGTGCGCGTGCCCGAGGTCCCGGGATTCGGGTCGGGGCGTGACACCTCAGTAATCCCAAAGTAAAGAGCAAACAATTTCGATCGGCATTCCAGAGCATCTCCTGTTCAGAATCTGAAGTAAGTGTCCACATCAACTATAAATTTCAACCGTTTGTCAAAGGCTGAGACCAGATCACGAGGCAACAGAAACCAAAGCGTGAGGTGGACCAGTTTTTGGCATCAACAATTTGGCGCCGTCCATGGGGACCCTTACAAAAAGCTAAATGATTACTACCAGAAGATCTAAACGAATTCAAGAGCAAGGAGCGCCTAGTAATACCGAAATACCCGGTGAAATCCGGAGAGATGGGGAGAATCCGTCGGAAAATCCACCCATCTTACCTCCGTCGGAAAATTCACCCATTTTGCCTCCACCGGACAATACAGCCATTTTATCCCAAGAACCCATCCCAGAATTTTATCTCAACATGCAGCAACAATTAGAGCGATTGGCTCAGGCTGTTCACACTTTGGCCCATCCACCACCTCCACCCACACAAATTCCACCAACTATGCCGACAACCCCACTAGCTAATTCGAAAGCCGAGGGAGGACAAGGACTCGCACCCATGGAGAAAGAAAAGAGATGACCGCCTTCTCTGCTAGTTCGGAACCTCTCTCCGTTCGCTGTTGAGAGCAAGCCGCCACAAGAACAGAACGGAACACAAGAACGGAACGGAATAGTCCATCTGTTCCAACTGTCGATGGAAGAACACAACGACAAGGCCCCTCTCGAGGAAACCGGAAATCTGAACAGCATGTCTCAACATATGCTCGCCTTTTATCAAGGAAATATTGGAGGAGCAAGTTCCTGATAGTTTCCGACCACCTGCTATGATTGCATATGAGGGCAAAACCGATCCGTCTCGTCACCTGAAGTCTTTCCGATCAAAGATGCTGCTTTTTGGAATCACTGATGCTCGTATGTGCCGAGCTTTTCCAGCCACCTTAGAGGGAAAAGCTCAAGACTGGTTTGTCGATCGTCCATCTAGCACAATTCCTTCTTTTCAAGTTCTAGCAGATCGCTTTCTAGCTTATTTTGCCAATTATTCAAAGCAAAAGAAAACTCCATCTACCCTTCTGCGCGTTAAGCAATGAGGGGGTGAAACACTCCAAGCCTATTTAAATCGTTTCATAGATGAAGCAGCAAATGTTGCGGACCTTATTCCGCGAATGGCTGTAACCATCTTGATGGAGGGTTTGCTAGAATCCCCTTTTCATTTCTCCCTCACTTTGGATCCGCCAAAAACCCTCCCTTCCCTCATGATCCATACCCAAAAGTACATCAATTCTGACGAGATTTACACGGGTTGGGAGGAAGAGGCTTGACGCATCCCAACAGAAGTCCAGAAAGGAAAAGCCCATCAGAATGTCAACAGAAGACCCACAGAAATCCGAAAGGAAGGGGGATCACGAAAGGATAATAAGAATGAGAATAGAGGTCTGGAACCTGCAACACGCCCTCAGCGACACATGCTACAGCCCAGTGAACCTTCAAGAGAGGGGAAAATAGTCAGATATGATCACCATACCCCACTAAATCAGACCAGAAGCCATATCCTTATGCAAATTCAGGATCAAAAAATCTTGACATGGCCAGAACCTGCAAAGAATCCCGAACGGCAAAAGAATAGTAAAAGATATTGCAAGTTTCATCAAGCTAGAGGACATGACACAGAAAAGTGCACTCATTTGATGAACGCCATAGAAGATGTCGTTAGAAGAGGACAACTGGAGCAATACATCCACATTGATGTTCAAGAGGAACCTGAAACCTCACAGCCTGAAGGAGAAAAAGGAGAGATGGTCGGATTTATTAGTGGTGGTCCTGGGTGTGGTGGTGAAAGTTCCGCCTCTCGAAAAAGCTATGCCCGAATGGTGGGAGTGGTACAGGAAACAGAAGCGCCACAAAAAAGGTCTCGGCCTAGGGCTCCCATCATTTTTTATGATTATGATGTCAGCAAGGTTCGCCACCCTCATGACGACGCCTTGGTCATTGCCATCATGGTCTCTAGTTTCCAAATGAAAAGAGTTCTGGTAGACAGCGGAAGTTCAGTGGATATTCTTTTCTGGAGCGCCTTCGAAAGAATGAGGTATGACGCGGATAACTTACTCCCTGTAAAATCATCCTTGGTAGGATTTTCCGGAGGAGTTGTACAACCAGAAGGGATGATCACATTACCAGTTACGGTAGGAAATTCGCCAAGATCATCAACAGTGACAACAAATTTTCTAGTTGTACGCTGTGCTTCAAGTTACAATGTGATTCTTGGTAGGCCAACCCTCAACGCCTTGAAAGCAATAATCTCTACTTATCATCTTCTCCTCAAATTTCTGACCGAGAGCGGCAGTGGAGAAGTAAGAGGGGATCAACCCTTGGCACGGCAATGTTATGTCTCAACCCTCAAAGGAAAAACTCAAAACAGAGGCAAAACAAGAGTTTCAAAAGCCATGTTGATCAACAGAATAGCAGAACGGGAAGATGAAGAGCTCTGGCCCACACCAGTTGAAGAATTGCTTATAGTTCCTCTAGACACAACCAGAGGGGAGCGCACTGTGCGAATTGGTGTGAATTTGATAACAGCACAGCAAGAAAATCTCATGGTGGTACTAAGGACAAATTCTGACCTCTTCGCCTGGTCATCAGAAGACATGCCAGGTGTAAAACGTGATGTCATTGAACACCGCCTCAACATAGATCAATCGTTCAAACCTGTCAAGCAGAAAAGGAGAAATTCCACCCCATAAAGGCAGAAGGCTGCAGAAGAAGAAGTATCAACCCTTTTGAAGGCAGGATTTATCCGAGAGGTGAACTATCCAGAATGGTTGGCTAATGTGGTTCTGGTAAAAAAGCCGTCCGAAAAATGGAGAATGTGCGTGGATTTTATGGACCTAAATAAAGCTTGTCCAAAAGATTCCTTCCCCCTACCTTCAATTGATGGTTTGGTTGACTCTACGGCGGGGCATGAGATGCTGAGTTTCTTAGATGCCTTCTCAGGCTACAATCAAATCCGAATGGCCAAAGACGACGAAGAAAAAACATCCTTCATTACTAGCAAAGGAACTAACTATCTGAGCCAAGGCCGTATCTGGTGGCAAGCGCCACGTTTCAATACATGATGGGCCAACAGCAAAGAAGTGGGACTGCTAACTTAGGCTATCTGGGACGTACACAGCTGGTGAAGCTTGCTGACCTGGACGAGTGGATGGAAGACAAATGGCCAGCCTTATGTGCATGTAAGAAGACCACAAGGAGTGTTGACTGGACTGGGACCCATATACCATCCCCCAACCGAGAGTGGACATGTGGCGGGGAAGGCTCGCAGGCGCCAAAGGCTCAAGCAAAGCCTACGCCCAGGCTTTCAGCCCAACTAAGCCCACTAGCCATTGGGCCTCAAACGAATAGACTCTAAAGTGGCTCATCTGGACCAGTAGTACAGAAGGCTATTGAACCTGTAATTTCAATTGATAATATAGAATCTCCTAATGAATTCCAAGGCCCAATGGAGCCTATTGAACGCTATGTCATAAGAGGCCAATCACAAGAACGAACACATGATCAGAATCTAATTAACCTATTTCAAGCTGGAGTAGGACTTGGACTAGACACAAGCAAAGTGGCAATCTGGTTCATTAATGGAGTTTGCACAATGATCTCAGATAATGCATGGGCCCTCATCACAGGCAAAGTTACAACAAAAGAGAAAGGCCCACTGGACCTACTATCCGTCGGAACCTCTGAAGATAAAGGTCCTGGAGAGGCACAAAACGTAGCAAGGAAACATGTGATCCGTCCAAGGATTTCTCAACACAACGTTCTTAGATAGATAGAAAATAAAAGCCAAATGAAAGGAAGAACAGATATGGCCAAGAGGAAAATGGAGGAACTTTTAATATAAAATAGCTTCTCTCTCTAATCCTACTCTTTTACAATGAGATTCATAGGCCTGTCCCCCTTATCTACTCATATCCCATATATATAAGAAAGAAGTGCTCTCAGGTTGTTCACGTGAACAACGTGGCAATGTGGTTTTCTCATGCATATGTATGGATTTAGGTGGGTACTCCCACTTCCCACATCTCTAGGTGCAGTTACAAGATGCAACAACTTTGACCCATCTAGTTACAAACTGTAACAACTTTGACAACTTCTACTGACGTCATCTCCTGCATGCTTCGACCTTCTGCAGACGTGTCGAAGATCGTCCCAAATCACGTCTCCCCTTTGTCGGAGAAGAGGAGCAGCTCCTGCTAGTCCTAAAATTGGAGATGAGGAAATTGGGTTGTGCCAACTTCCTTATAAAACCATTTTGTTGTGTTGGGTCGTTGACCCTTTCGTCTGATTTGGTAGGACTTCCGTTCACCCAATCGTGTCGCGCTTGATTTTTATTCAACAATAGTATCTTTCGCTAACCCTGCTTCTTTCTCGGTCACCAAGTCATCCATAGCCGGTAGTGTCTCGCCAAGCTCATCATCAAGCATTGATGGCTCGAAAGGTTTGCGTTAATCAACATTGACCACAGAGTATAATTCTATATAGGCAAATAGTTCAAGCTGGCAAGCATTCTCACCGATCTTCATAAGAATTCGAAAAGGCCCATAGCGAATAGGTTTAAGATTTTTCCCTTCACCCTTCAACCGATCCTTTCTAAGATGCAACCAAACAAGATCGCCCTTGTGGAAATTTCATTGAATTCGGTGACGATCGTAGCGCTCCTTATATTTTTGTTAGGACCTTTGTAGTTGTTGCTAAACTTCACGATGTACATTTCTAATGTTTGTCCATGAACCTTTGCCCTTTTCGGTATCCCTGTCTTCTTTCATGGCAATTAGTGAAGGCTCGATTGTGAACTCCAAATAAAAGGGACTTTAAGGTAGAAATCCCAAGAAAACTTCAGAGGGAGCCTTGTTGGTGGTGCTATGCACTGTGTGGTTAATAACAAACTGAAGAAATGGAATGCTTTTATCCCATGTTTTTGGATGTCTTGCATTATACCCTCGAGGAAGATACACAATTGTATGATTAACCACCTTTGTCTGACCATCAGTTTGCGGATGAAAGGTCATGCTTCGCTTCAGATTTGTGTCCCTTTTAGGCCAAATAGAACACCAAAATTTACTTAGGAACCGGCTATCTCGATCAGATATAATGGACTTAGGAAGACCGAAGATCTTCCACACATTTTCAAAGAAAAGTCTTGCTGCTTTTTCCCTAGTTATCATCTTCTTTCACAGCATGAGCACTACCATCTTTGAGAATCTATCAACCACCACAAATACATAGTCATTTCATCTCCGAGTCTTTGGAAAACTACCTACAAAATCCATAGAAATGCTTTCCCATGGACGAGCTAGGACCGGAAGTAGAGTATATAACCCAACTTTTAGATTTGTAGGTTTGGACGTGCTACACAACATGTAGCCTTTCACAAAATGAGAAACATCCTGGTATATCCGTGGCCAAAACACATACCGTTGGAGGTTTTGGAGAGTCTTCGTTACCGTGAAATGTCCAGCTACGTTGGAAGTGTGTGCTTCGCGTATCCATCGCACTCTTTCCTCTACTTTTGGTACACATAGTAATGCACCTTTGTAGAGGAGTCTACCTCGCCACAAGAACTCCGATGGTCGTCTATAATCAAGATCTTCAATTGCTCATTAGAAATCAGAGTCTTTTATATACTCATCAGCATAATCATCATGACATGATGGTTGTACCTGCATAAACACGGAAAAACAAAGTGTAGTACAGGTGGTCAAGATAGCATGTCTGCCAATTTGTTATGGGCTCCTTTCTTGTATTTGACCACAATATTGAATTGTTGCAAGTAAGTCATCCATTTCATGTGACGTGCTTGTTGGAGTTTGGCATGGCTTTGCAAATATTGTAGTGGTTGGTGATCAGTGAGTATCACTGTTTCTTTACCCATAATGTAGCAACGCTAATGCTTCACTGCTTGGTGTAGAGCCAACAATTCCTTTTCATAGATTGGATAGTTCTTTTGAGATCCTTGGAACATCTCTGAATTGTATGCTACAAGTAACAGCTCAGGTTTCTATAGCACATATAATTGACTTATTATTTAAGTCATACAATAGTAATCATTAACTTATACAAGCCGAAGGACCGAAAGTTTAGATGTTCAAAGATTAGGTACTTCCAAACACTTAAAATAGTTTTAAGATCACATGGCCAAGCATGGCATAGGTCTTTAACCTTCCTCTTATTTATCCTTTCTTTCCTTTATTCTTTCATAGGTCCTGGGGTTGACAACAAACAAAAGGAATGAGCTCAAAAAACCCAGTAAGGCAAACATGAATGTATTAATCATCAAACATAAACATCAAACATAGTAAAAGATATCATGAACATAGGTTTGGCGGCAATTCCCACTTTTAGCATCAAACATAAGAAAAGATATCATGAACAATCTGGAGGTCATAGAAATTGTCAAGGTTAATTACCATGACTCCATACTTACTATTCATAAAAAAAATTTCAGGGTTATTCCTGTTATCCATTGGATACACTCATTACAGGGATATGCTTTACTCAATACATTGGAGGACTGTATAAATATGGGCCCACTTGTCAACATAATAACATTCATTCATTTCCCCTTCCTGGAGATATAATATATTTCCCCTTCTTGGGGAAATAACATATTTCCCCTTCCCGGGGACATAACATTCGCTCATAAATAAAACTCAGAAATGAAGGATTTTATCATAAAAGGACATAAAGAATTTCAAAAATTACATGATCATAAGTAGGCAAGGAGAATAAAGGCATAAAGAATCCAACCATGGAAAGGCTTCAAACTTAACCCATAGAATCCATAAAAGCTAGTCCTGTATGCACCCGATCTCAATAGCACTAGCCGTGCTTACATCTCATTTTACATTCACATAACTAGCCCACAGGCTCCTCACCTGAGCCCCAACATAGGCATATCTCGCAGGTGCACACGTGACATAGATTGGCACACAAAACATACAGAGTGACTCTACTACGAGCAAATATACTTACATACTGAAAAAACCACTTTCAGAATTCATCGATAAAAATATCAATAAAACATCATGCAATCAACTGGACTTCATCTACAGTCAACTCACCTGTCAATCTCCTCGGACCTTCAAAAATGAAAATTTACAATTCCCATCTACTATAGGTGCTACAGTAAATGGACAGAGTTTTCCTCCTCACCTGTCAATCTCCTTTCTCTTTTGTCTTTTATCTGTCATTTCTCTCTTCTCTCTCTTTCTCTCTTTCTCTCTTCACTGTCGCCTGTCTCCCTTTCTCTCTTCTCCCCCTCTTTTCTCTCTTCTATCTTGCTCTTCTTTCTTTTTTCTCATTCTTCTCCTTGAGCCTAGTGAAGCTCGTTGTTTAAATAGAAAAATAATGGTTTTTTAAAAGGAAAGTTCCCGAACCAACTTAAGGCGGCGGATTAATTAATTAATTAATTTTTTTCTTTTATAAAAAAAATCAAGAGAATGAAGCATCGTTCAAATTTCATTTTTTATTTTTTTATTTTTTATGTCATAACAAAATCATGGTGAAGTAGTGGGAAGCTTGATTTGGAAATTTTCAATCTACCCCCTATACTTCAATTAAATCCCAACTTCCTCCACTTCATTAAAACTTTGTTATTAATAAATCATTAAATATTATTCTTTTACTTTTAAATTTATATTAATTCGTAAACCCAGGGTATCACACTACCGGCCTTCCTTCTTGTAATAGAACAACCCCCATAGCGTACCTAGAGGCGTCCATCTCTAACTCGAATGGCTGTTGTAAATTTGGTAGTATAAGAACCAGTGCTTCGCTGATCTTCTTCTTTAACAGTAAAAATGTTTCCTCCTACTTGGTTGTCCATTCAAACTTGTTATTTAGCCTAGTTAAAGCATGGAAAGGTGAAGCTAAAACAACGAAATGATGGATGAATTTTTAGAGGTATTGACATGCTCCCATAAAGCTTCGAACTTCGGTGATGGAAGTCGGTCGTGGCCAATCCTTGATTGCTTTGACTTTATCGGGATCAACCTGTAGTTCACCACCACCAACTACAAATCCAAGAAAGATCATATGTTGCTTACCAAATTCACATTTTTTGTGATTCAAGCGAAGTTGGTGTTGCTTGAGTAGGTTGAACACCATCTTTGCATGCGCCATATGTTCTTCCCATGTGCGACCATAGATGAGAATATCATTAAGGTAGACGATGACAAAATCATAAATATGGGGTCAGAGAATATCGTTCATCAGCCGCATACTAGTGCGTTGCAAAGGCCGAAAGGTATCACCAACCATGCATACAAACCTTGCCTTGTTTTGAACATCGTCTTCCATGTATCATCCTCCTGGATTTGAACTTGGTGATATCCCGACCTTAAGTCGAGTTTTGTAAAAATGACAGCATTCTTCAACTAATCTAGAAGGTTGTCAATTCGTGTAAGAGGGTACTGATTCTTGGTGGTGACCTTGTTAAGAGCTCGATAATCGATGCACATACGCCATCCTCCATCTTTCTTTGGCACTAATATCACCGGTGATCCATATGGAGAGTTGCTTGATTTGATGGCGCTCGCCTTGATTAGTTCCTCCACCTATCGCTTGATCCCGTTATTTTCTAGTGCCGAGTTCCGGTACATGCCGATGTTGGGTAAAGTTGAGTCCGCCACTAGCTGGATCTCATGTTCCACGGCTCGACGTGGGAGTAGAACAATGACATCATCGAAAAGAGAGGAATATTCTGCAATAAGTTCACCAATTTTACTCTCATGCTTCCTACAAGCAAGAGTAAGTGTAGATACCTTCCTTTCACACTCCACTGGTCGTATCAATATAAGAACATAGCTTGAGAAGCATTGACCATTCTTCGTGCTTGGTAAGCTATCACCATGTCTACACTTTACATGATCTTGTTTCTGTTGACAAGATATTTGTCACCATCTTTTTCTAACTGGTACCTTTGTGTACGTCAAAAGTATACGGCATTTCGCTCCCAAAGATATGGACTTCCAAAAATTACTTGACAGATGTTGAGCGGAACCACCTCGCATGTGACTTCATCTATGTATTGGTTTGTGATAGCAAACTAAAACTTGCACTACTGAGTGATTTGTATTTCTACATCCTTCTGAATCCATCCTAGTGAATAAAGATGAGGGTGTGGCGTCGTCTCTAGACCCAATCTTAGGACGAGGCTAGCTAAGATCAGATTCTTTTGACTTCCGGTGTCAATGATGGCCTCAATTACTTCTTTCTTCACTTGGATTTTTAACGTGAATAACTCCTCCTTCTCATCAGGTGCACCAAGTGAGTTCAGCGATTTCTCCCTTGGGCTCGCCATTAACGCCAAGCTCTTGTCTACCATTTCGACTAGACCAAGCTCAACCTTGTCATTGGGGATGATTGTTGCAGTTGTGAGCTTTTCTCGATCATCTTTCTTCCACTTCTTGGGGAAAAGCTCTGGATGAACCTTCCAACATTTCTTCTTTGTGTGTCCTCCAATTCTGCAATGCTCACAAAATTTCTTTGCATTAGTGGAAGGAGTTGTCGCTTTCTTCTTAAAATCTCTCTTTGGATGTCGATTGTTGAATGTTTCTTGCTTCAGACCTTCTTCCGACCTTGCCCATAGGTTCTACTTTTTAATTTGATAGCCATAGCAATGTTGCACACGCTAGGAATATCGCTTGCTGAGTGTAGTCGCAACTCATTTTGAATTTTTCGTTGCTACAACATACTTGGCTAACATCTCATCATTGTTGGTTGAAATTTCCAATGCCACCGCGAGGTGTCAAAACTCGATGGTGTAATCTTGGACTGTTTTCCCCGTTGTTGACGAAGGTTGTGCTGCCATGACCATCAATCTTGTGAATACCCCATTGGATAGAATTCATGGCGTAAGAGCCAAGTGAATTCACTCTATTTCACGTCCTCATCGCTCCTAGTCTTCAAATGAGAATTCCACCAAGCCAAGGTATAGCTTGTTAGTTTCAGTCTTGCGAAATCAACTTTCTAGTTGCTACTGAAACCATACAAAGTGAAGTAAGTCTCCAGTTGGTGAATCCATGAGTCTAGCTTCCCAGCGTCGACATTGCCATCAAATATCAGGATGTCGATTCTTGTTTCCACCTTGAATAGCCGATGAGACCCTTGAGCCATCGCTGCACTAGTCTCACAATTTGGATTATCTTCATCTTCCTTCGAACTTGTAATATCTTCATATTTGTCTTTCAATGGTGTTCGTCGAACTCTGGGCGGAATAGGTGATTGTGATTGAATCCATGCAAGAACAGACTCAAGTTGATGGGTCAACCTATTAACCTTGGTGGAAAGTTCACCTTGCTTCGGTGTGCTACTTCCTTCAGCTGCCATTGTAGACGTTAGTCGGCTCTTGTTTGGTGGTTATCGATGATTCTGCAACACAAGAAGATGTTCACCGGATTCTTTGTAATCAGACTTTGTTTACACCATCACAGCCAGTTCGAACTGGGGTTCTGATACCACTTGATCCGTCCAAGGATTTTTCAACACAGCGTCCTTAGATGGATAGAAAATAAAAGCCAAATAAAAGTGACCAAGAGGAAAGTTGATTGGAATGTTCTACACGTGGCAACCCAAATAGGGATGGCCATAGGACAGGAACAACGTGAAGCCCACCTTCTCCTTAAACAAATAAGGCAGAGAGAAAGGGACCACAACAAGGAAAGTAGGGGTAGCATCTAAACTCCCATCTCCCATAATCACAAATGGAGGGCCTTTGGATGGCCTTTCAAAGTGAACCTATGAAAGTATTCAACTGGAATGTAAGAGGACTAGGGAAAAGGAGAAAGAGGTACCTAATTCGAGATATTATACAAAAGCACAATGCACAAATCTTCTGCCTATAGGAGACAAATCTTGTGGTAATAAATAAGATCACCTGGAGATCTATAGGGGGAAAAGATATGATGGGAGATTAACACTCCCAACAAATAACACTAGAGGAGGATGCTGCATAGGATGGAGGGGCACTAAATTTAGTCTTACCAATAGTTTCATGGGAGTGTTCTCCATCACTGGGATCTTGGAGGAAATATCATCAGGTGATAGATACATGATTACCACAGTCTACAACCCTTGCGACAGAAGCCAAAAGAGAACTTTTTTGTAGGAATTGGAGAGTATAAGGAATCTAAGGCTAGTTCCCTAGTTGATAGCTGAGGACTTCAATGCCACTTGGGGATAAAGAAAGGAGCAACTACTCCACAAGTCAAGGGTAGCAAGAGGAGTTCAATGACTTCATACGATGTGTAAATCTATTTGACCCCCCCCCCCACCCACCCTCTCAACGGAAGACAGTACACGTGGACAAATGGGAGAATAACCCCAACACTTGCTCAGCTTGATAGATTTCTACTATCCATAGAATGGGTAACCAAATACCCATGGATCAACCAGACTACTGTTCCCAGAGTACGCTCCGACCATGTACCATTGATACTGAAAAGCGATCCCAATGAGAATAGGAAGTACCCCTTCAGATTTAACAGCGAGTGGGCTAAGGAGGAAGGCTTCTGAGACATGATTAGGACATGGTGGCAGGAAGGGTCTATGTAGGGCGAAGGAGCTTTCAAGCTCACAAAGAAGCTCACTATGCTCATAGGAAAACTTAAAGAGTGGAAAAAAAGACCCTAAAAAGCTAGATACAAAGGAAAAAAGAACTGCTTAACCTTATT
This sequence comes from Dioscorea zingiberensis, assembly GCA_026586065.1. Lineage (NCBI taxonomy): Eukaryota > Viridiplantae > Streptophyta > Magnoliopsida > Dioscoreales > Dioscoreaceae > Dioscorea > Dioscorea zingiberensis. Next base: position 30,078,011 of record CM048818.1, read on the forward strand.
AATAAAGTCGACATCACCACAAAATCTTGGGACCTCACACAAACGGAGGAAGAGGCCCTCATCACAAATCATAGGGAGTATAAGGACATTAACAGAAAAGAACAGTCCCTTTGGAGACAAAAATCCAGAATTACCTGGCTATAAGAAGGGAATAGAAATACAAAATACTTCCATGCCATTGCAAACCAGAGGAGAAACCTAAATTGGATCCGTCAGATCAAGATGCATGGTGTCACATTAACAAAGGAGGCGGAGATATCAAGGGAAATATCAAGACACTACCGTGAACTCCTTGGCTCAACAAAGGAATATGCCTTCCAGGCCAATTGGAATTCTCTACTGGAGCATCGACAAAGACGGGGTCTCTCAAGCTTGGACAACCTTTTCACTGAGGAATAAATCCAAAAAGCGGTGCAAGATTTGAACCCAGATAGCCGATAAGCCTCCTCAATTGCTCAATGAAAATCATCACCAAGGTACTTGCAAACCGACACCAAGGGGTCATCGCGGACTTGGTGGATGAAAATCAAATGACCTTTATCAAAGGAAGATGCATCCAAGACAATATTATGGTGGCGGGTGAACTCATCCATCGTATGAAGGGAAGTAGATCCAATGGGGCGATCATGAAAGTAGATTTCGAAAAAGCTTTCAACATGCTAGACTGGGAGTTTCTACTAGTAAGCATGAAAGCCAGGGGCTTCGGGGACAAATGGATTGGATGGATCAACGCAATATTATTACTCATCCAAAGCTATCTTCCTTATCAATGGATCTCCTACAGGATACGTGTGGAAAAAATAAGGGTTAAGGCAAGGAGACCCTCTCTCTCCACTCTCGTTTGTGTTGGCCACAGACATACTCACTGCCATACTCACTAAGGTGGAGACAGAGAACATATTCAAAGGGTCCAGGTGGGGCAAATAGATGGAGAAGTTATTACCTCTCTCTTATACGCCAATGACCTCCTAGTGTTTTGCACAAGGGATTCCTCCAGCTTCAGAGTCTTCAAACTTATTTTCTACCTATATGAAGAACTCTCCAGGTTGAAAGTAAACTACAATAAGAGTAGCATCATTCCCATCAAGACCAGCGGACACACTCCAGAAATGTTGAGCCAGATAATAAACTGTACTATAGGAACACTCCCCCTCAACTACCTAATAATAACTATCTCAGGCTCCAAACCCGGGAAGAAAGAGTAGAGAAAACTCATTAACAAAATGAAAAGATGGACTGCAGGATGACAAGGAAGACTACTAACACTGGGAGGGAAGGTCGCCCTGCTCAACTCAGTTCTTAGTTCCATCCCAACCTACTAGCTGAAGAGGTATAAGCTACCAGCATGGGTTGCCAAAAGCATTGATGGAATCTGAAGAGACTTCATCTGGAGGGGAGTAAAACAAAACCCGTAGGCATATCATTTGGTGAACTAGAATTGATTATGTAGACCCAAGGAATAAGGGGGTTGGGGCTTAATCAATCTCAAAATTTTCAATGAAGCCCTCTTGAGCAAATGGTGATGGCAAATTCTAAATGAGGATTCGGGCTTATACAAGAGAATCCTGGCAGCCTCATACTTTAGGGGGAATGATATAAATCCTTATGGTAAGACCCCCATGAACACCTCGCTTTTTTGGAAGGACATATCAAGTAAGAGCTGGGAAGTTTGTGGCTTGATTAAATCCTTAATTGTTCCTCTAATTATGTTTAGTAATTAGATCCCTTATTTGGATTAATATAATTATGGGGGTTTAATTACATAATTGATTCTAAAGAGAATTTGAGTATGAAGGACTTGCAAGTATTAATTTATGAAGCAAGGGACCTTTGTGCAAAAAGCCATTAAGGACATGCATAAGGTATTGTAGGTGCGTGCTACATTACTGTGGGTTTTGTATTCATGGTATGAGATTATTGGGTTCAATACTTTTGTTTAGGGTTCAAAGCTTTTGTTTTTAGGTCTGATGATACTGTAGCAAAATGGCGACACTACTGTTCATGAGGAACACAAAACACAAACATTAGAACCCAAAAAATACTACCCAGGACCCATCGATCTCATACCGTATGAACAGTGCACACGGTATGTTAGAATTCACCAGTATTGTATGGATGGCTTGGATTTAAAGTAGGAATGACATGAACGGTTTGGATTTGAAGGGACAAAAGGTAATGAAGATCATGAATTTAAAATCTTGGAAAACTTCAACGGCTTTGAGTTAAAGAGGAGAATCAATCCATGATCATGTGGTGAAAAAGTAAATGGTCACCGAGGCGGGCTTCACAGCTAGAGCACGAAATTACGGATGGGAAGCGCTACGTTGCGTCACAACCTTCCATCTATCAACGAAGCCGGATCCCGAGACATGAATGACCTTCTCCTCCATCAGTGCTGACGCGGATCTGAGAAGAGAGATGCAGCCGTGCGAGTGGTCAGGATTCTCGCCGAGCGCAGAGAAGCTTGGCAGGGTCTTATTGTGTCAAGTTCCTATTGCCTGGAAGACCCCGGATCTCCTTTTCTTTGGCGGATAAGAGCACGAGCTCTTCCTCGAAACCATTGCTTCTTCGTCTTTGTGCAAGAGAGAAAACGACCTGCTGAGAAGCTCCACGAAGCTATTGAGCTTCTCCTTCTCGAGAAAGAGAAAGAGAGAGGGAGAGCCACCCTCAAGGTCCGGAACAGGCATAGACCTTTGATCATAGTTTCAAGACCACTCGCTTCGACTGACGGAGTACCACCGTGACATCGCCGGAGTTAGACGGTTGCGCACAGTGCAGTAGACCTCGGGGAGGCAAGAACCGACGGAACCTGCCTCTCGAGAGCGCTGTGAGCCCTTACTTGCTTTTGAGCATCTCTACATCCCTATGGACTGGTTACATGGGTTGGGGTTTCTCTAAATGAACTTGCATGATTACTTTAGTGTTAAGTATTTGAAACTATGCTTGGTTTAAGGAGAGTATGAATACCAACTTTAAATTGGTTATGTGAGCTGGAAGTTTCGACGAACAAGCAAGGTTTAGAGAGGAGAAGGAAGGCTGAGAATTCACTAAGGAGGGTTTGTAATGCCTAGTAATTTAGAAGACATTAATGGAGGAGAAAATTTAATTAAGAAGGTGGGTCATCTAAGGTTGTTAACAAGGCCCTTATCAGTGCTTTGGCAAGCCATGAGTGGTTGATCAAATGAGTAGATTGGGTTTATTAACTTAAGGAGGAGCTAACTGTTAAGCCATTTGAACCAACTCTTGGCTACATATTAACATGCATGAGAAGAATTCCCTATAACCTATGATGTTAGAGTAAACGTGGGCATGCTATAATTTATCATAGATGAAAGTCTAATACAAGACTTGGTGATTCACTGGCGGACTGTGGAGAAAACTACAACATCCTCATACTCTAATTCCATCATTCCCTCAAAGAACATACACATCAAGACATTAACATCTACCACAAGCTTTAGAGCATGAACAGCTGAACAATAGCCCTGTTGAAATGATCTCAAAGAAATCAAGCTGCAGCAATCTGATGCAAAACAGAGGAAAACAGAGAGAAAACACCAAGCTTTTGTTAAGGGTCTGTGAAGGAAAAACCACCAACGCACACACACACACACTATTTTTCTTCAAACTTCTACAAGCTTCTTCACTGTTTTCACTTACAAAACAGCCATATTTTAAAGATACAGAGACTAATACCAGCCACATGATTCAAAGTCCTTATCCCAAGACATACCACAAAACATTAGCTAATAAAGAAATTACAAGTTTACCATCATACCATCATAACATTTCCCCTCCTTAAACTTGTAATTAACCTTTAATGACTCCAAGGACAACTCTCAACCTGCAGAAATCTTCAAACTTCAAAGGTTTAGTGAAGATATCAGCCACTTGATCTTTAGACTGCACATGCTCCAACTGAATTTCCTTCTTTTCAACACATTCTCTAATAAAATGGTATCTAGTATCAATGTGCTTGCTTTTCTCATGAAAAATTGGATTCTTTCCTAATGCAATGGCTGATTTGTTGTCCACAAAAACAGTAGTAGCACCAAGTTGTTCAAACTTCAAATAACTTAGAAGCCTTCTCAACCAAATTGCATGACAAACACAGGAGGCAGCTGCCACATATTCAGCTTCACATGTGGATAGAGTCACAATTGGTTGTTTCTTTGAACTCCAAGCAAACACAGCATTGCCAATGAAAAACACAAAGCCACTTGTGCTTTTTCGATCATCTACATCTCCTCCCCAATCACTGTCACTAAACCCATACAACTTGACAGTTTCTGCAGTAGTGTAAAACAGGCCATAAGTTGATGTTCCTTTCACATAACGGAGAATTCTTTTAATTGCCTTCCAATGAGTCATTGTTGGTGCTTCCATGTAACGACTGACAATGCCAACTGCATACAAGATATCTGGCCTTGTACAGGTTAAGTATCTCAATTTTCCAACTAATCTTCTAAAAAGAGTTGGATTCACTTTTTCAGCTCCATCAAATTTTGAGAGCTTCATTCCACATTCTATAGGTGTTGAAACTGAATTACAATTAACCATTTTGAACTCCTTCAATATTGCTTCTGCATAAGCCCTTTGAGAAAGAAAAATTCCTTCTTCACCTTGCTTGACCTCAATCCCAAGATAAGAAGACATAAGTCCCAAATCTGTCATCTCAAATCTTCTAGTCATTTGTTTCTTGAATTCTTCAAACATCAACTGATTGCTTCCTGTGAAAATGAGGTCATCAACATATAAACAAACATACATTATATCTCCATCTTTGTTCTCCTTTACATATAATGCATGTTCATAAGGGCACTTTCTAAACCCATTTTGGTGAAAATATTCATCAATGCAGTTATACCACACCCTTGGAGCTTGTTTAAGGCCGTATAAAGCTTTCTTTAACTTCAACACTTTATCTTCTTCTCCTTTAACAACATAACCCATTGGTTGCTTCACATAAACTTCTTCTTCTAAGACTCCATTCAAAAATGCAGATTTTACATCCATCAAATATAGTTTCCAGCTTTTCTGGGCTGCCAATGAAATCAGTAGCCGAACTGTCTCTAAACGGGCCACTGGAGCAAAAACCTCATCATAATCTATTCCTGCCCTTTGAGTAAAACCCTTTGCCACAAGACGAGCTTTGTACTTTTCAACTTCTCCTTTGGCATTTTTCTTTTCTCTGTACACCCACTTCACTGCCACAGGTTTCTTTCCTGCAGGAAGTGTAGCTAGCTGCCATGTATCATTCTTGTCAATTGCTTTCATTTCTTCATCCATAGCTAGTCTCCATTTCTCATCTTGTACAGCTTCTTCAAAGGACATTGATTCTGAATCTGCAAACAAACATAACAAGGTAGCATCACTGATTTTTTTCACTTTCATCATAAATTTCAGCCAAATTCGCATTCGAGGTGGTCTTTCAGAGGAACTTGGAGAAGCTAAATCTTCTTGTTCAATATGTGTTGGAGTTTGAGGTGTGACAACACCAACATCTTCACTTTGGGGCTGATTTTCAACCAAAAACTCATCAAACACAGGAAGAAAGTTGTAACCTTCATCTTGAGAGACATTCCATTCCCAAGAGCTCCTTTCATCAAATTCAACATCTCTGCTGATAATTATCTTCCCATTCTGTGGATTGTAAAATTTGTATCCCTTTGAGTTCTGTGCATAACCTACAAACACCATCTTCTTGCTTTTATCATCCAGTTTGCTCCTTGTCTCATCAGGAACATGGACATAACCAATGCTACCAAATACTCTCAAATGTGCAATATTTGGTTTCTTGTCACTCCAGGCTTCTTGTGGTGTCTGATGCTTCAATTTATGTGTGGGACTTCTATTATTCAAGTAGACAGCACATGCTACTGCCTCTGCCCAAAACTCTTTTGGCATTAACTTGCTCTTCAACATACTACGAGCCATGTTGAGAATTGTCCTGTTTTTCCTCTCTACAACTCCATTTTGTTGGGGTGATCTTGGCACTGTCAAGAGATGTCGAACACCATGATAATCACAAAATTGGTTGAACTGTTTTGAGGTAAACTCGCCTCCTCGATCAGTTCGCAAAGCTTTAAGTAAATAGCCACTTTCATTCTCTACTTGAGCTTTGAATTTCTTGAAGGTTTCAAATGCCTCAGATTTTTCCTTCAAGAAATAAACCCAAGTTTTTTTAGTAAAATCATCAATAAACAACAGGAAATACCTGTTCTTTCCAAGAGAAGTTGGTTGGAGTGGCCCACATATGTCAGCATGCACTAATTGAAGTGGCTTTGAGGCTTGAAAAGATGATTCTTTTGGAAAACTGGTCCTTGACTGCTTTCCATACATACAACCTTCACAAATCTGATTTGGATGATTAATATATGGCAAACCATACACCATCTTTTTCTTGGACAGCAGCTCCAATCCACCAAAGTTCAGATGCCCCATTCTAAGATGCCAAAGCCATGAAGAATCTACTAAAGAAGCCTTCAAACACATAGGACTATCATAATTAATTTGCAGCTTGAACATATTGTTTTTTGACAATGGCACCTTTGCTATCAATCTTCCTTTGCCATCTCTCATAACCAGCCCTTTTTGATTCATATCTATTTCATAGCCTTTTTCCAACAGCTGGCCAATACTCAAAATATTTGTTTTTAGAGCTGGAACATAGTAGATTTGAGAGATGAATTGATGATCACCGTTCTTTAATCTAATCAGGATATCACCTTTGCCCATGACTGGCACTTTAGTCTTATCACCAAAAGATATGCTGCCTTTCACAGTTTCATCAAGAGTGCAAAATAACTCTTTATTTCCTGTCATATGACTGCTAGCCCCTGAGTCAAGATACCAAACCTTAGAATTCCTTTCTTCTTCCTCATTTCTGGACAGCAATAAGGCTGATTCTTCAACTTCTCCTGTTTCAACAAAATTGGCCGTTTCATCCTTGCTTGGCTTCGATCTACAATCAGCTGCAAAATGCCCAAACTTTTGACACTTGAAGCATCTTATATGCGAATATCTACCACGACCACGGCCACCTTGAAATCTGCCTCCTCTGCCTCTACCTCTGAAATTTTGATGCCTAACACTGGATTCTTCATCATTAGAAAAGGTCCTGCCTCCTCTTCCTCTTCCACGATTACCATAAAACCAACCTTGACCTCTGCCTCTTGTTCTTCCTCTTCCTCTACCTCGACCATCAACAAAATATTGCTGTGAATTACCAGGCTGTGAAGTATCTTTGTCTTTATCTTTCAACTCTAACTTTGCTTGCAATGCATGAGACATCCCATCTTCTCTTTTCTTCATTCTTTCTTCATGTGCTTGCAAAGACCCCAACAATTGCTCCACTGTCATTGATTCTAGGTCCTTTGACTCTTCAATGGCAGTCACAATATAATCAAATTTAGAAGGCAGTGAGCGCAGAACTTTTTCAACCACTCGAACATCTTGTACTGTCTCTCCATATCTCTTCAACTGATTAACAACTGCCAACACTCTGTTGAAATACTCCTCAACAGATTCTGACTCCTTCATCTTGAGAGTTTCATATTCACCTCTCAAGCTTTGCAAGCGAACTTTGATCACCTTATCTTTTCCTCTAAAGGAACTTTGTAGAACTTCCCATGCATTCTTTGCACTTGTTGCTGATGCAACTTTTTCAAACATACTCTCATCCAAACACATATGAATGAGGGTGAGAGCTTGCTGATCCTTTTTCTTTGCTTTCTGAAAAGCATCCTTTTGGGCAGCTGTCAATGCTTCTTCATTCACCGGCTGCTCACAGCCCTTCTCCACAATCTCCCACACATCTTGAGATCCCAACAAAGCTCTCATTCTAATACACCAATTCTCATAATTCTCCTTTGTGAGTTTAGGAAACTGAAATGGAAACATAGTGTTCATCCTGACTTAGTGTGCAGATTCTTTCCTTTGCCTTCTAGATCTTCAAAACCCTTTTCAGATCTCTTGAGCACTGCAGGCTTCAACAGAAGAGACTGCAAAAAACGAGATACTCTGGTCCTCTTGCTCACTTCATAATTTGCATCTAGATTGCAGGACAGCACCCACTTGGCCTTCTCACCACCTCACACTTCAGAATTTGCAAGTTTGAAAAAACAGGCCAGAAATTAGGGCAACATTAGGGCTTCACACAATCACTTCTCAATTCAAGAAATCAGAAGACATCCCACTTGATTACCAGCTCTGATACCACTTTGTGGAGAAAACTACAACATCCTCATACTCTAATTCCATCATTCCCTCAAAGAACATACACATCAAGACATTAACATCTACCACAAGCTTTAGAGCATGAACAGCTGAACAATAGCCCTGTTGAAATGATCTCAAAGAAATCAAGCTGCAGCAATCTGATGCAAAACAGAGGAAAACAGAGAGAAAACACACAACTTTTGTTAAGGCTCTGTAAAGGAAAAGCCACCAACGCACACACACACACTATTTTTCTTCAGACTTCTACTAGCTTCTTCACTGTTTTCACTTACAAAACATCCATATTTTAAAGATACAGAGACTAATACCAGCCACATGATTCAAAGTCCTTATCCCAAGACATACCACAAAACATTAGCTAATAAAGAAATTACAAGTTTACCATCATACCATCATAACACGGACAACCATGTAAATCTAATTGCATGCCACGTGCATGTGTGAGTAATATATTAGTGTATCACACTTAATTATGTTTTAATGAAAATAAATAAATAAATAAATAAAATGCATACACTCATGTATGTTGACGGTGTATAATGACCATCAAAAGAATGTAATATATGACATGATTGAAGAGATTAAGATTTGAGGAGTTAATTTAAAAGTTTAGTGGTAAGTCATGACAGATGGATAATAGTGGGGAAATTAGATGGGGTAATTTTTTTGAAGAGAGAGAGAGAGGATGTTGTTTTGAAGAGAGAGGGAGGGTGTTAGGTAAATACGTGGATATATATATATATATATATATATATATATATAATATATATATATATATACACACATGTATACATTGCATGGGTGTTAAAGTAGAAAATAAAGGAAAAATCTCATTCCCATTATAAGTTGATATAAACTTGAGGTAGTGGTATCATAAGAAGGCATGTGGATAAGGAACCACTTTATAAATGAGTTAAGGTTGGAGTGAGATAATGAACTCTAAACCTATAAGACAAGCTCAAACAACTCTTGAAGGGCTAAGATTTACTAGATTGGCCATAACCCACTCTAGATGAAATCCACACTAAGGACTCGATTTCATGAATGAGCTTATGGGCGGTTGAACTCAACCAGGGTGGGTGAGAGGGTTAAGTTAATTAATAAGATGCCATTACTAGTGGACGTATTAAATATTTACTATGCGCCTGATGATGTACTGAGCATGGATTTATTATCGGATCCCAACGTAAAGCGAGGAGACGTGTCAGGGAGCACACGTACTGACGGATAGATTCTAGACTAGTTAAGTACTTTCGCCTCTCTCCCTTATAGTTAATGATTCTTAATTAGGGAAATTTCACTAAACTACCCTATGGTTTGTCTCTTTATCAATTCGGTGCCTGTGTTTTGACTTTGAGCACTTTAGTACCCTGTGTTGTGCCCCATGAGCATATTGGTGCCAAACTGTAAAAAAATATATAAAATAACCTTTTTACCCTTATATAAAAATATGATATGATTGGCATACTAAAGTGGCCTTTTTATATAAGGGGTAAAAAGGTCATTTTATATCCTTTTTTTAATGCTATGTCAGCAATTTTAACGGGTTGGCACCAATATGCTCATGGGGCGCACAACAAAGTACTAAAGTGCTCAAAGTCAAACCACAGGCACCGAATTGATAAAGAGGCAAACCACATGGTAGTTTAGTGAAATTTCCCCTTCTTGATTTCATACTCATGCATGTAAGTACTTTTGCCTAGCTTCTCTATCATTGGATGCTTACATCTTTGATATCTAATTCTTTGCACATACATACACCGTTGATTCATTGGATGATTAGTTGCTTGATCTATGATTCCATACTCGTGTATGTATGCTTGTTTGGTTGAATGATTGTTTCCACTCGATATGTGTTATTCTTGTGGATTCTTCTGCTCGGTGCAGTAGTGTGAGGACCATGGCTCTTGCGGACGTCTAGGGCTTGTTGACACTCTGACGTCTAGATCCTGTTAGGGGTAGGATACTCTGGCTGTCCTGTGATACCGATCAGTGGGGTGGTACTCTGACCATGTACGTACATGTATGAGTAGTAGCGCTACCGAACTTTCGAGTCCACATCGACCGAGGGTCGATATTGGCATAGGCTGATAACTCTACGAGGGATGGCGACTTGTAAGTTGTTCTTGGCTTACTCGTTTTAAGCTGACGTGACTACGATCATGGGTTGGGAGTCCCTACCATCGATAGGTTTCTTTAGGGTGGGTGCGAGACTCTCGTTGTGTGGATTAGTATGGATGGTACTACCCGCATTGATTGGCTTGGTCATGTATTTGTTTTGATTTTCTATTCTTTAGTTTATCATATGATATTTGTGACATGACTTGTTTTATTCCCTGCGGGGAGTAGGTTTTCATTTCAAAAGCTCATACACTAGTTAACCTCTTATTTTCAAATCCTGAGGAGTAGGACGTCGGACACAGGAGCGCCGTATGGGACTACTGGGATTTGTTGCTGAGGTTGGTAACCTCCAATCTTTCATTGAGTGAGAGGACACATATGTTATAGGACCCTTATAGGGTCATTATGATGTTGAGATTGTAGGGTCTATGTACCCTTAGACTTTTATTTCCACTATACACTTATATTAGACATGTTTATGTCTTCTTATGTTTTCGTTGTGCATATGATGTGTGCTTTCCGATTATCGAGGCTATGTATCCATGTGGGGCCCGCCCCTGCTCGAGTACGGCCGATTCATCGCGTGCCCATGGGCCCGTGATTTGGGGGTCGGGGCGTGACATATCCGAACAAAGGGATAGTAAACTTGCGAATATGGAAGTGAAAGTCGGTAGAGGAACTCATGTAAATCTGTGGAAGGAGAATTGGATTGATGGCCAAGCACCGAGGCATGTATTCCCAGAGCTCCAACAGATGATCCAAAATGAGGACCAGACCATAGCCGAAGCACATCACCAGATACTCAATCACAAGCCAAGCCTCAAATAGGCCCCCCCCTGACATTGAGTGGCACACAACAATTAAGGGCCCTAGAACAACACATATTGCAGAGAGACAGCACAGAGAAGATTGCCACCCGTGGAAGCTTACACCAATAGGGATGTTTATAGTCAAGTCCCTATATAATTTCAAAGTGTGGATGGCGGAATAAGATGTCTATGAGATCGAAAATACCCGCTTGGCATCGTGTTTGTGAAGAGACACCAGGCGATAAATCGAATCACAAATGAGTACTTGTTTTATTTATTTTTAAATATTGTGGGTTCTTCCATTCCTAATAGAGGCAAGCCTCTATTATTAATTACCCCAGACACAGTCTTAGGAACCTCCGATTAAGGGCATAAGTACAAGTAAAGGCAATGAATAAAAATAATTTCATTTATTTACAAGTCATAACATTTTATTAACATATATATATATATATATATATATATATATATATATATATATATATATATATATATATATCATCATATTCATGTATATATCTTATGTATTTATTTATATAAATGACGCCGCCTTCCACCTTGGGCTGTATGCTTTGCCACTTTGGTTTCATCGGTTGTCTTAGGATGCATGTTTCGTCGCCGCCTTGAGATTTGCACCCTTTTTATGTTTATATTGACCTTCTCGGGAAGAGTGTTTCATCGCTGCCTCGAGATATGTGTCGCTTTGAAATATATATTTATTAGTCGCCTCAAGATGCATGCTCAGCACAGCTTCAAGGTTTGTTTTTCGTCAACTGCATCGAGATGCGCATTTCCATCGTTACATCGAGATGCGTGTCACTTTGAGATTTAGATTTCATCATCCACCTCAAGATGTGTGGCATTCTGTCTACATCTAGATGCGTGCCACTTTAAGGTTAAGATTTTATTTTATTATATATATATACAGGCGTGTTACTATGTGGTCGGCCTTAATACTATGCAAGTGTGGTCGCCCCATTTTAGCCCACTTGCACAGTGTTTTAAGGAAATCCAACCATACAGATGGAAAGCACATCGAAAAATAAGTCAGCATGTCAATTTTCATATAATTTGGGAAGGTGTAGGGTCTTCATCTTAAAGGGTGAAATTCTGAACCAGTAAGATTTCTATAAATTTTCACCCGTTAAGATGAAGACCCTACACTTTTCCAAATTATATGAAAATTGACATGCTAGCTTATTTTTCGATGTTCTTTCTATCCATATGGTTGGAAATCCTTAAAACACTGTGCAAGTGGCCAAATATGAGGTGACTTTAAATGAACAGTGTTCCGACCGGCCTTATACTAACATTTTTAATATATATATTTTTTTGTTTTATAATATATATATATATATATATATATATATATATATATATATATATATATATATAATTAGAATTGGTAACAGTTTTCCGCGACTCAACAGGAGGAGAGGCTTTTTTACTTCCCCCTTTTTTTATATTTTTTATTTTATCTTTATTTTCCGTTCTCTTACCTCTGTTTCCTTTTTTTTTTCCTTCTGTTTCTTTTGTCTCTCTCTTTTTGCTTTCTCTGATTTTTACTTCATATCCGTTTTTTTGTTCTCCATTTTTCTTCATCTGTTTTTTTTATTATTTATTATTTCTCTTTTTTTTATTGTTTTTCTCCTATCTCCCTGTTGCCTCTCTCTTTCTTTTTATTTATTTCTTCTTGTTTTGACGCCCGCCTCGTTTCTTTCTTTTTTCTATTTATTTTTTTTACTCCTCTTGTTTCTACGCCTATCTTCTTCTTCTTCTTTTTTTTTTTTACTTTTTTCTCTTTTTTTTATTTCTTTTCCTTTCCGCCGGTTTCCTCTTTCTCTGTTTTTTTTTATTTTATATTTTTCTCCTCTCTCCTTTTTTTTAATTACTCTCTTTTTTCTTTTTTTTCTTTTTTTTTATTTCATCTCTTTTTTTTATTTCCCACTTATGGCTCCCGACTTCATGAAGAAAAAGGGGGGCTTCTTCTTCAACAACATCAACCAGATCAAAACACCACCATGCTTCGGGGTGGTGTTCTTTCTACGGCGACGGTGGTAACAACATCAGCATCAACACCGCCACTCTTTGGGGCGATGCTTCTCCTCTAACAATAGTTGTAACAGCAGCATTAACACAACCATGCTCCGGGGTGGTGTTCTTTCTTCGGCGGTGGTAGCAACAACATCAGCATCAACATCGCCACGCTTTGGGGCGGTGCTCCTCCTCAGGTGGCTTCTTCTACGATATTATGGTCTATGAGCGGACCCGAGCCTGTTTTTTTTCGGCAAAGCCATTAGAGGCGAGTACGTAATGCGCTTGTTCGACCTAGAATAAGCATACGACTACATCTCGGAGGCGATAGCGACATGTCAAAGACCGCCCACGCTTTGCGGGGGTGCTCCGCCTATAGCGATGATGTTGGTGGGGTATGGGATTTATTTGTTGGTGGAGTAGAATAACATTTCAGACGAAGAAGAAGAAGAAAACGGGAGAGGGAGCTTCATGATCGATTCCTCTCTTGGATTCTCCCCCAAGTCTCTACTCTTTTTTTAAGAGGTCTCCCTTTCTCTATTTATAGATCTTTACTAGACGATAAGGTTGAAATTTGAATTTGAGTTTTAATCATCATGATATCATAATCTAGATAAGATCAAAATTATGAATTTTAATTTTAATGATCATAATCTAGATTTAGGTATAACCTTGAATTTGAATTTTAATCATCATGAGATCATTATCTAGATAAGGTCAAATCTTGATTTTAGATTTACTTTATTATTATTATTATTAATACATTTATATTGCCTCGAGATTTGTATTCTCGAGCGATCTTGGAATTTGAGATTGCTTAGAGATTTATGTTCTCGGGTTATCTTGAGATTCGAGATTGCCTCAAGATTTGTGTTCTCGAGCTATCTTGGAATTTCAGATTGACTCAAAATTTGTGTTTTCGGGCTATCTTAGAATTTGAGATTGCTTCAAGATCTATGTTTAGGGCTATCTTGAGACTTGAGATTGCCTCGAGATTTGTGTTCTCGGACAGTTCTGGGATTTGGGTCTTTGGCATGTCTTGGGATACGACAAGGTATATATTTCATTGGCACCCTTCAAATACTGGCACCTGGTATTTTTAATGCATATTTTTCGACACAAACAATGTCCACCGGGGAGGAAATTCTGAAAGATTCCTTTCCCACCGAAGGTGAAATACTTCGCTTGGTTAGCCTGGGATGACAAGATCTTAACCTTGCAGAATCTCGCCAAGAGGCAATGGAGAGGAGAAAGGACCAGCTTCTACCTTTGCGGAATAAAGGAAGAATCCACAACACACTTGCTATTCCAATGCCCATATACGGCTAGTATTTGGAACTACTTCCATACACTATTAGAGTTGCGGGGCAAGCCTCAAAAGGCTAAAGATATCTGGGGCAAAGCGCTTTATTCCAAACAAGTAGATAAAGAAGGAAGACAGGGATGGAATCTGTTGGGAATGACAGTAATCTGGAGCATATAGCTGGAATGAAATAGGAGATGCTTTTATGACAAACACCTTGTTTTCAAGAAACTAATCCGCTTTATTGATTTCCTCATGCTCTCCTGGTTTTATACAGCCCCCGAACCGAAGCGGAGCAAGCTACAACTGATGGAAACAACAGCAAGGCGTAGCCTAGAATTCACCCGGGAGGAAGCCCCCCCAACAACCAGGAGCCGACTTTGAAGACGAACTCATCCATCAACCATGGAACGGCTAGCCAGCCATGGCTAAGCCAACCCGAAGGCCATGAAAAGGGTCTGACGTACTATGTATAGTCAATAATTTCTCATGTAACATCACCAAGATGGCTATCATATGTACTATATATGTACTAGTTTGCTTATGATTATCAATGAAAGTGGTTAATCCACATTATCAAAAAAAAATTATTATTTTAGAATAATCTAAGGTTGAGAATTCTATTCCATTTAGGCCGCGTTTAGATGGAGGAATGGAAAGGAAAGGAATAAGAAGGGGAATAAAAAGGAGAAGGGAATGAAAAGGAAAAGAATGGGAAGGGGATCAAGTACCTTGTTTGGATGGGAGGTAATGGAAAGGTAATATATTGGGAATGGGAAAAATAAAAAGAGGGATTGTGATACAACTACTTTTATACGCTTATATAAAAAATGAAATTTTTGCATTTATAAAATAATTTGATTACATCCGATTTAATTATTATGATTAAGATTTATAATTAAATAAATCGTTATAATTAAATATAAAATTATGTGATTTAACCATTTTCCAATTTAATTATTATACCTAATTATGGAAAAATATGCATTATAGAGTCATAATTACTTTGATTTATTTCTAAATACATCTGATATAAAAAGTAAATATATTTATTTATAAAGTACTTTAAATATCAATTTGTTTGTACATCTTTAGTCCCTTCAATTTGTCATATATTGATAAGAATAATAAATAGTTCCACATCAAGTTAAAACAACAGAATTTGTAAAGCAAGAACCAAGTATCAACTTTAAACAATTGAATTGGTGTCCTGATAAAAAATAGCTTCATTCTCCTCTCAAGATAGAATGATAGACTAAAACTTACATAATAATATCAATGTTAATTAACCGAAATGAAACTATTAATTATATCTAATAAACCGTACATTTGCTTTGCAACTGAGCATCTTTACATAAGCAACAGCTCTGATGAATCATCAAAATGTTGAGAGTCCAAGCAATAGCACATTGCTGACAAAGAGCTTCCTTGAGGTCACTAATTTGAACACACTGTGGATTAGAAAATTAGAGAGTTATCAGACTTGCACCTGCTGATTTGAACAATAGTATATATGATACATTGAATTTCAAAATTAAATTAACATTTTAAATAACAATTCAAACCAATAGCAAAGTGACCTTACATAGAGATAGAGCAAAATTCATTATGGGCTAATTTTAACAAAGGGTCACAAGTTCAAATTACAAGTTCCAAACAAAATATCCAACATTTTTAACACAATTCCAAATTCATGAAAGTATATAATTCAACACCCAAATGACATTGTTGAATTAAAAGATCCAGCTCTCAGCAATAGTCTCAAACAAGAATGCGCAAAGATAATGACGAAGAGCAGGACCTGTGATCTGGTAAATAAGAACCTGGTAAGTTCGATTATTAAAAACACCAAAGACTACTTGCATTTGTCATAGTTTTATGCAATTTAATAGTTGAACCATATATATAACATCACTCTGTGGAAATTAATAAGAAAAAATAAACCATAAGAGGAAAGCACATCTATTTAAATTCTTACCAAAGTGATTTACACACTACAAGAAATCAATGTGCCTGCCACTCATTAAAGATTTCTGAAGCCATGTTTAGCCTAAATTGAGTCCACTCATTAGTTGGTTAAACGGCTATGATGTTGTCAAATTCATCTTGTGTGTTTTCCTCCAAAGGCAAAGCATCAACCTCGTCCTCTGCAGAATCTTCTACCATCTCCCTTCTAATGAAATTGTGTAGTAAACAACATGCATTAATAATACGCCGTTGCGTGGTTAGGTTGTAGAAACTTGGACTCGATAAGATTTTCCAACGAATTTTTAGAAGCCCAAATGTCTTCTCAATCACGTTTCTAGCACTCGCATGTTTCATGTTAATTAAAATGCTATTCAGGTGTTACTTGTAACACCCCGAAATTTTTAAATAAATAATCAAAAAAAATTTGAAAATTACAACAAGATTAATTACCACATAAAATGAATTAATAAGCTTAAAACTCAATTAAAGGCAAATCGGGAATTAATGGATTTAAAATCCAGCCTCGCAACTATTTGGGCCCAGAGAAGGCCTTATTGGGCCAGACCACTTAGACTTGAAATATTTCGAGGTGGATGGAAAGGATAATCCTGGTTAATTAATTGAGAAAGTTATTAAGTGTTAATTAATCTGAATTATATAAGTGGGAAATACATGACAAAAGTAAGGGTCCCGATAAAGGAGATATGGCTTAGTCAAAAGCCGGAAAAATGGATGCAGGTTGGGAATTGTAGAGACACCCCGTGATGCACCCAAGCGAGGGATGTTGTGACAAACAAAATGATAAAAGCCAAGAATTGTGGATCTCGGTGGGAGGTCAAATGCGACTCGTGGCCTTCTGATCACAGTGTCTGAAATGTTAATTAAAATAGAGGGAAAAAAAGGGGGTTATAATAAAAGAGATAATCTTAATTTATTGACCCATGTGACAACTTAGGGGATAATATAGTTTACAATTATAAGATAAGTTATAATACTTAAAGCTTTAAAGAAAAGTTAGGATAATAGGATTAAATAATAGAATTAAATGTTTTAAATAAAATATATATGAATGTATAAGTTGGCAGACTTAGGGTTCAATTGGAAATGAGATTCAATTGAAGATTTAAAAGCTCATCTCCTCTCTCGTGCCTTAGGGTCTGTTTGGTTGGTTGGATGGAGAGTTACATCCACGGATGGGTAACTCTCCATCCAGTACTTTATACTTTTGGTTGTTTGGTTCATTTTCAAAATTGGATGGGGGTCTGGCTATCCAAAAAAATTGGATTGCCAGTTACGATTGAAATCAGCCGATGGCCACTTACAAACTTTTTTCATCCAAGATTGAAAGGGCTCATCCATCTCCTTTAGGTTTACCATCACCTCCACTCGTGCCTACCTGCGCCCCCACCTGCAACCCCTCCAGCAGCCCCAACCGACCCCCTCCGACACCCCCACCCGCACCCCCTCCGGCAACCTATTTTGACTCCGACCCAGCTCCCTCGCTAGCTTGCCGGAATCTGGATGACCTCGGCGAGGAGACGACGGAGAAGGTTGATTGAACTTAGATCTGAGGTAAATCTCACTGATTGTTTCCTTTTTTTTTGTTTTGGTTCCATTTTGATCAACTAGTTTCATATTTTTAGTAAAGAAGAGCTTTTGATGAGTGTTATTGGGTGAAAAATGTTATTTTTGTTTGAAGATGGATTGTGACCAAATGCTCAAATGGTGTTCTTTTCTTCTGTTCTGATGTGGATTTTTCTCCATTTTGATCAGTGGGCATATTTTTATGTGTTGTTATGTGAAAAAAAATCATTTTGGGATGGAGGAGAAGGGATGAAAGGATTGATTACCAATTCTACTGACACCATTATCGTCTTCGCATGAAGCATTAGCAATCTCAAGGTTATGATCTACAACCATGTTGTGTTCTAATGCCCACCGGAGAGGACTTGGGATTGGTTGTGTGTATATAGATATATAGCAGCAAGAATGAAGACAGTCCTCTTGGCCTTTTATTTCTATTTTTATTTATTAATTAATTATAAATATGGAGAAACAAGCAAATTTACAGTTTCTTATTATCTTTTTATTTTTAAATTTCTTTATGAAAAAATGATATGAGATAATATTATTTTTCTAAATGATAAAGACTTATTTTTCCAGTTTTATATATAAGTGAGGATGCTTTAAATTTTAGATAGATATGAAGTGATAGCCACGTAGTTGTATTTTAGCAGATACTTTTATATATTTCTATAATATTGGATGATCTTATATGGTAATTGTTGACCTAGAAGAAGAATGGATTGTTATGGGTTTTTTCTTTTGATCAAAGATTGGATTAATAGGGATTGGCTTGATAGTTTTCTGATTGTTATGATCGGAGGTTTGGGTGACTAGTTCAGTGTTAATTTTACAGTTCCACATGCTTGTGACATCGGTTCTATTTCTACCTAGATTAGCAACTCTGTACTAAGCGAGGATCATTGAATGTAATAAAGTATGTTGTGAAAATACTTGGTACCATTGTACCCTTTTAATAAGTGAAAATAATTCTAAGGTCTAAAAAGTATAAATCTTGGATATGGGTTTGTCTATCTTCTATGCTAACCTTGTTTTAGTATCCTTAATAGAGAATGACTTGTCAATTATGATAAATTTTTCTTTATTAGTTTAGAAATTATTAAATTAGGTGGTATATTTTACCTAATCATCTAGGAGCCTAAAAGCAATAATTTTTTTTAGCTGAGAAGAACAAGGGTTTTGAAACTGAAATATACTTCAGTTGTAGATCATACAACAAATCTTTAGAACATGATTTTGTTAGACTAATATAAGATTTATTTTGAGCATAGAGAAAGTCCTTTTCTATCATTGATCAAAATGATAAGCATTCTCATCCAACTATTCTTTCTTTCATGGTATCTGGTCACTTACAATAGTGATTCTTTGGCTGTTTCAAAGTGAATGGTTCCTTAGTAGACTTGGGGTTTGGCCCATAGAATGATGCCCTAAAACTTGAGTGTTTAACTGTATCAATAATTGGTCAACTTTTTGTCCTAGTATTAGATAATTACTTGAAATATTACAGTCTGAGAACATTTTAGATTATAAATGGAATTAGGAATTGTTAAAATATTTGTTAGTGGCAAATGATTATTTCTGTGTCCTAGCATCTTAGGTTGTTGTTAAGAAGATAATATGGTGATAACACTGATAACTTCTTCTTTTCTTAATCTTGAATGTTTATTTAATCTTTCTTGCTTATAATGTAATGGACATAATTACTCTTTGTTCTCATTTGTGGACAGTGAGTGTTTCTTTCCCTGCTCATAATGTAATGGAATCTAATTTTTGAAAGTTTTTCTCCTATTCATAGATGGACAATAAAATGGAAATATTAGAGCAAGAACAAAATGGGGCTACCATGGTAGCAGCTATTGCATGCTTTGTCCTCTTAAGACTATATTACTCAAGACCAAGATTGTATCGATAGTTCCATGCTCCAAGGCTAGCTGCAAGACAAAACTATCTAAGTCGATTACTTAATGGTAACGACACAACTAGCATTAACATGGTTAGGATGAATAAGTTTGCATTTTTCAATCTTGCGGCCATTCTACGTTCACGCCGTCTTTTGAAGGATTCAGTACATGTTTCTGTTGAGGAACAATTACTTATATTCCTTCATACTATTGGTCATAACCAACGTAACAGGGTTATTGGTTACAACTTTATTAGATCAGGTGAGGCTGTGAGTAGATATTTTAACCATGTCGTGTGGGCGATAGGGGATATACAATATGATTACATCAAACCACCTTCAACATCAGTATCGCCTTACATAGCTCAGAGGCCCAAATTTTATCCCTACTTTAAGGTATGGTTTAAGCTATTTAAAAATTTAGTGGACTTTAATCATTTGACTAATTTCTTACGATTTTACTTATATTAGGATTGTATTGGTGCCCTCGATGGGACTCATATACATGCTAGTATCCCTGCTGATATGGTAGCACAATTTCGTGGCCGAAAAGGTTTCCCCACACAAAATGTTTTAGCAGCTGTGGACTTCGATCTACATGTCACTTATGTGTTGGCCGGGTGGGAGGGTTCTGCACATGATGCCCTTGTCCTGCGAGATGCCTTAGATAGACCCAATGGCCTTAAAGTCCACGAAGGTAAATCATAGTTGCCCCTAATTTTGATCTTTCTGAACTTGTGAACCTTATATGATTATTTTTAATGTTGGAAATATTACTTGGTTGATCTTGGTTATACTACTAGGACACGGATTCATATCCCCTTGTAGTGGTGTTAGATATCATCTGAAGGATTTTGGATCTAGGACCCAAGAAACTCCCATGGAGCTGGTTAATTATAGACACTCTTCACTACACACCTCCATAGAGCGGCATTTGGATCCATAAAGGGTCGTTTCAAGATTCTTGCCTCTAGGCCCTTTTTACCTTTCCACGCTCAAGTCGCCATTGTTTTAGCGTGCTGCACACTTCATAACTATATCCTCACATTGGGAGTTGACGAGTTAATTCCGTGCAGGAGGAAGAATGGGTCTCATAAATGCGAAACTAGAGCTATATCGAGGGAACAACAAAGAGGATGGTAGAGAATTGGAACAATTGCATCTTAGGATAATGAATGAACTATGGAATCATAGATAAATTAAACTCTTTCATGTACTTGGGTGTGTTTACATTAGTGTTTTTGGTTTTGTATTTGAACTCCTTGGAGGTGTTGACCTAGATATATATGTAATACACAAACTTATATATAAGCGTTGATGTTTAGTATTATTTGGTAATCAAAACAAAATTTTGTGGTAGTTTCATGTATTTGAACTCCTTGAAGGGTGATGATCAGTTTCATGTTTAGTATTGTTTGGTAATCAAAACGAAACTTATATGTCAGTTTCATTTTAATTTTTTTTTTCTTGTTAAGTATGACAGTTTTGTTTTTTTTATTCATTTATCCATTCACTATGTATGAATTTCCAATTGTAATGAACGATTTTGTATTTACAGCACAATATGGAAGGCACTAGCAACTCCCAATCCAAAAACAAGGTGACTAACAAGCGATGGCGGCCAGCTTAAGCCGTTATTTCCTGCGATTCATGGCAAACCAAGTTATAAAATCCAAGGATTTTTGAAATAAAATGTGTTTAAATTTCTTAAAAATTTAATTTTATAAATAAATAAATCCCCAAGTATTTAGTGATTAAATTAAGAAGGGAAAATAGGGGATAAATGGACTAAAACCCTAATTAGGGTTAATGGAGGCTCAGAAGGACCTTAACGTAATTTCAAAAAGTTTTGAGGACCAGGTGGAAATTATTCTCACTCACAGAGGATAGATTAAAGTGTGACCTAGAAGACTTCAGGGACCTCTGGATAATTGTCCAGATCAAAATCCTTATACAAGCGGTTCAATGGCCAGGATTAGATGATGATGCGAGATAGAGTCACGATCATGAGGGCATTATAACGGCCTCTATGTAGACACGTGGCAAGCTGAGGCTTGATCTGTCAGATCGTGTGATGGATCCAAGGCACTATAGAGCCATCTGTTTAGGCCACGTGGCACGCCATGTGTTCTCCATCAGGGGAAACGTTGGATAAGAGGCAGTTGAAGCCAATCCGGCCGTTGATCGTGATCTAACATAGATCGTCCATCCAAGTCGTTAGCGAGATCCGAGGCACAAGGATAAGATCTGGTCGTTGATTTGTTTTAAATAACGGTCGTTGATCTTAGCATTGTTAGATCCGAGGGATTAGTGACGCGTATTGGCCGTTGGATTGATCCAATAGATCTCCACCGCTCATCTGGGGAAGCAGATCTCGAGGCAGAGGCCGCCGTTACCCAGCCGCGACCGCCAGCTCGGGCCGTCGCGAGATCCTCCACCTTCCCCTTTCGTTACAAGCGGAAATGCCACTCGTCGGAGCGGCGAGATAACTTCAGCGGGCGTTGTCGTCGATTAAATGCGCCTCCCCTCTATAAAAGCCCCACATTGGCTGGATTACGAGACACCTAGAAGAAAGAGTTCCACGATGAGTCGTCAGCAAGGTTTGATCGGAGAGGGGAAAAACAGTCTCGGGACGCCATTGTCGCTGCTAATACCATCAGGAGAACCGAAATTTAGGTATCAATCTATTCCGGCGTTCAATTTTGTGTTTGATGCGTTATTAGCTAGGTCTAAAAGGCTTCATGCGTAGTTGTGAAGCAATTCGAGTGGAAGCGTAGAGAGGGGATTGGGAACCATTGATGCGAGCAAAACTTGGCGGGGGCGAGGCAGACTCGGGGCATGTTTGGTGGCGGTGAGAACTCTCGAGGCTGAGGAGATGCCATTCCGCCCAACATCTCGGTGAGGTCGGTACCAACCATGGAAGAAGAGAAGAAGAAAAATAAATAAATAAATAAATAATAAAATAAAGATTAATTAATTAAACTTAGCATAGTATTACACCTTAATCAGGTTAATGTTATTTTTTTAAAAAAAAAACTTAGGTTGATTATAATATTTGAATAAGGGGAGTTAATTAATTAAAGAATGATTAATCAGTTAATATTTTCTCTTAGGTTGATAATATTAATTGATTAAAATGATTAATAAAATTGGTTGAGACCAATTGGGATTAGAAGTGGACCCAATTCAAGTGAGCTTGGTCTAATTCAATGATTGGGTTAGCCAATTAAGCAACCAATTAGGTTTGATCAAGCTTTAGCAGTTAATTTAAAGAGTGGCTATGTTGATGGGCTTACAATGGATTGGGTCAAGTGGCTTAAGAGGTTTAGGTGTAACCCATTAGTTGGACTAGTCATCTTAAGTGGTCAAGTGAACTTAGAATTGATCCAAGAAATTTTGATCAAGTTAACTAATTAGGCGAGACTACTAAACTTGGTGACTAGGATTAGTCAATTAACAAGATGATTAAATCTAAGTCAAGGATAAATTAATCAAAGGGATTTGATTAAGCTAGCCTAGATAAGTTAAAATTTGGTCCAATTTGGTTGGGTTCAATAAATTGGACTAAGACACTTCAGTGGGTTCAACAAAGTCACCAAAAATAATAAGAAAGAAAGGAAGAAAAAAAAAAACAAGGAGTTCTAGGAGGTGGGGATCGAAGCCAAGACCACCCAGGTTAAGTGGTTGGGCCTTAACCCACAGGGACATGGCTTGCCACGTGGTAAAGGTTACCCGTTGTAAAATAAATAGGACAAGACAAGGATAAGAATAACTAATGGGCTTGGTTGATGGACCTAAATTGGCTTAGAGGACTAAGGACGACCAATTAGGGGTTGTAGAACAACAAATAAAAGTAAAGTAGGTCAGTTGACCAAAGTTGACTA
This sequence comes from Dioscorea zingiberensis, assembly GCA_026586065.1. Taxonomy (NCBI): domain Eukaryota; kingdom Viridiplantae; phylum Streptophyta; class Magnoliopsida; order Dioscoreales; family Dioscoreaceae; genus Dioscorea; species Dioscorea zingiberensis. The sequence goes on from CM048818.1 coordinate 30,101,855, forward strand.
GAGTTGACCAAGTGCGGTTTGAAAGTCAACTTAGGCCTTGGAAATAGGTCGACAATTAGGTAGATAGTCTATAGGACCCGCTTAATGGGCCAAGGCCCATCAGAAGCAAGAGTGATGCATGAGCATTTTGAGACATAGGGTTTTATTGGAATGTTGGCTCTAATAGAAACTCTACTTGTCAGATACTCTTGCGGAGTCCTAGAGGCATTTCAGGAGGAGACTAGGAAAGGCTTCTAGTTTCAGAAAGAGGTAAGTACACTTGCGTAGTACCTACTCTTCGGAGTTTCTTTGGATTTGCTTGTGCTATGTGATATATGTTTTATTGTTATCATTCATGCTGTCTTTATCTGTCCTAGATTCCTGTTGAGCATGTATACTTGTTTCGGGATGTTTGTATCCCTATTTGACGTGGTCTACTGGCCGGACTCAGTGGAGCGTGGGGGCTCCGATAAGGAAATGTTCAGGGATGGGACACCCTGGCATTTCTGTTTGCCGTGCCGGAGGGGCAATGCTCTGGATGTCTTACCCATCAGTGGGAATGATACATTTGTGTTAACATTATGAGAGGTGGTACTACAGGCTATCGGCCAGGAGGGTCGAGCGACGAGGCTTCGTGTTTGTAGCGTAAATTTGGATATACTGACCGTGAGTGATCTTTGAGCTGCTCTCTCAAAACTCAACACAGGGCCTGAGGGTTTCTGTTGATAGGGGTCGCATCGTTGTCTTTAGTTGTGGTAGACCCCTAGAGATGTTCTCTTAGGGACGTGGTCCTATTGTTGACTTATTGATATATATTATGTCTTTATGACCCAGCAGAGGTACTTACTGGGCTTTCCATTCGAAAGCTTATGTATTTGTTCTTTCTCTCTTTTACAGATCCCAAGGTCTAGGGGCTGGTGCTGTGGAGAGATTGTCTAGGAGATCGGAGGTCTGAGGGTCTCCCTTGAGTTATCTTTTCTTTAAGAATTATTATTTTGTAGGACCCGTATAGGGACCTGGATTTGTATAGGGCCTATGGACCCTTATGACTCTATGTTCACTCGGACTTGAGTATGATTTTGTTATTGCTTGTTATCTGCTTATTTACACTTAGGCCTTGTATTCGAGCTGAGCTTGACTCTACTCGAGTACGGCCGGTCTGTTCACATGCTCGGGGCCTGGAAACCGGGACGGGGCGTGACACAAGTGGAGAAAGGTTTGAAGACTGACAAATCCTTCAAGTAGTCCACTTTTGTAGCTGCTATCCAAGCCTTAAGTGATCAGTTCAAAGGAGAGTATAATGTGGAAAATATGCAAAACCACTACCGCATACTTAAGCGAAAGTGGGACATCATCAAATGCTTGAAGGAGTTGAGCGGCGTAGGCTTGGATGAGGCATCAAAGAAGATAACAATGGGAGATGATGAATACATGGTATATGTTAAAGTAAGTACACCAAAAATTCATTTCTTCTTATATATGTAATTTATTACTTTTTACCAAAAATTATGATTACTTTATGTGTTACATTTGCTTACATTTTATTTTCTTGTACATAATTTAATGTAGGCACATCCAGAATGCGAGCCCTACATCAACAAACCCATTGAGGATCATGACTTGCTTGATATTGTTTATGGAAATGATCATGCAACTGGTCATTTTGCTAAACAAACATTAGACAATCTTGGTTAAGACCCAAATGCACAGAGCGACAACCAAGATAATATGGATGTGAGCTTGCATGACAATGGCACAAGCTTCCCCTTCAACATAGATGAAGTTGCCACATTTCCTACTCAAACACCACCCATGGATACCCCTACTGATAATGCACAATCGGAGTCTTCACCTAGGGCAAATAAGACACAGGGAAAGAAGAGGTCGATATCTAATGATGTAAAGGCTATGCATGGTATGACAACTAGTGTGGACAAGTTAGCTATTGCAATCAACACCAACAAAGAAGTGGCGATGGAAACAAACCTTGCCAATGAGTGCAAAAAATAATGCAATATGGCTACACAATACAAGATGTCCACACGCCTATTTATGAAATTGAATCTGGGACAATACCAAAAGCCGCGGGGATTCTTGGTTGTCAATGATGAGATGTTACGTCGTCTACAAGTTGAAGAGTACATTGGACTCCCCGAGGCACAAGAGTAATCTCATGTAGACCACCTATGTTGGTATGTTAGAATGTTTGAATGTTTGATACTTGCGGGACATGTTACAATTTATTTTGGAATGTTTGCTTTTTTTGTTTTAAACTTGATCAAGTTTGTTTGAAGAATTCAGGTTTGTGGGAATGGAGTGTTTTCAAGTATTTTCTTTTGTTTGAATGTTTATATGTTTGCTAGCAATGAAGTGTTTTCAAGTATTAGCTGTTGGAGTTGTTGTATTTTAGCATATGAACTTGTGTTTATGAATAAGTATCAAGTCCTTGGGTGTTCAAGTTTTACCAGTTGTGCTATAGTGTGAATTATGGTTGCTATGGTGATCTATCATCTAATTAATTCTAAGTTTGGTTGTATTAAAATAATAATTTAAGTTTGTTGTTTACTTAATAAAAGCCAATAAACTTCCTAATTTTAAGTTCATTGTTTACTTTCTAAATTAAAATTTAAGTGTTTGGTTGTAATAAAATTATTAATGGAATTATAGAAGTATATATATGTATTGAATTAAAATATCCTAATTTTAAATATTTTAAAATAATCAAAATATTTTAATTTTAATTCAACATTTAAATCAAATAATTTATTTTTAAAAGATTTAAAATTATATAATTATTAGTTTTTATTTTAAAATATTTAAATATATAAAATATCTCAAAAAGGTTAACCTCATGCTTCACCAAGGAGGGTTACCATATCCCTCCATCAATCCATCTTTTATTACAACGAACACAAAAAGGTAATGCATCCACTTTTACATCCATTACTTTTAAACAAGGGTTAAAGTCATTTTTGGTCCCTGAAAACAGGGCCAATGTTCATTTCCATCCCAAAAAGTTAAAATTTGTTCTATACGGTCCACATCAGCATATACTGCCACTTATCACTTCACATTGCAAAATAACGACCAAAACATAATAATAAAAAGATTATATGCATTTCATTTGGTATTCCATGGCCATACGTCAGCAATAGTGACCAAAAATGCCAAAATACGTAATATATAGGGACCCAAAATGTCAAAATATGCAATACAAAGGTACCATATTGAACAAATTTTGAATTTTGGGATGGAAATGAACATTGGTCCCGTTTTCAGGGACCAAAAATGGCTTTACCCCTTTAAACAACCAAACACAAAAAGTACTCATCACTTTTAACTCCCCATCTGGTAACTCCCCATCCTTGTAACTCAGATGGGGAGTTCCTGAACAACAAGCGTACCTTACTCACATCCTACCCACACTTAACTCCCCTCCGGCCCGGCCGGGCGAGACCCTACGCCTAAGCAAGGCGGCTGCGGCCCGTCCGGCGCCCTGATGCGTCTGCGCCTCTGCCTATCGCCCGATCGCGAGTCGGCGCTTCGCCTCGGCTCGGGCCAATCTACCTCTGACTCTGCGGAGCTTTCCTGCGGTGCACATGCACCTCACGCCTCCGGCCGGTATCGCGAAGCCGCTCGGCCTCACCGCCAACAAACGCCTCTACCCTACTCCGCAGTCTGAGGCTAGCCAGCCCCTCTCCTTCTCCGGCGAGCAGCATCCAACTCTTTCTCTCCGGCGAGTGTAGGTGCACGACGAGGAGATCAGGTAGAAATGAATTGAGAGGGCTTGGGAGGTTGATTTCATGAAATGGTTTGATTTGGGTTGAGTCCCGAGAATCAGTTAGAGGTTAAGGAGTTAGTGATTAGTTGATAAATAAGATATTAGGGTTGTGAAAAGGTTATGTCTTGATGCCATGTATTTCATGAGTTTAATTATATTGCTAATGTGTATGTTTGTATAATTTCGGAGCCCTAGAAATAGAGAAGATGCTACCCGATTTTTCTTGAATTTATACATGATTAAATGTTCATGATTATGATAGCTTTTGATTAATCTAAAGAGCATGTTAGAAGCCCCGATCTATGTTAGTGATGAAAATCATTACACCTCTTGAGGAGAATGTTTCCTTATTTTCTTCATGCTACTTGGAAACATGATATGCATGCTAAGTAAAAGTACGCCTTAGTTGATTATATCCTTATTGTACTCTAATAAGTCTAAATTAGAGTATAAGTAAAGAATACGGTTTTCGTTTTCCTAAGTTTTCATATTTCGATTATAAGGAATGAAAAAGGGAAAGGCAAAGAACAAAGTAGGCCCTTCTTTGAAGGACGAGACCGGTCCTAAGCTTCTACTAGACTTAGGTGAGAGGTAATGGCCCCGGACAATTTAAATTATTTTCACACGTATTATCTACTGAAGTGTTTGCTTCTATTTTGAAAAGCATGAAATAGAATTTATATGAGATTTCCTAAGTTTGGAAAGCTTGATATTATATTGATTGATAGATTTCTACTTTGAAAATGAATTTTGAGATATTCATGAAAAAGGTTTCATTTTAAGAAACATGAAATAGAAAAGAGAATATTTAGAAGTATTGATTCTCTGATCTACTATCATACTTGCTTGTATCAGTGGTGGCACTTTAATAGAGTTAGAAAGTATGGTACTAGGTAGGGAAGGGGTGATTTGTTTAACTATGCATTTCTTAAAGTCCAAACTATACATTTTTAAAACTTTACTGTTTTCAAGAAATCAAACCCCATTCCATTACTAATAGAGTGCACAGTACTGGCGTATATCCTATCCTAGAGATGAGTCACCTCCACGGGAGCCATAGTAGAACGTGAGGCGGAGATAGTATCTGGCAGGGAGCCATAGAGGGCTGTGAGGGTTCATCCACGATCACACACCTGTGATTTACAATTATTGAAGTAGAGGTGTAGGCACATTGATACCATTAAAATATGATATATGTATGCGTATATCACGCCTCCACGGGAGCCATATTGAGACCATGGTGGCTATTGGTGTCGATTATTATCCACCAAGGAAATTATAGAATTATACCGCGATGCAGATGATGAAATGAATAAGATGAACATGCATGTTATTTTACTTAAGATTTTTATGAACTCTAGCATGATTATATCTGATTGAAGATAATGCATTGATTGACATACTATTTTGAAATACATTATTTCTTCATACTTATATATCTTATACATTTTAAGAATTTATTTCAGACTACTTATATTGATTTCCTGACGGCTATAGTATTGCAAGCCGATCTTTATTTTCATCACTGTGCTCGAGTAGCTCATCCCTCTATTTGTGTAATTGCAGGAAGTAAACAAGTACCATGATCTTTCCTAGAGTAGAGGAGAGGATCCTGTCTACCCTTAGCTGGCTCTGACCGTCTGTTGCATTTAAGCTTTATTTGTGTACTTGATTTAGGAGACTTGTGAACTCCTTATATGATTTGTGTTGTATGACTCTAAGTATTTTGGTATTATACTTCAACAGTTTGAGTATTTATAACATTAGAGTTTGCTTATGAGTTAAGTTTATTATGTTATATGCACCTTAGGCCCAAGGTTCACCCCTAACTTGGTTGGTGTAGCACCATCCCTATTTGGAGATGGGTGTTACATTACTAGTCGATATCTATCAGGACCAAGAATTCAGAAAGTGATAGCGTTGGCCCAAAATGATGTAAGAAATCCAAGACAATTCGCATATCCTAAATTGAACAAATAATAGAAACCTAAAAAGCACAAATTTGTTAAGTGTTAGGTACAAATTCATTATCAAGAATAATTTCAATGTGACCATAGAATATTGTTTTTACCATTAGGAACCTTTAACCCATTAGGTTTAGAAACAACATCCCTAAGAACCCGACCATCATGTGTTGAACCTTCCCAGCCTGATAAGACATATATAAATTGTATGTCTTGACTACAAACGCTGAGAACATTAGCAGTGATTTCAGTTTTTTTGTTCTATATCTTTGTCTATCAGCTTTAGGCACATTCACTCTGACATGTGTCTCATCCTAATCACTCAAGACAATTCTATGATAAAGAAAAAGACAAACCCATTAGGTGAGAGAAAAAATAAATGGAAACCTACAAATTGAGATGTTACCTTAAACCAAGGTTTTTGGTAGAATACTACTATGACATAGGATAATTGATCTCAAGGTTGCGTGGAAATGGCTGACTAATTGTTTGGTAGAGATGGTCTTGCGAAGTCAAATTTAATTATCCTTTTTTTTCCATGGTGTGCTACAATGTTCAAAAATACTACCACCATTTCCTCAACCATGATATTTCTCGTGCCTCTTAACTTTTGCGGATGTTGTTAGCAATTGACATAAATTGTGAAAGCAACGATGATCCATACATAGTTTATCAATGTATCTAATGTAAAAGCTTTGGTAAACCACGAGCTTCAAATACTTTCAAACGTATTGTTTATGGCGCCTAGTTAACGTTGACTCAATCTCCGCATTAGATCGACCATATGTTTTCTTTACTTCTCCCCGGCAATCATGACATTTAAGTACATAAAAAGTATGACATGTATATTATAAATACAATAGGAGGTTATCAATATCATCCATATCTATAATAAAATTATATAGATTAGCTAATAGAAGTCATTGTTCATTTGGTCATGCAAATAAAAGAATGCAAGCAATAAAGTGAAAACTGGAATGTAATATAAAGTTAGAGGGATAATTAATTAAACAAAGACAACTATTCTATAATCTAGAACTTTAGTTAATTAAGTTCATGTTAAAGCTGCAGGTTAATCTAGACAACTATTTTAAACAAATGAAGATTACTGGCTTTTGCTTCTATTCGATCTCACCCTTTTAATTTTTAATATTAGATCCCAGTGCATAAAAAAAATTTTGTCTTGCATGGTGTTAGTCTCCATGAACAGAAATAGTTTGTTTTAATCATGTTCTAATAATTTTATCAGCATGTACTTCCTCAAAGTAATGTTACCAACAGTTACTGAAACCCAAGGTACTATCTATAATAACAATTACATACAATCAGTTATATTGCAATGCTATATTAGAAGACTTCTAATTGTATTAGATTATGATTATAATAATAAGACACTTTTGCAAGTATCATGTCGTGTGTTGAAGGTTTTTTGTTCTAATTCACATATGTACAAAATCAATAGCCTTTGCTAACATTAATGCTATTAGATTTGCTCCGGACCAAGGTAGTTATCATTTGAAGTCTCTTGAATATCATACAAAATTTTTCATGATAAATTCTGAATTTGTGCATCTTGAATTTGATTTAATCTACATAGCATACGACCCGACCCAGGGACCTGAAGCGATGCAGGTGAGGCGTACCGGTAGAGGCGGGCCCCACTCGGATACAAGGCCTAGAGTGAGTAAAGCGAGATAATGCAATAAAACAACTTAATTATTCAAAAAGAATACTTGAGTTAATGGAAAATCATAAAAGGAGTTCATATACCCTACAAATACTAGGCCCTATAAGGGACCTACAAAATAAAATGTCTCACACACAATAAAAGATAAAATAAGGTCCCTCGGACCTCTGCCAAATCCTCCCACCCACGATGGCTCCTGCGTGCTAGAATCCTACTTCTCGGGATGCGTAAGCAAGCAAGAAGCGAGTGCGTGAGCTTTCATGGAAAGCCTTACGGTAAGTACCCTGGCAGGGCTTAAGAAAACATGATATCAACAAGTAAGAATATCAAAAATCAAACTCGAGACACGCCCCTCAAAAACAATCCCTAGGAGTCTACCACAAAACAAGCAAGGTAGCGACTCCTAGCTTCCTGAAGAAGCCACAGGGGCTCCGATATGAGTTCCGATGGAAGCTCTACAAATGTCTCCCGGTCCGGCACCATCGAACTGCTGAGAACACGACCATCCGGTGCAACTCACGGCTTCCCCATTACTGAGTGCGTATGGCCGATAGCGCCACCTCTCCTACGATGTCGACACGGTACGGTGGGATGGAAACCGTACAAGTGCCGAATCGGGTGGAAGTGTCAAATAATAAGAGTGGGCCAGGGTAAGAATTCGGGTTGGCAGCCGATCCACAGGGGAGAAAAGAAGTACTATGAAGTATTTACCAATTGTCTACTATCTAGTCAATCCCGGGCGATGATTGAGGTCAAGCTAACTCTAATTGATTAATGGAAACCTATAGATTGGGGAATTGAATCTTTGCTTGAGAGTTAAATGATCATAAAGAGAGGGATGCCGGGTAGTTGGATCCCCTTGGACTTCAATTATAAAAATGCCCTTCTCTAATTTAATTACTCAGAATGGTTACATTGACCAAGAGAGGGTTCCTATCGTGCTTTCACTCACTCTCTAAATCCCGAGGGAGTGAGCTACTAATCCTAGTGCCCTTACCGATGATTGTTCTCGAACCTAATGTCTTGGAAGATTCACGGAAATAATATCGTCTAAAGGGGTCTCTCTCCTAAGTACCCGGGTTTCCCGGTGTACTCGTAATCCCTTTCTGTGGAGATGGGTCTACACGAGGAGGCATTAAACTGCTTCCCACAGTATAGACTCACTGAAGATCCTCCGGGCTCTACTTAGCGTAGAGGTCAACTTACATTAAAAATCAGCAATAGACTCAACAATACAATCAAGTAATCAAGTAGAAAAGTCATTAATTAGCACATGTCCAAGGGTTCACCAACCACCCAAGCATCTACAAAATTAGCCTTCACATGAAAGGGGAGACAAAATCCACAACAAAGATAAAAAGAGAGCAAAAGAAATACACTATGCAAATGAGATTTGCGCAATCACCGTTGGTAGCTTCTAAAACTTCTCCTTCTTAGACCTTCCCTCTTTTTGCTCCTATGCCTTGAAGGGGATGAACCTCCAAGCCCTCTCCAAGGTGCTCTCTCTTGCCCTAGCGGCCAAGCCCCCCTAAACCCCTCTCACATTACGCCTTTATATACTGGTAGGGTTTAGAGGAGTCGCGATTCTACCAAGATTACCCCTCAGCGGCGAACTTGGTCGCCCTTGGTTTTAACAATATGCGGGCCCGTATCTGAGCGCATATGGTACTCACGGGCAGCCACCTCTCCATACGGGCGTATATGGGCGTATATATACCACGTATCACGGGCTAATGCACCCGAGGATTTAGCTTATTGTACCGGCCGTATTACATCCCGTATGTTCCCGGGGTCTAGTACTCGGCCGTATATCATATGCTCCGATATACTAGCCCGTATAAGCCCTTCTAAGCTGCTGCCGGGGTCCTGGCTTCTACCAAAATGCTTTCTTTCCTCGAGTCCTCTCTTATTTTGGCTACATTGATAAAAATAAGCGGATCTTGAGCACGGTGAGCAACAATTCCTTAAAATCTCATGCCAAGTCTACAAAAATATAGTATAGAATTATGCTCAAATGAACACTTATCAAATATCTCTCCACACACTTAAAGGTTTGCTTGTCCCCAAGCAAAAGAATTCAAACAACAATCAAAGGTATAAGTGTTCATTTTTCTTGGCCATATAAGTCATACATGAATTTCATTCCAAGTTCACCATCAAAAGTTAGCATTCTCCTATTTCCATACGGGATCTAGATTGATCTTGTGTCTTGTTTCATTGCTTTGACTCTAGATGTATGTCTTCACGCCGCATACCATGTTCCTAAAGTGCTTAGCAAGACAAGCATACCCTCAATGGACTCTAGAGGATACTTGAGGCCCTAAGTTTCAAGATAACCAATTCCCTACACTTTGAGCACACGTGATGAACAAGTTCGAGTTTGAGTTTTTTTTTTTATTTGGGTAGGAGCATCTCTTTTGGATCAGACTTTCCCATGCCTAAAGAGGAAGTGAGTGTAGAGTGTAGGTCCCCTTTTCTTGGAGTGCACATGCTATTTAGGCACCCGAACACCACAGGTACTTAGAGTTCTGGCTCTACCTAGATGTGTTCATGCTTAGAAGAGACTTTTGGATTGAGGAGCACTGCTGATGGGGGCGGGACCTCAGACTACTTCATCTCCATAAGTAAGTAGCGAACATGTCTTTATTACTTTAATTCTAAACTATTATGTACATGCTATTTTATTCTTCTCCTAACTTGCCCACTAGGCTAAGTTATGAAGGTTAGAAACTCAACTAATTGCCCACCAGAGCCTCACCTGGAGCCATTGAAAATGATGCTTAGCAATTAAAGTCAACAGAACATGGCAATGGGTTACCTATTGTCACTAGAGATTTTGAATTTCACAACGATGTTCTCTAAATGTCCATGGTATGTCATAGGAGAATTCGAAAAAAGTGCAGGTGCTATGAGTGGTGTTCTAGGAATAAAAACCATGTCATATGTGCTATCATGAAAAGAATTTCGCAGTATGAATTCTGCATCTATGAGCTACCTATCTCCACACTTTTAGAATTTGTAATAAAATCTACAATTAAATAGGTAGCGACCCATCTCCACACTTAAAATTGTACATTGTCACTCAATGTACATGCAATATATCGAGAGAGATGAAATATTGCATGAAGAAAAGGTGAAGCTAGAAACTTCCCGGTTATGTTGAATTACGGCGCAATTGTTGTCCATCTTAATTCACGATATATAGCCCACTACTTTGGGAGTTTGTTGTTTCAACTTCCATACTTCTGAGCAAAAAGGAGATCATTATAGCTCCATAAAACATGAGAGGAGAACATAGGAGTGCTGCAATGGAGAATGAGTGTATGCTTGAGGCGATGCCCGCCTGCTGACTAAACATAGTGCGCAAAGCTAAACTAACAAGTTCAGCAAAACACAACATATGGAAAGAAAATGCAAAGAGTAAAACAAGTCTCATCAACAAGCCAAAGAACGTAAGCATCAAGTCCTCAAAAAGCTGGGGTCATCTGTTGGTGGTGTTTGAGGTGTTAGTCGCGGGAGGAGTCTGCAAAGGCGGTCTCCCAAGCGGCTTATTTTGCCTCGCGTGAGAATGCGTATCAAATGGGTGGCCGGATGTCCATATCTCCTCACTCGGGTGAGGCGACTTCGGCTGCGGCTTTCATGAAGGTGGAAGCTTCGCCCGTGCGGGGAGTGAAATTTGTTCGAGTCCCTCATCGGAAATGGACTCCTCCCTCACTCCTTGTAGCCTGTCGGCCTTCTTTCTGGCCCACCCGATCTGCTGGCCCGGCCCCTGCGTGCTGACAAGCCCCATCGGCATAATGTGCTTCATCCCAGTCGCCCGTGGTTTGAAGTAAACTCCATGTCCTCCGTCCCCTCTCCTCGAGGCCCATCTTGCGAGTGATTAAGAGGCGAGTGATGTAAGTCCCGCCCGTGATGCGTCCGCTGGCGGTGTGTGGAGTCCCACAATTGCACCAAATAATTGGCGAGGGCGTATCCAAGGTGGATAGGCATACCCGGCTTCGAAAATCTTTGTATAGAATAGAAGAGTGCGGTGACCTTGACCACTCCCGATACTATCCATCTAAATCGTCCTGCGATGGACCCATTTGTGAGGCGTGGACGAATCGGTGGGCCTGGGTTGGACAATACTGCTTCGCCTTGTGGTTCAAGTGGTTCCCCCCAAAATTTGCAGATCCGGTAGCGTCGCGGGGGTGATAGTAATGTGCTTTCGGGGAAGGAGGTTGAGGAGTTAGCGGTGTACTCAGAGTGTGGAGGGGCCTCGATTCGATGCGTAGAAGCCCACTATGATCTTGAAAGCGAAGCGAGTGTAACCTGCATTGGTTCTCTTACTCCCACAGAAGAGAGCTGAAAAGAGATTCTTTGTTAGGGACTTCTCACACATGCGGGGGCTCGACGGTCACCGAATGTGCTTTGAGGACCTCAAAGGGTTGCTTTCCGAGAATGTCACCGTGGTTGATGGAGAATACCTTATCCCATCCACCAACCCAGAACATGCTCTGTACTCGGTAAACGTGGATCCCGGCTTCCGAGTGGTAGCGCCCCAATTGTCGATGTACGCGATCAGCCCAAAGGAGCTTGGCGGCTAACAACTGATAGCCGGTGGAAGAAGTGGTCCTCCCTCGGCCCGAGGTGTGGAGGAGGATCCCTCGCCCGGTCCTCTCCTCTTCTTGGAAGCGACCACCTTTCTACGGCATGTCCGCAAAGGGAAATCGAAAAGGATGTTAGTGCTTTGCGAGGAGTTTATAACAATTTTAAAATACAATCACAGCACCATATGGCCCTTAATGGGCCTTATCACGGTGCTTTCACCTGCGTAGCCGTATACCGGCGTACCGTATGGGGGGAAGTACACAGGGGAGACCATCTGACGGGCTGCTATCACCGGCTTCCCCATATGCATCTCGAGAGGCACCTGACCCGGTAGCCGGCCCCCATGGCGTACATTCTCCACATTTTACATACATTTTCACCTAATCACTTTCAAAACATTTCCACATGCCATAGATCCAACACATTCAAGCGCCCACAATTGACAAGAAGATCAACAAATCCATTTCAAATCAAACCGGTATGAATCCCTAGGTTTTCTAAAGCGATTGAAAATGAAGAACGTCGACAAATCCAATGCGTTAAATTTGCATACCTAGGGAGAATGAAGCCCAAAACTAAAGAGAAAGGCTGTCTTGGCGAGGAGAGGTCTCAAATAGACGTCTGGCAGCGGAGGTGGGAAGCGGCAAGGAGATGATAAGGAGGAGGGAATTAAAGGTGCCCCTTTTTAAACGCATAACCCAGGTATGGTATCACGGAGCACCTACTGGCCATATATCGTCAAATCGTATCACGGCCCAGGGGGTGTCAAAAGACCTTGCCTCACTGAGGCCGTATAGCCCGGCCAGCACACAGGAAGCTCCATCTGGCCGTATGGTAAGCCAAGCGTATAAGCGCGTGAAGGGCACTGAGTTTAGCTTATGCGACCAATCGAGGACACCACCCAAGTCACTCCACCAAGCTTTCCTAACAACCAAGCACATAGTGCAGGAGCTATCAATGGATTGCTTGACATGATGACACAGCATGGGAGATGGAGACATCATACATCTCGATCATTTATTTTCAACCATAAGATCCCAGCTTCACGCGAAGAAAAAATAAAAGATTGTATTATTCACAAAACAAATGAAGAAACATTTCAAGAGCTGGGTTTGCCTCCCAAGACGCGCTTGTTTAGCGTCGCTAGCTTGGCGTTGATACACGGATGTTACCTTCACAGGGTTGAATACCTTGTAGTTCTCATCGGCTAGAACTCCTTTAAGGTATAGATCCCAAATAAAATGCAAACCCAAGTTATGACCACATTGGGCAATCAGGTTTTGTTCATACCTCGGCTTCCCTTGGAAGT